>OZ018387.1:109281621-109351830 GCA_963969525.1 Ontholestes murinus
CTCGTGAAAACCTTAAATACAACATATATATATATATATATATATATATATATATATTATGTGTTTTGTTTTAAGTATATGGTTTTTATTCAAAACATTGTTGTTTCATGGATTAATAAGCTATCTATATATCCCAAAAACCTCTTCTAAATTGTAGAATTTTCAGTAATACTCTTCAAACAACTTTTTTTTCTGGACGATTATACGAAAAATTATTACCAATCATCTTATTAGATTTTTTTAGGAACATTTTTATGAATTTCGTTTTTAAGGATTTTTGAACTTATTTCCATAACATTTTGATATTTTTCTTCCATACAATTTTAACGTTACTGTTGAATTCTAAATGAATTTTCCATTTTAAATTCTCACAGAGCTTTCTTAAGGATTCTGTTTCTGGTTTATAAAATGTTTTTTCGAAATTTCCAGATTTTCCAGATACTTTTCTGAGAAATTATAGGTTTGTAGTATTAGATTTTTTTGTAATGAATTTTCCAAATCTAATGTTTTTTCTTCAACCGTTTCCTTTCCAAATTATTAGAATAGTATAGCCCTTTTTTCCTAGATTTCGTCTAATAATTGTTCATAAGTATTTCTGTACTTTTTCTTTCCGAGAATTTATCAACATTTTATCAATTATCTTTTCGGATTTATTTTTATTTTCGTAGCTTTACAAAAAAAAATAATTCTAGTATTCCTAGCAATTTTTACTTCAAAATTTTAAGAATTTTGCTCCTAAATTACAAAAAAATCTAAAATACTTTAATTCTAGAAATTAATATGAAGTTTTCAAAATGTTTTTTTAGTAATGTTTAGCTTTTAGCTTTACATTCTTTTAATATTCCCGAATACCTCTTCTAAATTGTAAGGTTTTCTTTTCAGTAATAATACTTTTCAAATAACTTTTCACCTCGACTTAAATTTTATAATTTAAGTTAATATAAATATGTAGGGTGGGTGGGTGGCCTCTAATTCACCCTCCAATCAGTAAAACATAAGCGAGGGGTTTTAATTGAAAGATGTAAAACGTAAATAAATATAACATTAATTTAATAGATTTATTGAAACTAATTTTGAAATTAAAAATTTAACAAAAATTTCATAACAAAAATTAAAAATTAATAATTTAACATTTCTTCCTATGGCTAATAAACTATATGAGTTAAATGAAATTTATATAACAAGTATCTGTAAAATATAGGGAAAGTTCTATGATGGCCACATCACCATTTTAGTAGTACGGAAAACTATATTCAATTGAAGTCCGAATGTGGGACTTATTGTGCCGCATTTGCTTTCTTATTGAGAGAAATAAATACTATTATTTATTATTATTATTATTATTATTATTGATGAACAGCAGAAGATAGCAACCAACAAAAAAGAACAACAGAGAAGAGCAGAACAGCAGAGAACAACAGAGAAGAGAAGAGATAAGCAAAGAATAGCAGAAAACAGCTAAAAAGAGCAGAGAACAACAAAAAGCATTATAAAACAACTGATAGCAACAGGTAATAGAGGAAAGAGAACATGAACGATTGCAGAACGACAGAGGGCAGCCGAAAACACAAGACAATAGCAAAAAAAACAGAGAACAGTAGAAAACAAAAGAAAACAGCAGAGAATAACAGAGAATAGCAGAGTATAACAGAAAATAGAAGAAAACCAAAAAAGAACCACAGAGAATCGCAGAGAATATCAACTAACAGAAAATAACAACAGAGAACGTCAGTGAACAACAGAATAGCAGAGAACAATAGAGAAAAGAAGAGATAAGCAGAGAACAACAGAAAACATAAAAAAACAAAAGATAGCGGCAGAAAATAGATGACAGAGAACAGAAATAATTGGAGAAGGACAGAGAGCAGTCAAGAACACTATACAACAGCGGAAAACAACAGATAACTGCTTGGCACAATTGCGTATACTTTCTCACTACTTTCATCAGTGCTGATGCCTTCAACGGTAAGAATAAACCCCAGGTATTTAATTTATGGACACGTGAAGTCGTAGTTAAGTTGTAGATCGTTTGCCTGGAATTTCTCCAGGACCAATGGAAGATTACTAATAAATATTGCAAAGTCCAGTTATGTGGGAATAAGAGGAGGATTGTTATACATCTGCCGTCGGAAACTGTATGTCCCAAATGGCGTTACAAAGCTGATTCTATCGCGGTCACTTTCTTTAACAGTGATTTGATAGCAGACGGCCTTTAAGTCCATTGTGGCCATGTATTTGGTGACCTTGACGGCCAGCAGTAGCACGTATATGCGTGGAATCGGATGTACGTCTGCTCTGATGATGGCGTTCAGTTGGAATAGTCGACACACATCCGCAACCTTTCGTCCTATTTCGGAATTAGAAGAGATCCCATCAAGAGCTCTCGTATTCCTCGATGGTGCCGTTTGCTAACAGTAGGGACTATTTCCTGGCGGAATGCTTCGCTACGTTAGTCGAAATAGCGAAACGATTAATGGGGGACTGTCAATATTTTTAATGTGGTGCTTGGTACATTTTGTAAGGATGGCATTGACCTGTCCGCATTGGCGTTGTCTTTTATCCGGCCTGCGTGCAATAATTTCGAGTGTTGCAGGCTCAAGTCACGGATGGCTAAGCTAAAGTAGAAGTGGGCTGGACATGTAACCTGCATGACAGATGAACGATGGACAAAAAAGTGGATCGAATGAAGACCAAGAGCCGACAAGAGAAAAAGGGGAAGAGCTTCCACGCGATGGCCGGACGATTCAAAAGATTAACCACAAACTGGATGTGGAGCGCTCAAGATAGAGGACAGTGGGTAGAAATGGGGGAGGCCTATATCCAGCAGTGTATGCAAAGGGCTAATTGATGATGATGATGATGTTGCAAGCTTTATGTTCGAAAGTTCCACGCGGTGCTGATTTGGTTTGCGGCATCTTCCCATCGATATCTGGATCCTTCATCCCATTTTTACCAAAATTCCTCTTTTTTTTGGCCAAGGAGCGTAATCCGGTTCATATGCATCGCATGGATTTTTCAATGATTTTGCTTTCATCCTTTCATTGCATTGTAGTAGTAAGACAGATCTTATAAGCCAGTATTGAGTCAGCAATGATTGGATCTCGTGATCATCAATCCCTTTTCCTCCCTTGGGATTGTAGCTGTTTTTATAGGTGAAACTGTAGGTCTGGTGGCGAGCGTGTGCCATCCTAGTTCGGAAGTTCATTAATTTCATTAGTCCACCCTTCTCAAAGAAATCGATCCCTAGAAGAATAGGGCAGGATGATCAAGCTAGTTTTCAACACTTTTTCTTTCAAACGGAGTAGAGTTGTGATTTTTACAACCTTCTGGATATTGGCGTTACC
Source organism: Ontholestes murinus (assembly GCA_963969525.1). Classification (NCBI taxonomy): domain Eukaryota; kingdom Metazoa; phylum Arthropoda; class Insecta; order Coleoptera; family Staphylinidae; genus Ontholestes; species Ontholestes murinus. The sequence continues at coordinate 109,284,966 of OZ018387.1, forward strand.
ATCAGTCAGTGTTATTTTTATGAGTTCCCGAATTTCGATGCAATCCTGTTATTTGAGGACGTTGTCCTAGCTAGCTACACTTGTGCGAGCTCCCTTGTCCAGAAAGGTTGTATCTAAATTCCCTCCAATGTGTATGTCTACAGCAGGCCGATGCTTCAGTGTGGTTGTTTAGGTAGCGAAGAAACTTATGCCGGGTTGAGTGTACCAGTTCGGACATTTGCTTTCTGTAGGCGTAGCTTTTGATCGGTTCCCTCTGCAGCTCATTTTATGAATCTGTATGTTGAAGCATTGTTTGTTGGTGCGCTCGTTCTTCAGATTTTGTACGCCTTTTGCAGAAATTTCTAAAAAAGTTTGTTCTCTTCTTCGTGGAAATGTTTTCCAGTAAATTCGTTTCTCAAATGCTGCCCTCTACAAGTCTTGTTTTTATCAGAAGTTCGTGGAATTAATTGATGTCCTTGTTTAGTAAGCTGTACCGTAGTATACTGGTCTTCTACGAGTTAGACAAATATGTTACGTTTGTCACAGATGAATGCGTTTGTTGCAAATAGTATAGTAAGGAGAAGAAATCCATTCTTTTTGGGAAATTCAAGGATTTAATTACCATACTTAGAATGATCTACTAAAGTCAAATTTAAGCCGTTTTGGACGATAACTTGTTGCCATTTTGAAGGTAATTTCATTATGCATCCCTCGTATAAGGCAAACAATTGTCACAGTCGATTTTCGCAAGCCTCTCTTGAAGCAAAATTGTTTGCCATGGACACAAACAGATGGTAATCACTTGGTACCAAGTTTGGGCTATAAGGTGAATACATAAGAACCTACTAACCAAGCTCCCAGAGCTTCTGTTGAGTCACCATCGATGTGTGTAGCCTAGTGTTATCCTAATGGAACACAATTCCTCTTCTATTAACCAAAACTGGTCTTTTCTGGGCGATTGCTTCTTTCAAATGGTTCAATTGTTGCCAGTATAGTTCAAAGTTAAGAGTATTGTCATAGGGGAGCAGCTTATAGTAGATTATTCTCTGTGAATCGCACCAAATACACAGCAAAACCTTTTTAGACGCCAATCATGGCTTGAACACCGTTTTCTTCGGCTCACCACGACCGTTTTCTCTTGATGTTGTCATAAGTGAACCACTTTTCATTACCAGTCACCAACCGCTTCAGAAACGCGTCGAATTTGTTGTGATTCAGCAACGATTTGCTGATGAAAATTCGATTTATAAGGTTTTTTGCATTAACTTGTGTGGCACCGATACATCGAGCCTCTTTTTGTATCCAGCTTTATTCAAATGGTTCCAAACGGGTTTTTGTGTAATCTTAAACTTTTGAGCAATCGAAACAGTTCTTACATGACTATCAAACTCGACAGTGTCCATAATTTTAACGATATTTTCGACAATTGGATTTCCAGGAATGTACACATTGGTGATGATATAAAAACTATTCAATTGTGATTATTTCTAAATTTCTTCCAAAAATAATTGCTGATTTTTATAAAAATTTAAAGGTAATTTAATTCTAAATAAATTTTGTCAACTATACGTTTGCAACATTTTTAAAAATGTATTTTTTAAGCCAATTAAGAGAGTACAAACTAATGATGATAAAAACGCCGTTCAAATGTAATTATTTTTAAACTTCTAATAGAAATAATTCTTAAAGAGAAATTATTTGTGATAATTTTCCGTATATTTCAATATATCTTAACATTAAATTTATACCTTTACGAACGTAATTTTAATTTTAATAAGCGTAATTAACGTTATATCTCGTTTCCTGTCGAGTAATTGGTTTTCATTGAATAATAAAACTTCGTTTCGGTTTCGGTCACATCGATCAGAGGGTAATTACCGTAATTGGAACAATTCACCCCGTAGAATAAACACCTCCGCGAAATCTTTGCGCGAGTTCGCCGCGAAGTTTGTTTAATAAACCGGCGACGAATTACAGAAGTTGCGACCTTACCAGTTACCAGTTTTGCCAACGTTTGTTTCGCTAATTGTGAAAGTGAGGCAATTACCGTCTCACTCCTGGCACTCCCACAGAAATCTTGATGACGGCGATAATGGAATATTCACTTACCTGTAAAGAAAGAAAAATATACATTAATTAATATGAAAAGAAAAATGAAAGAAAGATAAGAAAATGTAAACTAGGTTTTCCAAAAGTAAATTTATATTTAGTTGAGTAATTTGAAAATGCCATTGTAAATCCATAATCCATTTGTATATAAATACCGCACGTTGTGTAGTTTAGGTTACTTTCGGTTTGAAAATGATACGTGAATGTATTGAAACCATTGGTCACCACATAAATAAATAACTGTTAGACAGAATAAAGTAATTATTGTGTTTAATTTGTGATTAAAATGTATAACGAAGTAGAAGCCTCCATAGTCAATGAGTTAAAAAGAGTAGGCCAAATTCCTCCATCAACGAATTTGGCCTACTCTTTTTAACTCATTGACTATGGAGGCTTCTACATCGTAACGTAAAGATCAAAATAATTTGACGAATAAAGTACTAATAATTACTTTCCCTATATAGTATATATAGGGGAAGTATTGTTTTCGTGCGAGAAAATGTCTGTGGGCGGTGTATCTCAAAAACGAAAGATCCTATTGAGATGAAACTTTAAACATAAGGTTTTATCGTTAAAAACTGGAACTGAAAAGCTTTTGGAAAATATTCACAAACCGGAAGTGGATGTTTACTCGAGGCGTTTTTTGTTTTTTTGGTGATAATTTTCTAAATATGAAAAATATTACAAAACTTTTCAAACAAAAGTTAGAGAAAATGAGAAAATGAACAACTTTTATTGAAACATTTTTTTCATAAACATTTTAGCTTTCGAGAAAAGAAAATAAAAATTGACTATTAGAGTTACATAAAACTTGTATTACAGATAATTGTAGAGAATTCAAAACTGATCAAATTATTAAGAATAATATCTTTTCGTAAAGCTCATAGTTTTCGAGTAAAATATAGGGAAAGTATTATGATGGCCACATCACCATTTTTGTAAATTGTATTCAAAATATTAGCACTTTCTTCACAAATTTGTTTTTATTGACTAAATTTACATTTGTGAAGAAAGTGGTAATATTTTGAAAACAATTTACAATAATAATAATCTTCACGTAACTTAAAAAATATATTTCTACAAGTACTAATAACCTTTCTTTACAATTTTATCCAAATTACAGAATGTACATTTCAAGCATAAAGTGAACATTATCAATAGATTAGCACTAATTGAGCATTGTGAAGAAAGTGCTTTATTTGTTAAAGATTATGCCATTATACATTATCATTATATATTTGAATTAACTCTAACTAACTAACTTTTGTAATATATTATAGTTCAAAGGATATTTGAGGGAGATTATTATTAAACTTCTAATGGAAATAAGTTTTTCTTTTATCATATATTATTATCTACATTATTATTACACTCCTGTTTTTTTTTGTCGTTAAGTACTAAATTTCCCTGGAGGATTATTCCATCTTTATTTTCTTACCAGTTCAGCATAGCTAATATAAAATGTATGATGGTGATGGGGACGGTCCCGTAGACCTGCAACGGTCCCCCCCTTAAGTGTTGCAACACGGCCCATCCAATTTTCATAGTTCATAGTCGGCGAAGGAAAGGAGGAAAGAAAAATACAGTGTTAAATATATATTTGGATAGGTGTGTGCACCCTTATGTAGGTGCGAGGGCCTGTTCAATATATCCAGGAGCTGCTGGCTGCTGGTTACATTATGAAACAAGGAAGCCGGGGAAATACAATATCTACTAAAAGGCGGTGCGTCGTAAAAATAAGTCAATATATATATATATATATATATATATATATATATATATATATTTGACCTTTTTTTTATGTCGTTCGATATCCGTACACACCGATACGAGATCAGCTGTTGTGTGTTGTGTGTACGTATACTCCAGTACTCCACTTATAAACACGTATACGTGAGTGTGTTTTTGGGGGGATGGTCTCGTAAGAACGTGGGGGGATGTTTGCGTACCCACAATTTTCGTGCGGTCCTTTAATCGATATATTCGTGCATGTTTTATGCTCCCCCCAGCTCACGAGAATAAAATTCCGGCCCAGTGATGTTAAACTTCGGGACGTTTCAGGATATTGAAAAGAGATTGTGAATAAAGTTCGCAGAAAAAAAAAATTATGACATACGCAACGTTTCTAGATAAGAAATGAAATCGTGAAAGGTTCCATTTCTTATCTGGAATTTTGCTTGGAAAGATGTTTACAATTGATTTCTTTAATTGCATATGTCTATGTTTGGTGAAGAAAAGCACTTGTTATGTTCCATATTTTTATTTACAGTTTCCTGACACGTGTTTCGAACTTTGCAGTTCATTATCAAAGGTAATACTAAATTTAAAATGACAAATTATACAATATATATACTAGTTATTATCGTCATTTTAAATTTAGTATTACCTTTGATAATGAACTGCAAAGTTCGAAACACGTGTCAGGAAACTGTAAATAAAAATATGGAACATAACAAGTGCTTTTCTTCACCAAACATATATATCCGGTTCCATCAAGAATGTAGCATAACAAGCATTACCTGCATATGTCTAGAATTCACGTATTTTTATTTAATTTATTTTATTTTTATTTTGGTATTTTTCTGTATTTAGTTTATACTGGGCAATTAGAAATAAAATTAAACAAAAATTCTGTTATAATTTTTTAACATCTAGACGAATGCTGTTGTAATTATCAGAAAAAAGACTAACAATGGATAAAATTTAATTGTATATGTTGGGTGGGTGGGTGGCATCTATCCCACCCTTTAATCTGTAAACATAAGCGAAGGTTTTAATTTAAAAATATATTAATAGATCGTATGTTTTACTGATTTGATAGTGTGATAGTGGCCACCCACCCACCCTACATATACAATTAAACTTCAGCCACGGTCACTACTTTAGTTTCCTGAAAAAATCCACAGTATTTCTAAGAATATTTAGATATAAAAATACACTAAAACTGTCTTTCCAATTTTTTTAAACATCTGCACTAACACTGTTATAGTTGTCAGCAAAACAAAAGACTAACAATGGATGATATTTATTATATATGTAGGGTGGGTGGGTGGCCTCTATTCCACCTTACAACCTGTAAAATACTAGCGAGGGTTGTTTAAAAAAATATATATTAATAGAACTTATGTTTTACAGATTGTAGGGTGTGACAGTGGAAACCCACCCTGCATATTCATATAAATTTCAGCCACGGTCACTGGTTTAGTTTCTTGAAAATTATTGTAGTATTTTTGAGTGTAGTTAGAAATAAAATTAAACAAACATTCTGTTATCAATTTTTTTGACATCTACATAAACACTGTTGTAGTTACCAGAAAAAACAAAAAACTAACGTTGGATGGAACTCAATTGTATATGTAGGGTGGGTGGGTGGCCACTATCACACCCTCCAATCAGTAAAACATAAGCGAGGGTTTTAATTTAAAAAATATATTAATAGAGTTTATGTTTTACTGATTGGAAACTGTGATAGTGGCCACCCACCCACCCTACATATACAATCAAACATCAGCCACGGTCACTAGTTTAGTTTCTTGAAAAAACCTCAGTATTTTTGAGAATAATTAGATATAAAATTAAACTAAAACTGTGTTTTCATTTTTCTGTAACATTTACACTAACACTGTTATAGTTATCAAGAAAACAAAAGACTAACGATGGATGGATTTAATTATATATGTAGGGTGGGTGGGTGGCCTCTATTCCACCTTACAACCTGTAAAATACTAGCGAGGGTTGTTTAAAAAATATTTATTAATAGGACTTATGTTTTACTGATTGGAGAGTGTGACAGTAGCCACCCACCCACCCTGCATATTCAAAGAAATTTCAGCCATGGTCACTAGTTAAGTTTCTTGAAAATTATTGTAGTATTTTTGGGTGTAGTTAGAAATAAAATTAAACAACTATTCTGTTGTCAATTTTTTTAACATCTACACAAACACTGTTGTAGTTATCAGAAAATTCAATTGTATATGTAGGGTGGGAGGGTGGCCAAGATTATATAAGATTAAACTATGTTTCAAGCTGTTTATATTTTATTGTTTGCCTTCTTTAATAAGTTACTATTGTGATTTTTTTAGCAGGTTGTACGACTCGATTAAAAATGTTTTTGTAATTGCTATAGTGATTTAATAACACACTTTCGTTTAATTGGAAAAGCTGAATCCATGGCATTTTAAACTACTTTAGTAAATTTAGACATTGGTTCGGATTCTTTATAGATTTTATTTTCCCAGCTAATGTTACTTAATAATCTAATAAATTTATCAATATTCCGAATTTAAACAACTTAATGAAGAATTATTAGTTCGTAAAAACAATGGGAAAACCAATGCACACATCAAATTTATTCGTAACCGTCCTGTAATTATCTCTGGCAAAAATGTTGCTAGTGGTAGTTCCTCAATAAAAAAACTAAGTGTATATTTGCAAAATATAGGTGGCATATTCGTCAACGACATTGCTTCAAATTTTAAATCGTCTCAATTTCTTATTTATGCTGATGATGTAAAATTATATAAGCCAATTTCGAATATAAGTGATTGAGAGACTCTGCAGGAAGATCTATCATCTCTAGAACAATAGTGTACTAGCAATAGATTAGATGTTAATGTGAACAAATGTAGTAAAATTACCTATTCTCGGAAGAAGCGCAATATTACATATTGTTATAAAATTAATTAATTGTTGTGAATTTGGTTAAAGACTTAGGTGTTCTGTTTGATCAAAAATTAATGTTTAAGGAGCATATATCTTCACTTGCGGGCAGAGCTAACAAAACGCTTGGTTTTGTTAATCGTTTTTCTTTCAGTTTTATACCCAATACTTTAAGACATTTATACTTAACGTTAGTTCGCCTGATACTTGAATATGCTGCTCCTCTTTGACCATCAGTTAGTTGTGTTTCTGCAGTTGAGAAGATTCAACACAAACTTTTGAGGTTGTATTCGAATCGTGCTGGTATTGGCAACCCAGATAAAATGATCTTTGTACAATTTTAAACATCCCTACGTTTGAGACTCCTAGATTGGTTGCTGACTTGTGCATTTTATTTAATCTAGTTAATGGTTTCTTAAAGTGCAGTGAATTGCTTGCTCACTTAAATTTTAACGTTCTTCCACCACATTTGCGAAGGCATAGCAATCTTAACAACCAGCAGGAGATCATCAGTTCTGACAAAATCATTAGCGCTGTAATTTCCAGTAATTAACGAACACTATATATATTGTAATATTTCATTATTTAATTTAGTTTAACTTTGAAAATGATCGTAAAGGATCGAAACACGTGTCAGGAAACTAAAAATAAAATCATGAAACAAAACAAGTGTTTTACTTCACCCATTTTGGATAGCAATCTTTTTAGGTTGAAGTTGCATCCATCTAATTATGAATATAATAACACTCTTTGTAGAGCCATGAGATTTTTTAATACTTTACCTAGTAGTATTGATATTTTTTAACTCATCCATGTCTACGTTTTGCAAAAATTGTTATGCTGCACTGTCTAGCCATCGATAATTGTGTTGAATCGAATCAGCTATTAGATTTATTTTACCACACAGGCATATTTTTTGCTTAAGTATGTAAACGTATAATTTATAATTACTATAAAAAATATTTTGTTATTTTATCTCTTATTATTACGCATTTATGTTATTTATTTTCTTGATATTTGTAGCATATATGAATTATGTTTTTCCTTATCTAAGATATTTTGTTAGAGTTGATACGTTTAAATAAATAAATAAAATATTTGCTTTTAAAAATATCCCCATATCCCCATAATTTGGTAATTTTGATGGTACACAAAATGCATTATGGTCACTGAAATCAACAGTAAAGCCAATAAAAGTATTAGCTAGAGAAGTAGTTGTTTCAAAAGTGATTTGTTCTTGTAGTCTTAATAAGACTCATTTGTTATAGATTTTACGAAAATATTTTCGTGTTTTTTCTATTTATCAATGGATATTTGCTAAAAATATTATCTGAGCAAGTTTCACTACCTAATGTTATTCTAGTTGGCTCGTTAAATTTGGTTACTAAATTATGTTGTTCTCTTAAAAACTTCAAATTTTCATTTATCCATTGATTTACTTAATAAATTAATATTAAAATCCCTGCAAATGTACATGTTCTTTGAATATTTAAATTTACACTAAAAATCATCTAAATTATCGATGAATACATTGGTTTTGCCAAGTGGGGGTCTATAAACAGAAGTGATAATTTGGTTATCGCTTATAATGCGGATTGCACACATTTCAATATTCATTTCATTTGAATTTCATAATATCCCCTCAAAAACCATATTATTTCTTACAGGTATTAGAGACCCGCCGTGCTTACTGTCTTGTCTCGCAAAGAATGTGGCAATTTGAAAATCACGTATAGAAAAAAAAACTCCAATTGTTCTTTGGAAAGCCGGTGCTCCTGAATACAGACGACAATTATGGCTGCGTATCTATTTAATAATAGTTCCAGAAAATACTACAAATATTTAGATTCATAATAGCTAGTTGATTTTCAGTTCACATCTAGAAAAATAATTTCATTACAATTATCAGAATCTAGCAATTTGCCCACTCTTCAAAATCTCATTAAATTCCGTAGTAGCAACATTTGTAAATTTCTGGGCAATTTTTTCTATCATGTAGCTTATTCGTTGTACAAATAATTGACGAAATTCTACGAGTTGGACTTTTCTTAAGCTCTTTTAAAGACTTACAATTGAAAAATCGATTGTTATTTAGGTCAACTATCCCAAAATTTCGTTTTGTTAAATTTAGTAATTGTATTTTAGTTTAATAAACAAAATTATTCAAGATTTGTCTATTTGATTTATATAATGTTGTTCGAAATATCAAATTTGTGTAGGTTGTTCATAACTAAATCAGATATGTTTTTACCAAGTATAGCATTCGCAACCCCCCGCAAATAATCACGAAGTCTTTGGATGTATACCATGAAACCAATTTAGGAATATCCTCAACCACTCCTTCAAATGTTGCATTGGGTTTAAAATTATTTGACACTGGTATTCCTGAGGAAAGGCATCATTCAGGATTGAGTAAAGGCCACTTCTTTTGTGTGTTCCTGAACGATTAATTTAGGTAACATTTCGTCACTTTTTACATTTCGTTTAACATTGCGTTGCATTTTTGATTACGGTTGATTTCTTCACTGGATTAGTCAGAAAGGATAATGTTTTTTCTAAGTAATTAATTTTATTAAGTAGTTGTAGTTTGGCCATATGGACTTACTTCCGAGGCAAAAAAAAATAAACACTGAATAAAACACTTACTATGTTTTTAACCACTAAAATTTTAGTGGTTAAAAACATAGTAAGTGTTTTATTCAGTGTTATTCAAAATTTTAGTAGTTAAAAACATAGTAAGTGTTTTATTCAGTGTTCATTATGAATTACCACATAGTAACGGTCGCAACCATCATTATGATCAAAAAAAAATTGTTGTAGAGTAGTTTATTTCATTATTTTTTCTTTCTGATAACAGCATTATATAAAATCAAGCGGAAGTTTTTGCTGAGTGACTGGCATGTTCTATAGAACTGATATGTTTTGGGCCTAATATTGTCTATTTGTTCCTTACAGTGGCTTTTTAAATTCAGGTTTGAATCTAAAGTTACTCCAAGGTACTTGACTTCTTTAACAAATTCTAAATCCTCCCACATTAGGCACACTTTATTTAAGTAAGGTTATCTGAGTTTATCTCCAAAGTCATGACTTTCGTTTTGTTAGTGTTTACCACTAGTTGGTTCCTCTTTATCCTTTCTTCCAGTTTCCTGAGCAGATTATTCATTTGAATTATGTCAGTATGCTCAACGATCAACAAGGTGTCATCGGCAAATAAATTTAAATATTCATTTTGATTTTCTATAATCACATTAATATCATTTATATAAAGGATGAACATTATAGGTCCTAGTATAGTTCCCTGAGGTATACCATACTTATTAATTATACTAGGAGATTTGACCCCATTGATTACTGTTATCTGCTTCCTTTCTGATAAGTAATTTTTGCCACCAATCTTCATGATATTATATTATGTAGTTTTAAATCTAAATATTGGTTTTTAATCCAAAGTTTTTTAATGTAGAATATCGTTTATATTATAAAAATTAGAGGGTGCGATAGTGGCCACCCACCAATCCTACATATACAAATAAATTTTAATTACAACCATATTAATATATTTTTTATACCATCAAAGTTAACTACTGTGAAATTTATTCAATACTTCTTCTGCTACTTTCTTGATGGAACCATATATTCAAAATGGGTTGAGTAAAACACTTGTTTTGTTCCATGATTTTATTAACAGTTTCTTGACACGTGTTTAACTTTGAAAATGATCGTAACGGATCGAAACACGTGTCAAGAAACTGTTAATAAAATCATGGAACAAAACAAGTGTTTTCCTCAACCCATTTTGTACTGTTAAATTGTTTGGAAAATATAACTTCAATTATAATGAGAATATTAAATATATATGTAGGGTGGGTGGATGAGCATAATTCTATTCTTCAACCCAAGGAACTTATTTCATAGTTTGACCATATTCAATCCTAATTTATGTAATAGATTATAAATAAATATTCTTTTTAGAGCCCAAATTTTTAACGTAAAATGTTTGTTTATATTATAATAATTAAAGGGTTGGATAGTGGCCACCCACCTACCCTACATATAAAAAGCAATTTAAATTACAACACTACTAATATGTTCTTTAATACATCATCGAAAATTGCTGGTAAACAGCTTGAAAAATACAACTGTGATTGTAATTAGAATATTAAATATATATGCAGGGTGGGTGAGTATCTACTATTCTACCCTCCAATCCAAAGAACTTATTTCATAATTTTACCTAGAACAACCTTAATTTGTATAATAGATATATTTAAATATTATTTTTTAAGCCTATTTTTTTAACGTAGAATGGTAGTTTATATTATAATAATTGGAGGGTGGGATAGTGTCTACCTACCTACCCTACATACAAAAAGAAATTTTAATTATAACTCTGTTAATTTATTTTTTAATCCATTCAAGACAATTTGTGTAAAATTGTTAAAAAAATAGAACTGTAATTGTGATAAGAATATCAAAAATATATGTATGGTAGGTGGGTGGCCAATATACTTCTCTTCAAACAAAGGAACTTTTGCCATAGTTTGACCAAAAGCAAATCCTAATTTATATGAAATATTATATTTAAATATTCTTTTTTAGATCCATTTTTTAACGTAGAATGCTTTATATTATAATAATTCGAGGGTGGGATAGTGGATACCCACCCACCCTATATAAAAAAGAGCAATTTTACTTGCAACTCTATTAATATGATTTTTAACCCAGCAATGATAATTACTGTTAAATTGCTGTGATTATGATAAGGATATGAGATATACATGTAGGGTGGGTGGGTGAACATTATCCTACTCTCCAATCCATAGAATTTATTCAATAGTTTGACAAAGAGCAACCTTAATTTATATAATAATAATAATAATAAACCCCCACATCCCCCCTAAACATAAACACCCATCACTCACACTACATCAATTCATTAGTTCGAATCATCCAGACGGTTAAGCTAGCTAGCAAAGATATTTATTTTTCACACAAAACTTAGAGTCAAGACAGGGCAGAAAGACCGATGGTCGATAGCCCAAACGGACAGACTAACCATTATTGTTAATCATTTGTATATATTTTTCAAAATTGTAAGTGTTCGAATAAAGATATTATTCTCTCTAATAATAATATTTATTCCGTAGACCATATAATGTGCATAATAAACATTTATAGTGTTGGAAGCGTAAATATAATATAATAGATTATATTTAAAAATAATTTTTTAATCCCATTTTTATTAATGTAGACAAGTTGTTTATATTATAATAATTGAAGGGTGGGATAGTGGCCGCCCACCTAAAAAATTAATTATAACTTTGTTAATATATTTTTTAATCCATTCAAGACAATTACTGTAAATTTTATTTGAAGAATAGAACTGTAATTGTGATGAAAATATCAAAAATGTATGTAGGGTGGATGGCCCTCTAACCCAAGTAAATCATTCCATAATTTGACCAAGAAAAACATTAAATTATATAATAGATTTTATTTAAATATTCATTTTTAGGCCAAATTTTCTAACCTAGAATGGTTGCTTATATTTTAATAGTTGAATGGTGTCATAGTGGCCACCCACCCATCCTACATATACAAAGGAATTTTAATTACAACCCTATTAATATACTTTTGAATCCATCATCGACAATTAAATTGTTTGGAAATTAGAACTGTGATTGTGATGAAACTATTAAATATATATGTCGAGTGGATGGGTGGGCACTATCTAACTCTCAAACTCAAGGAACTTATTCTATAGTTTTACCAAAGAAGACCTTAATTTATATATTAGATTCTATTTTACATATTCTTTTTTAAAAACATTTTTTTAACGTAGGATGATTGTTTATATTATAATAATTGGAGTGAGGAAGAGTGGATACCTATCCACCCTACATATACAAACCAATTTTAATTACAATCTCTTTAATATATTTTTTAATAATTGTAAGGTAGAGTAGTGGACACCCACCCTAGATAAACAAAAAAATTTTAATTACATTACTTACTCTCTTAATTTATTTTTAATTTCACCAACGACAATTAGTGTTAAATAGTTTGGAAAATGCAGCAGTGATTATGATGAGAATATTTAATATATATGTAGGGTGGGTGGGTGGCCTCTATTTTACATTCCAACCCAGGCAACTTATTCCATAGTTTGACCAAGTGCAACCTTAACTTATATAATAATTTATATTTATATTTTTTTAAGCCCAATGTGTTTAATGTAGAATGGTTGTTTATACTATAATAATTGGAGGTGGGATAGTGGACACTCACCCACCCTATATATACAAAGAAATTTTAATTCAAACTTTATCAATTTAATTTTTAATCCAAAACGAAAAGTACTGTTCAATTGTTTGGAAAATTGAACTGTGATTGTGATGAGGATATTAAATATATATGTAGGGTGGGTGGGTGGCTACTATCATACCCTCCAACCCAAGAAATTTATTCCATAGTTGGAGAAACTTTAAATTATATAATAGATTATGTTTAAATATTCGTTTTTAAGCCAAATTTTCTAACGTAAAATGTCTGTTTATATTATAATAATTTTAGAGAATGATAGTGGACACCCACCCACCCTACACATGCAAAAAAATAATTACAACTCAGTTAATGTAATGCTTAATCTATTAACAACTAGTACTGTTAAATTGTTTGGCAAATAGATCTTTAATTGTGACGAGAATATTAAATTTATATGTAGGGTTAGTGGGTGGCCACTATCCTACCCTTAAAAACAAGGAAATTCTTCCAATATTTAATCAAGTGCAACCTTAATGCATATAATAGATAATATTTAAATATTTTTTTGAGTCCAATTCTTAAACGTAGAATGTTTGTGTATATTAAAATAATTGCAGGGTGAAATAGTGTCCATGCACCCACCCTACATATATAAAGCCATTTTAATTACAACTCTATTAATACATTTTTTAATCCATCAACGACAATTACTGTAAAAATGTTTGGAAAATAGAACTGTCATTGTGATGTGAATATTAAATATATATGTAGGGTGGGTGGGTGGTCACTATCCTACCCTCCAACACAAGAAACTTATTTCATAGTTTAACCAAGTGTAACCTTAATGTATATAATATATTATATTTAAATATTTTTTTGAGCCCAATTTTTTAACGTAGAATGGTTGTTTATATTTCAAAAATTAAAGGGTGGGATAGTGGTCACCCACCCTACATACACAAAGAAATTTGAATTAGAACCCTAATAATATATTTTTTTACCCATAAACGACAATTACTGTTAAGTATAAAAGTTTGAAAAACTAAGCTGTGATTGTGATAAGGATAATTAATATATATAAAGTGGGTGGGTGTTCACTATCCTACGCTCTAACCCAAGCAATTTATTTCAAAGAGATCAATTACAACCTTAATTTATAGGTATAATAGATTGTATTATAAAGAATCTTTTTTTAACACAAGTTTTTTTTTATGTAGAATAGTTGTTTATATTATAAGAATTTGAGAGTGAGATAGTAGCCATCCATCCAATCTACATAATGAAAGAAATTTTAATTACAACTCTATTAATTTATGTTGAAATCCATCAACGAAAATAAAATAAAATAAATAAATAATTTTTTGGAAAATAGAATTTTGGTAATGATGAGAATATATGTTATATGTAGGGTGGGTGGGTCGTTAGTATTGTACCCTCCAAAACAAGGAACTCATTTCATAGTTTGACCAAGTGCAACCTTAATTTATATAATAGGTAGAATTGTTATTTATACCATAATAATTGTAGGGTGGGATAGTGGCCACCCTCCCACCCTACATGAAAAAAGAATTTTAATTACAACTCTTATATCTTATATCTTTTTATCCATCAGCAATAATTTCTATTAAATTGATTGGAAAATAGAACTATGATTGTGATGAGAATATCAAAAATATATGTATGGTAGGTGGGTGGCCATTATCCTACTCTCCAATCGAAGGAACTTATTTTATAGTTTGACCAAGGGCAACCTAAATTTATATAATAGATTATATTTAAATATTCTTTTTTAAAAGTGCAACCTTAATTTATACAATAGATTAAATTTAGATATTCTTTTTAAGCCCATTTTTTTAACGTAGAATAAATGTTTTTATATCATATACTTGTTTCTCATTAATCACTTGGTGAAGCATTATGTTAATATATAGGTTTTATAATTAAAATCATTTGGTTTGTTTCACAAATATTTTTTTAATTTTCAACTAGTTTCGGATTATTGCCATTATCAAGAATGATGTACAAAAGAATTTTACCGGTATTTAAATACATTGACGGTGCATCAGGTAAATACAGTTAAAAAAGATGAAAACAATAGCATAAACTTTTTAGATTTAAATATTTCGAGAACCAAAAACAACACATTATCATATAAAATATTCAGAAAAGAAACTTGTACCGATACAATTATTCCAGCCGATTCAAATACTGTCAATCAAATTAAATTTAAACCTATATAATTGTTTTTACTATAATAATTAAAGCGTGGGATAGTAGACACTCACCCACACTACATATACTAAGAAATTTTACTTGTAACCCTATTAATATGATTTTTAATACATCATCGACAGTAACTGTTAAATTGTTTGAATACTAAAGCTGTATTATGATGACGATATTAGATATATATGTAGGGTGAGTGGGATTCTACCCTCCAAGCCAAGGAACATATTCCATAGTTTGACCAAGTGCCCTTAATTTAGATAATTGATTATATTGAAATATTCTTTTTTAATTCTAATATTTTTAACGTAGAATGATTGTTTATACTATAATAATTGAAGTGTGGGACAGTTGCCACCCATTTACCCTATATAATTGAAGGCATTTTAATTACAACCCTATTAATATATTTCTTATCCCAACAACGAAATTAACTGTTAATTTTTTAGAAAATAGAATATTGTACATTTTTATAGGTTGTACTAGGCAAGAGTTATGTACAAATGTTTAGGAAGAGTAAGAATTCTATTTTTAACATTATAATGATTCTGGCTTTGAAAAACGTTGAATAAATGCATATTATTAATAATAAATTTTAAGGATTCGAAAATGTATAAACTAATCAGTGGCATGATCTTACATATTGGTCGTATCAGTCGTTTTTGCACTACAAATAATTTTTGTATGTTAATTTGTGTGGTGATAATTGTGATTGACAATAAGACATATATACTAGCCTAGCAGCTTCGTGATGAATATAATTTCTCAATGAATATATTAAATAAGAGTATTTTTTGTTATGCTTGAGTAAACTTTATTCATGTGTTGGTCACATTTTAGATCACTTTGTATTTGTACTCGAAGAAACTTCACATGATTGGCTTCCTTTATATCCTCGTTCTTTAATGAAACATAAGCTTGCCCTATTGATACCCGT
Organism: Ontholestes murinus; assembly: GCA_963969525.1. Lineage (NCBI taxonomy): Eukaryota > Metazoa > Arthropoda > Insecta > Coleoptera > Staphylinidae > Ontholestes > Ontholestes murinus. The sequence goes on from OZ018387.1 coordinate 109,301,140, forward strand.
TCATTTATAACCTAAGTTTTTGATGCGTTTGCTATTAAATTATTTGAGTTAAGCCATGCACTTAATTCGCTTGTTTGCTTCAAAATTTAAGTTTACTAAACTACTATTATTTAGGCAAAACGTAGTATCGTCAGCAAACATTGTGATGTGGGGATTTATTCAAAGAAGTAAATCATTTACAAATAAAAGGAATAATGATGGGCCTAAATTACCTTCCTGAAGTACGTCAACTTTAGAGTAAGCATCTTTTGATTTATAAATCTTTTAACTATATTTACATACGTAACGTCCTTTGTATTAAATAAATAGGATGCGAGGAGTTGAATTTTGTTCAATACTAATTTAACATATTAATTTATGAGGCCGTTATTTGTTGAAAATTCATATCACTTGTTAAGTATTAAAGTAAAATCACTTTTTTAATTTTCAAATACTTTTATTTGTTGGAATTACACGCAACAATTGTTTCGCCACACTGTGGCTTCTTCAGGCGAAGAAATGGTATCATTTCTGAAAATTAAAAAAGTGATTTTACTTTAATACTTAACAAGTATATATATTTTATATATCTGTCATGCTGACATTAACTGCCAGAAGATTCCTACAAAAGATTAGATAAATTAAGCAATATAAAGCAAATTATAATTGACTCCAGAAGTAGAAGATGACGTCAGCTTCTTACATGATGCTACAAGAAGGGTTTGAGTGGAAGAACGTATTTTAATATGAACTCCGCCCGTGCTTCTTTCGTCCAAAATTTTATGTATGTTTTTTTGTAATTTATTTATTTGTTTGAAATGTATTTTGTAAGAAAGATGTACAAAGAATTAATAAACAATAAACAATAAATAAGTAAATAGTAATTGATGAAGCACGCAGTCAAATGCTTTGGTTAAGTCTATAAAAATTGAAAAAACATTTTATTGTAAATCCAGATTACTGAGCACGAATTTAAGAAAATTATAAATGGCATGTTCTGTTGTAAAGCCCTTCCTAAACTAAAATTGTTGATTGCACAAAACATCGTTCTTCCCTACAAACTCCACTATTCGATTAAATATGAACCATTCAAATATTTTTAAGAATACTGGCAATATAGTTATTGGCCTATAGCTCTCAATGTTATGCGGATCGTCTTTCTTATAAACCGGTAAGATAGGTCCAGTTTTTTAAATTGAAGGGAAAACTCCTTCAGACCTTGATATGCTTATTGCCTAGGCATGTGGTATAATTATATCATTTATAGCGTTCTTAAAGATACCTGAAGACATATCATTTTGGTAAATATCGCCGTTATTTATAAACCAATTTTTCGTTGTATTCAGAATTTAAAAAAATATCAATTGAAGTATTATAAGGTGTACTTTACTATTTGAATTTTTAAAGCTGGGGTTATCACCTCTTAGGAGCGAAGGGGCGGGGGGCTGAAGAGTGTATGTCACCGAAATGTGCATTTGCAGTTAATAAATTTAATGGAGGCAGGAGAATTAATCTTGCATTTAATAGTGTAGTTCTTCCTCATATTACTTAGAAATCATTCAAGTATAATTTTGGAGTTGTAAACGTTTTTTTAAAGAATCTGTTAATAGTAGAATTTGCTTAAAATTTAAAAGAAAATCTATCTAGATTTACATAAGAATTTCAACGATAGATATTTTAGTCACCTAGTACAATTACATTGGCAATAATTCACGCTAAGAGTTAAGGTGAAATAAATTTATAGTCGCCCAGATACGAGACGGGAATTGCAATCTGAATCGAAGAAACGCAATGTGGAGGAACGTGCCGTGCCGGAGGGTGGTATCGGTAATTTGCATATAATTGGAGATTAACCCCTGCCCCACCCTGCTAAGGCCGTGTATCTTGTTACACGAATTACGCCAACCTTTACGCCGACACCATTTGAAACGGGACACCATCTCACAACTCTAACGAGCTGCAGAATACATCTTGCGATTAATACTTGGCGCACGTATCTAGCGTCCCGACGCCTGTGAATGCAAGATACAGAGTTTATCGAAACCTGAATTAATCACCACGGATTTGCCCTTAAATCTATATTGAAATTTTTTAATTAATGGTACGTGACATAAACTATTTATGCAATTAATATATTGTGTATAATCATAAATCCTTATGAAATTATTAATTTGTGTTTGGTCGATGTTGCGTCGAAAGCGTATCACGTTCCTCAAAGGGGTGTCGGATATGTAATTAAATCACGAACCTATTTGACATTCCTAACCTTTGATTAACCGGTTCGCCTAGTTTAAACGTTTCCATAACCATAACCAGATTAATTGCATTAATTACATTCGAATGGGAAATAATTTCATTTCGTAGAGAATGTTTATTATTCATAAATAAATATAATAATTTATTATTAATTATTCGTATCTATTGCTATAGAGAGTGAAACGAAATTATTATACAAACAAATTCCTCAAACTTGTTGTATTTATTGTTGGACGATTTAGTGGGCGGAAGTTCCGGCCTAGGGGGGGTAAGGGACGGCAGCGGAAAGTTGGTCTAGTCCACCGCAACATTCAACCCGTGGTATTTATATTATTAATACTATTTTACATAATGAAAATCCAACAACACAACGACCGCAAGACTTGCAACATATAACTGCATTCAACTGGCTAACATACATTAAATAAAAACAAATGCTAAAAAGTGTTAACGTTAATATATTTAAAAACTAATCAGAAAGATATTAATTATTAAAATTTAATAACAAAATTAATATAATATAACCGGATATAATTTTAAAACTATGAAAACCTGCATTAAAGGAATTAAAGTGCGTTCAGTCAATTAAAAATTGTTAAAAAAATAATCCACTGAGGAATTAATTTTAAAATCCTAAAAAATAATCAACACTATATTAATCTTAATTAAATTATTCCTACAATTGGACCACCATAGCCAGAAACAATTGAAAAAATCTATGCAAGCCCAAATTAAATGAATCAAAACGCGTTAGTGATTTATAAAATTATAAAACGATAATAATAATTGGTTTTAAAAATCAACAAAATCAATCAATAAGCTTTTATTTTTAATAATTTTTCAAAACAATTGAACTATTGTAACCTGAAATAATTTAAAAATCGATTAAAATATGAATGAAAGGAACTAAAATTCATCCAGTGAGTTAAAATACTATATAAATTTTAACCACGCAGGTATTTACTTAAAAATATTTAAAATCAATCTGCACGGGCATTTGTTTTTGATAATTTAATAAAACAATTGGTGTGTCATAACTAAAAACTACTATACAATCATAAAAACTTGAATTGGGGATATTCAAATGCATTCAGTGCTTAAAATATTGTAAAAATTAAATGCATTAAGGGATTTACTTAAAAATGCTCAAAATCAATTAACAGATATTTATTTATAAATATTTATAAAAACAATTGATGTATAATAACCTAAAACAAATTACAATCATGTAAACCCTAAATAAGTTCATTTATTTAAAAAATTGTAAAAATTTATCCACCAAAATGTTTACTTAACATTTTTTTGAATATCAATCAACGTTCTTTTGTTTTTGTTAAAAAATTATAAATCAATTGATGCATTATAACCGAAAATAATTTTAACGATATGACGTTTGTTTTTAATAATTTATTAAAACAATTGAATAATCGCAATCGAAAATAATTAATAAATCAATAAAAACCTAAATTGTGAAGGATGAAAAATGCGTTCAGTGATTTGAAAAATGTTAAAAGTTTAAACCACCAATTGATTTATTTAAAAGTCCTCAAATTTAATTACTAGGCTTTTATTTTAGAAACATAATTAAAACAATGTATGTTAAATAACGGGGAAAAAATTACAATTACGAAAACTTGAATTAAGGTAATAAAAATACGTTCAGTGATTTGAAAAAATTTAAGAGAATAATCTACCAATAAAGTTACTTTAAAAATCATCAAAACTAATCAGTAGGCATTTGTTTTTTGTTAATTTATTAAAACAATTGATGTATTATAACCAGAAATAATTTTACAATCATGAAAACTTGAATTAAGGAAATATAATTGCGTTTAGAAGTTTGTATATTTATTAAATTATAATCCATTTAAAAATTAATGAAATCAACCAAAAAACTTTTGTTTTTCATTAATTTATTAAAATAATTGAACTATCATGACCAAAAATATTTAAAATAATCAATGAAAACCTAAATTTATTTATTTATTTAACGAGTTTCCTCTTTTGTACAAAATTAATAAGAATTAACAAAATATTAAGAAAATCAAAATGCCAACATTCATTCAAAAAGTAAAAATATAATCCACTTAGCAGCTTAAAGTTAAAAATCCACAAAATCAATCAGTAGGCATTTGTTTTTCATAATTTAGGCAATTGTTTTGCTTTTTAATTTTAACTGGTAATATTTCTAGAATCATAGAACACTTGAATTAAAAGGAAAAAAAGTACGTTCAGTGTTTTTAACATTGTAAAAAATTTATCTAAGAAGGCATTTACTTAAGAATTCTGATAATTTACAGTAATTTGTTTTTAATAGTTTGATATAAAAAAAAAACAATTGATTTATCATAGCCAGAAATAATTTTATAATCATGAAAACTTGAATTGATCAATTAAACTTGCGTTCAGAGATTTGAATAATTATAAAACTACAATTCACTTAAATATTACTTTAAAATGCACGATATTAACCAAAAGACTTTCGTTTTTATTAATTTATTAAAACAATTGAACTATCATAACCGAATTATTTAAAAAAACCAATGAAAATCTGAATTAAGAAAATCAAAATACTAAAAATATATAAGTCCTTTACGTTATAGAAAATTCACTAATAATTAGAAAAAAAAAACAATGTCTGTCAAGGTATTAGCTAGAGAAGTAGTTGTTTCAAAAGTGATTTGTTCTTGTAGTCTTAATAAGACTCATTTGTTGTAGATTTTACGAAAATATTTTCGTGTTTTTTCTAATTATAAATCAAAATACCTTCAGTTATTTGAAAAGTTGTAAAAATTTAATTCACTAGAGGAATTATTTAAAAATCCTCAAAATCAACCATTAGGCATTTGTTTTTAATAATTTATAATTTAATAAAACAATTGAAGTATTTTAGTTGAAAACATTTTTACAATCATAAAAACCTGAATGAAAACAGTAAAATATTGTAAGCAGTGATTTAAAAAATTGTAACAAAATAATCCACTTAAGAACTGTCTTAAAAATTCTAAAAATTATATAGTAGGCATTTGATTTTAAATAAATCAATTGTTGTTTTGTTTACAAATCATTGAATAAACTGAATTAAATTATTAAATATGCGTTAAGTGATTTTAAACATTGTAAAAATATAATCCACCAAATGATGTACCTAAAAATTGTCAAAATCAATCAGCAGGCATTTGTTTTTTCATAATTAAAGAAAACAATTGTTATATTGTATATAAAAATTGATCTACAATCATAGAAAAACTGAGTTTAATTAATTTAAAAAAGCCTTAAGTGATTTTAAATATTGTAAAAACTATTCAATTAAATTATTTACGTCAAAATCATCAAAATTAATCAGCAGGCATTTGTTTTTCATAATTTGATAAAACAGTTAATATATTATTACCGAAAATAATGTTACAGCCATGAAAACTTGAGAATTAAAGGAATAAAAATGCGTTTGGTGATTTAAACTATTGTAAAAATATAATACACTAAGGATATATATTTAAAAAATACTCAAAATTAATCATTAGACTTTTAACTTTATTAATTTACTAAATTAAATTATGTAACTTTACCAAAAATAATTTTACAGTCATAAAAATTTGAATTGATAGATTTAAAATGCGTTCTGTAAAAACGTGTAGTAAGAAATAATCCACCAAGGGATTAATTCAAAAATTTTTGTAATCAATCGGCAGGGTTTATGTTATAATATTTTATTAAAAGAATTGTACCGTTATAACCGACAATAATTTTCAAAAAATCATGAAATCCTAAATTACAGAAATCAAAATGCGTTCAATCATTGAAAATATTGTAAAAATTTAATCCGCTAATGGATTTATTTAAAAATCCTCAAAAATCAATCAATATGCATTTGTTTTTAATAATTTAATAAAACAATTGATGTATTTTAATTGAAACATTTTTACAATCATAAAAACTTGAATGATAGGAGTAAAACATTGTAATCAGTGATTTGAAAAATTGTAAAAAATAATCCACTTAAGAATTTACTTAAAAATCCTCAAAATTAAATAGTAGGCATTTGTTTTTTCATAATTAAATAAAACAATTGACGTTTTGTATACAAAAATTGATCTAAAATCATAGAAAAAAACTGATTCAAATTATTAAAATTGCTTTAAGTGATTTTAAACATTGTAAAAACATAATCCACTGAATGATTTACCTAAAAATTGTCAAAATTAATCAGCAGGCATTTGTTTTTTCATAATTAAAAAAAACAATTTATATATTGTGTATAAAAATTGATCTACAATCGTAGAAACGCTGAGTTTAGTTAATTTAAAAAAGCCTTAAGTGATTTTAAACATTGAAAAAACAAAATCCATTAAATTATTTACGTTAAAATCGTCACAATTAATCAGTAGGCATTTGTTTTTCATAATATGATTAAACAATTAATATAGTATTAACGAAAATAATTTTACAGCCATGAAAACTTGAGAATTAAAAGAATAAAAATGGTTTTGGTGATTTACACAATTGCAAAAATATAATACACTAAGGATATATATTTAAAAAATACTCAAAATTAAACATTAGACTTTTAGCTTTACAAATTTACTAAATTAAATTATGTAACTTTACCAAAAATAATTTTACAGTAACATTTCTTTACATAAAAATTAGTTTGGTGATTTAAACAATTGTAAAAATATAATACACTAATGATATATATTTAAAAATGCTCAAAATGAATCAGCAGAGTTTGGATTTTAATAATTTACTAAAATAAATTATCTATCTTTACCTGAAATAATTTTACAGTCATAAAAATCTGAATTGGTAGATTTAAAATGCGCTTTTATTTAAAACCGTGTAGAAAAAAATAATCCACCAAGGAATTAACTCGAAATTTTTTATAATCAACTAGCAGGCTTTATATTTTAATATTGTATTAAAACAATTGAAGTGTTACAACGGAAAATAATCTAAAAATCAACGATAACTTAAATTAAAGAAATCAAAATGCATTCACTTATTTGAAAAATTGTAAAAATTTAATCTACGGAGGAATTCATTTAAAAATCCTGAAAATCAACCATTAGGCATTTTTTTTAATAATTTTGTAAAATATTTGATGTATCATAGCCTAAAATAATTTTACAATCATTTAAATTTGAATCGAGGAATTAAAAATGTGTTTAGGGATTTGAAATATTATAAAAAAGATAATCCACCTTGGGATTAACATAAAAACCCATAAAATCAAGCAAGAAGCTTTTGTTTTTAACAATTTTTAAAAACAATTGAATTACAACAACCATAACCGAAAATATTAAAAAATTAATAAAATCCCAAATTAGAGGAATCAAAATGCATTTGTTGTTTTAAAAAATTGTAAAAATTAAATCCACAAAGAATATTCCTTTAAAAAAACTAAAAATAAATTAGCTGACTTTTGTTTTTAATAATTTAATTTAAAAATAATAATGTTTCACATCCGGAAATAATTTTACAATTATGAAAACCTGAATTAAGAAATATGCTCTTAATGTTTTGAAAATTTAAAAACTAATCGTCTAAAAGATTTAGTTAACAATTTTTAAAATTAATCAGCAGGCTTTTGTTTTCAATAATTAATTAAAATAATTGATGTATTACTATTGGAAATATTTTTAAAATCATAAACATTTGAATTAAAGAAATAAAAGTGGGTTTAGTGATATGAACAATTGTAAAAAATTATTCCACAATGGGACTTATTTAAAAATCCTCATAACTAATCACTAGGCTTTTGTTTTTGATAATTTAATCGAACAATTAATGTATTACAATCGAAAACTATTAAAAAATCATAAAAATCTAATTTAAAGAATAAATATGCGTTTAGTGATTTTAAAAATTGTAAAAAAGTAATTCCCGAAATAGTTTTATTTAAATATAATTTAAATTAATCAACAGGCATTTGTTTTTGATAATTGATTAAAACAATTGCTATATCTAACTCGAAAACAATTTTACAATGACAAATTCTTGAATTAATAGAATCAAAAAGCGTTTAGTTATTTAAAAACGTAAAAAAAGTAATCCAACAGGAGGTTTACTTAATGATTAATCAAAACCAATCAACAGTTATTTGTTTTTAGGTAATCTAATCATATAATTAATATACTTCGATTGAAAATTATTTTAAAATCATGAAAACTTGAATTAAGAGTTTAAAGAATAAATATGCGTTTAGTGATTTTGAAAATGGTAAAAAAGTAATTCACCAATGAGTTTTACTTAAGCTTTATTTAGATTAATCAATAGGCATTTGTTTTTGATAATTTAATAAAACAATTGCTATATCTAACTCGAAAACAATTTTACAATCACGAATTCTTGAATTAATAGAATCAAAAAGCGTTTACTTATTTAAACATGTAAAAAAAAAGTAATCCAGCAAGAGGGATACTTAATGATTTATCAAAATCAATCAATAGTCATTTGTTTTTAGGTAATCTAATCATATAATTAATATACTTCGACTGAAAATTATTTTAAAATCATGAAAACTTGAATTAAGGGTTTAAAGAATAAATATGCGTTTAGTGATTTTGGAAATTGTAAAAAAGTAATCCACCAAAGAGTTTTACTTAAGCTTTATTTAAATTAATCAACAGGCATTTGTTTTTGTTAATTCAATAAAACAATTGCTATATCTAACTCGAAAACAATTTTACAATCACGTATTCTTGAATTAATTGAATCAAAAAGCGTTTTTTTTTATTTAAACATGTAAAAAAAATAATCCAGCAAGATGTTTACTTAAAAATTTATCAAAATCAATCACTAGTCATTTGTTTCTAGATAATTAAATTAAATAATTGATATATTTCTATCGTAAATGATTTTACAATCGTTAAAACTTGAATTAAGAGTATAAAAATGCATTCAATGATTCGAAAAATTTTAAACATTTATTTTCCACTAAGATTTTTATTTAAAAAATACTTTAAATACATCACAAATAGTCCACAGGCTTTTGTTTTTAAGAATTTCAAAAACAATTTGATGTTAAACAACCAGAATTAATTTTACATTTATGAAAACGAGATTAGAGAAATAAAAAAGTATGCAGTAATTTATAAGATTGTTAATAATTATTCTACAAGGGAATTCACTTTAAAAGTCATTCAAACTAGTCAGCAGGCATTTGTTTTCGATAATTTATTAAAGCAATAGTTGTATTATAACCAGAAACAATTTTACATTCAATACGGTTTTTTGTCATTTATTGTAATATTATGCAAATATTATTGTTGTAAAAGGAGATTCCGTTAAATAAATAATAATAATAAATATTATTATTATTATTAAATAAAACTGAATTTAATGAATAAAAATGCGTTCAATTATTTTAAACATTGCAAAAATTTATTTTAGTTGTTAATTTATTAAATAATTTTTTATAAATATATGGTATTATAAAGGAAACATTACATACTGGAGGGTAAATAATAGACTGACTGTGGAATTCAAATCATTCCACTATCGGTTTCCCCAACATACAATAGTTTCGTCGTGATATTAATTCAATCTCTCTTTCTCTCTAACATATTCGAACATTTCAAGTCTCGTTCGCTCTGAATGTAAAGGAATAATATTCACCCTGAAAAGACCCTTTGAGTGAGAATTGAATTTAAGCCGACGTTTGATTTTTTTATTTCACTATTATACAGTTTTAAGACACAAAACGACGTTTTACAAGATCCCGGAGGTTGATAATTAGTCAGGTTAGTAGGGGTTGTATATACCACCACCACCACCCATTAATAACGCTGCTAACACGTGGCTTCACCTCACTGCAAACTTGATACTTCATTAATAACAATACGCCCGGAGCGAGTGAGAGAAGGTGGGTAAGGGGTAAATGTTGTCTTGTAAAAGGCGTAAATAAAACTCACCCTTTTTGCTACTTGCTGCACGTCCTGCAACTCCTACACTAACGCCTGCAGCCCGACTCCTATTTATACACTTTCGGTCTGTGCCAAAAAATATAATCGTTACTCGAAGAAGGAGGGTGGCGTCAGCTGTCCCGATCTTGAGGATAACCGCCGAGTACAAACAAGGGCCCTTTCCACCCTACTTCTTCCCCCCTTAAGTTTCGTTGTTTTCTTTTTATAACTCGTGCATCCTATTATTTCTTTTTTTTGGGGAAGGAAGCGTAAACGGCAATTAAAATTCAAATTTCGTACGAGATTAACATATTTTTGAAAGTTTTAATCAACGGGGGGATTAAAAATAATAATAATACAAAGAGAAATGTATTGTTTGTAACGTTATTTACAGTTGGAAAGCGTTTCTCATCGTTATAACCAAATAAAACAAATATATATATTTCTGCAAAATTCTATTTGTAGGATATCGTTTTCCAGACAACTGTATTTATAAATATAACTTCAAAGTAAAGGACGCTTTGTTAAAACCTGCAAGTTAGGTGAAACTAAATACGCTGACGCAAACATTCCCTTACGCAGTTTGTGTGTGTGTGTAATGCTTGCGCATATAAAACACGAAGGGTTTGTTTAATGTTATGTAACAGTTACGGACTTTTATGTTTACGCATGAAACTTAATTAACGTGTTTGTTTAACGATTTTACACACCGAAAATATCATAACGAGTTTATATGAATTGTTTAATTTATTATAACAAGTGGATTATTTTCGTTAGAAATTAATTTCCCGGCGCATCCACCAAAAGTGTTATTATGTTAAAATAGAGTAATCGTTTTTGTTGCACCGGAAAACACACGACAATAGCGTGTGGGTGAGGTCTTCACCCTTCCCCACTCGATTTATAAAATTAGTTTTCAATAACGTCGACAGGATTAAGCCCCGGGTGTTCGATAAATTCCCAATCAAGCGGGCTAATGGCGTGAAAATCTGCTGACAGAGCCTATAATAATAAAACGCGGTCACGGATTTTTTCGAGTGCATCGAATCTTTATTTAACGATCCAAAAAATTACATATACAATATACATATATAATGTATCACAATTACCTATTTTCAAAAAATAATAATATATTTAATTAATTGCTCACTTAACCCGTGGTAAAACATATTATACAATCCAATCCACATCTAATGTAAAGGTGAAGTTCAATGACAAATACCTAACGACATTAAACGGACGTACTGCAGAGTGAACGTACTTTAAGTATATTTATTTTACGTTGCTTCGGGTTATTAAAAATATCAACATGATTATAAATCATTAGTTTCATAAAAAGTTTGCAAATGTTTATTTAAAAGAGAAAACAATACAATACCTTACAAAAGAAGGCAGAGAAGTCTTCATTTTCGACAATTGGGAATTGTTTGTATATTATGATCTAAATTCTGAAATATCTGCTGTTATAACTGAACTCCTATTTAATATATAATATTTATTTATTTATTTATTTATATTTACTTTACAAGATCCTATTAACATAATGTAAACAAAATTAAGATAAATACATCATGTGTTCTTCCAATCTGGATCCTTCTTCTGCTTCAGATGATGGAATTCATTTTCAGTTCAAGTATTTTTGCCATTTAGGCAATATATTGGCCATTACTGGCATATTTATGTCCATTTTACATGGAGCAATTTTACAGTACAGTAATATCTGTCAGTGTGACATTTTATTTAATGTAAACATTAATTATTATTAACATCCACTGACCAGTTTCGATCTATTTTGGATCTCATCAGCGTAGCGCAGTTGGAAACACGAAAACGAGTTTTATTTAGTAGTACTTTACTTTCCGGATCACCTTTATGATAATATCTTAATTGAGTGAGTTAAATACTCCTAATTTCTTAGAAAAGAAAAGTGGAAAACTTCTTTAAAAATTACACCTGAATCGCTTAAAAAATACGGAAAAAATAATTAATTTCAAATCCGTTTGTAAATATTATTAAAGAAACCTTTTTAAAGTTGCTTAAAACCGTTGCAATTTAACATAAAAAATAAAATTTGCCAAGAAACAAAAACCAAAATAAAACATTACAAGTTTCTCAGAATAAATAGTTCATTTAGAAAAAAAAAATTGATAAAGATTGGAAGGAAAAATTTACTAAGATAACATTTTATTTTTTTTTAAGTATTCCAGAAAATCAACTTAAATTAGCTAAAAAAATAAACAAAACTTTCTAAAAATACATTTTTATATTCTTTTTAAAAAGTCGATTTAAGAAAATGAAATTGGCCAATAAATAAACAAAATTGTTGAAATTTTGAATGAAAAACAATTAATCGTTTGAATTTTTCCCAGAAACAGATCAATTGAAACTTGTTAAAAACAGATGAATTTTCTTAAAGAACAAAACAGTATATTTCAAAATTTGCTTAAAGCAGTTAAAATTTTTAGAAAAGAAAAAGCAATTGAAAATCTGTAAAGAAAAACAGCGTTAAATTTTTTTACAATTAATTTTTTAATTTGCATAAATTCGCAAAATTATGGAATTTTATTCAAGAAGAAAGTAAGAAGAAATTTCTTAATAAAAGACAATTGAATTTAACAAGAAAAAAATCTCACAATTTTTCATGTGATTTCTGTTTTCTTATTTGTTCTTTAAGAAATTTTTATAAAAGTAAAAAATAAAAATTTCTTAGAAAAAATAAGAAAATAGAAAGCACATGAAAAATTGTAGGAAATAGAAACATTCGAAAAATAAAAATGAAATTTGACAGGAAAAAATCTTAAGACTAATCTAAAAAACTAAATTAATGTGATGTTACAAAAAGAAACAGTTAAAATATAAAAAGCAATTGAAATTTTGATTTGATTAAATAGGTTTTCAATTTTATTTAAGTTATTATTCTTTTCTCTTTGTTTATTATACAAATAAAGCCATTTATTATTATTATTATTATTAATGCCTATATTGTAGAATACTACATAGTAACGGTCGCAACCATCATCATGATTAAAAAAAAAAAAAAAATTTGATCTATTTAAAAACAATTTAAATTGCCAACAAACAACAAACAAGTTCATAAAAAATAAATTTTACACAAAAAAAACATTCAAATTTGTTAAGAAACAGTAGTAATTTCTTAAGGAAATATTAAATGATTTAGAATTGCAAAAAAGAAAACAATTACAAGGCTATTAAGAGTCTATTGTGGTAAAAAAGGTAAGTAAGTAAAGTGTATTTATTTTTACCACCAACTAAACGCCGACCACATTCAGGAATTTAAAAAAAACAATTGAAATTTGCTAAGAACAAACCTTAAAAACATAAAATTTATTGAAAATAAATAGATTTTTTCAGACATTAAATAGCAAAAAAACAAAATTTTCAAAGAGAAAACAAATAAAAATTGTTAAAACAAACACATGAAAATCTATCAAAGAAACAAATGAAATTTCTTAAAAACTGTAGAACATATAATTGATTTGTTTTAGAAAAAAAATAGCTCAAATAATGCAAAAGCAACAATTGATTATCTATTAAAAACCATTGAAAAAAAAAACGATAAAAATGATAACATTTTAGCAATAAATGTCATTTATTAAACAGTTTTTCTTAAGAAAGAAACAAATGATTCATAAAAGAAAGCGGATACAATTTTTTCTTACTATTAAAGTCTATAAAAAAACAATTGAAATTTGCTAAGAAAATAAGTTGGAAAACATAAAACGACAATATTAATATAATTTTCTTGAAATAGAAAACAATTCAAATTTGTCAAAAATAATTGAAAGAGGAAAAATACTTTAAAATTGCAAAAATAAAAAAAACAATAGCCTTTTGACGAACTAACTCACTAACACATCATCCATTATTCATTATTTAAATGTAAATATGTATAGTTTGTCAATAAAAATGTGTATTATTAAAAAAACAGTTGATAATCCATCAAAGAAATTTATCAAAGAGAAAAAAACAGATGAAAATTTCAAGAACAAACAAACAGTTGAAAATTTGTTAAAGAAACAAATAGAATTTGCACAAGAAAAACTATAAGAAAAAAATAATTAGTGGAATTTTACAAAAAACAACAAATAAAATTTCTTAAAAAACTAGAATTTTCGAAAATTTACTAAGAAAAAAAACTTAAAAACATAAAAACCAGAGAAAAACAAATAAAAAATGGAAAAACAAACACTTGAAAATCTATCAAAGAAACAAATGACATTTCTTAAAAACTGCAGAACATATAATTGATTTGTTTTAAAAAAAAAACATCTGAAGTATTGCAAAAGCCAGAATTGATTATCTATTAAAAACCATTGAAAAAAACAATTAAAATTGTGGAATTTTAGCAATAAATGTCATTTATTAAACAAAAACAAATGATTCAGAAAAGAAACCGGATATTTTTTTTTCTTACTATTAAAGCCTATAACAAAAACAATTGAAATTTGCTAAGAAAATAAGTTGCAAAAGATAAAATAACAATATTAATGAAATTTTCTTGATAGAAAACAATTAAAATTTGTCAAAAATAATTGAAAGAGGAAAAATACATTAAATTTGCAAAAAGGAAAAAAAAACAGTTGATAATCTATCAAAGAAATTTTTGAAAGAGGAAAAAACAGATGAAAATTGCAAGAACAAACAAACAGTTGAAAATCTATTAAAGAAACAAATGGAATTTGCGCAAGAAAAACTTTAAGAAATAAAGAATTAATGTAATTTTACAAAAAAAGAACAAATGAAATTTCTTAAAAACTGTAGAATTTTTGAAAATTTCTTAGTAAATTGAAACATAAAAACCAACAATTTTTTTGAAAATAAAAGAGATTTTGATTTTGATTTTGAAAATTAATGATTTTCTTGAAGAGGAAAACAATTCAGATTTGTTAAAATCTTGAGGAAAAAATCAAGTGTTTATTGCGAGAACAAGAAAACAGTTTAAAATCTACCAAAGAAATTTCAAAAAAAAAATCACAGATAAATGATGAAATTTTACAGCAAAAAAAAAACAATTGAAATTTCTAAGAAGATATAATTGATTTGTTTTAGAAAAATATTGCAAGAGGAACAATTGATTGTCGTTGAAGACCTTTGAAGTTTGAGAAAACAAAAGAATCAATAAAATTGATAAAGACTGACTGATTTGTTATATATAAAATAGATTAAAGTGGAAGACGAAAAAATCCGTTAAAAACATTTAAATTTGCAAAGGAAAAGTAATGCTAAGATATTAAAACAAAACTGTGAAATTTTAACAAAGCAAATAAAATTTGCGAAGAACAGATTTAGAATATAAAAACAAATGAAACTCTAAAACAAAAAGCAACAAAATTGATGACATTTTATTTAAAAAAACAATAAAAAGTTATTAAAATCATTTAAATAATTGACTAAGAAAAGAAAAAAAAAAGAGATAAAAAATTGCAAGAATATTGAAAGTTATTTAAAAAAATAGTTGTTAAATAACAGTTGAAATTCTTAATAAAGAAATAATTGATAAAAAAAGATGAAACATTTGTAGAGAAATAAAAAAATTTAAAGATGAAAACAACTAAAAACTTTTTAAATTTCGTTTACAACAGTTTACATTTTACTAACTAAAACAATTGAAATTTTTTAAGAAAAAAATCAAACAAAAGCAAATCATACAAAAATTATGAACACAGTGATGAGATCTGATAAAAACAATTGAAAAAAAACCAGATGAAAATTGCAAGAACAAACAAACAGTTGAAAATCTATTAAAGAAACAAAAGAAATTTGCACAAGAAAACTGATGAAATTTTACAAAAAGAGCAATTTTTTTATAAACTGTAGTCAAAAATTCTACAGATTATTAAAAATTAGATTTGCTTTTTTTGTAAAATTCTTCTTAAAATTTTTCACAGAGTAAAATACAAGTATGAATTGCAAGAACAAAAAAAATACTTAAAAATCTATCAAAGAAATAAATGTAATTTCAAAAAAAAACTTTAAGAGAAAAAAATTATGATATTTTAGAGCACAAGAAAACAATTGAAATTTCTTAAAAACCCTAGAAGATATAATATATAGATATAATTGATTTGTTTTAGAAATAGACGGATGAATTTTTGCAAGAGGAACAATTGATTCTATTTTAAAATCCATTGATATTTGAAAGCACAAAAACAATAAAAGTGATGGACAAAATGTTATTTATTAAAACCAGCAAGCACATCTTAATGAAAAAGTCATTGATTTATATAAAAAAGAATATTCAAAAAACCACTCAAAACTTAAAATACATTTTAAATTTCGTGTTTTTAATTTCTAATCAAAATAATAATAATAATTTAAATGTAAGTACAACACATTAAATAAGTAAAATATTAGCATACTAATTTTTAAATAATAATATTTAGTTTTATTAGAATAATTCATTTGATAACGGCATGAATTCCTTTGCCTCGTTTCCATCTCATTCATTGCGATACAGTTGGAATCAAATTTGAAAAATATCAAGAGAGGAATGTTGATATATTCACTTTTCATGTGTCACAGATGCGAGGCGGCGGGGCTGTTTTAAATTTTAAAGTACGTTACACGGAAATTGGACGGTTGACTGCCTAAATTTGTCGTCGTTTGCATTTTATCGTTTTTTTTTTCTTCTCTCACACGTCACCTGGAACGTTTCTCCAATTTGGCACGTCGTGTAATGCCACTGCTTCCCCCTTGTAGCATTCGTAGGGGGTCGTATATTAATATTGCATGAATTAAAAACTCAATTTAAATGTATAAATCGTATGTAAAATTATATTAATTAATAAACTATGAAAACATTTCATGAGTCTTAATTAATTAATTATCTACAATGACTTAAAACCAGTTGAAGGATCTTAAAGAAGTAGACAAGGTTGATAAATAGGAAGGAATTTAATATTATGAATTCTAAGAAAAATATAGAATATCAAAAGATAATAATAGTTTTTGTATTAATTAACAAATAATAATATTTAATTAATTTTAGGTAAAAATTAATAGAATCGACGAATTTAGTGATATTTGACGTGTAGATTAGGATAGTAGGTCTTTATAATTGCTAATTTTATCTTCAAGGTCTGTATTATGCCTCGACACTTCGTTGTTAATTCGCATGTTAAAGTTTACACCTTATCTTGAATATTTGTTGAATTTTTAATATTAAGGTATTTCTAGATAATGATGTAAAAATCCAAACTAGTCGGAATAAATCGTAAAAATTATGAAACCAACCAAGTGCCTTTCTATAAACAACCCTTAACCTTATCTTGAAGTTCATTTATAATTTTTGTTGATGTTTCTTCTGCTTCGATTGCTTCTCTTCATTTCCTTAACAGGTCAATGCCTAATAATAAATAAATAGAAAATTTCTACAACGTAAAGGATTTATATACATTTTTATAAGGTCAATGCCTAATTATAAAAGAAAAATATACCTCTATAGTATTTTGTACAAAACAAATTAATACAAAATTCACAAATCTTTTAAATAAACTGTTAAAACAAAGTAATCTCATCTCCTTCTTTTTTTATTATATTCAATATGTACTACAAAGTAAACGCCTTTACAATTAAACACAGACATTATTTTTGTAGGAATAGAATTTTAACATCTTTAAAAATGTCATTGAAGTGACTTGTCGGTTCGAACGAATAAACATATCGAAGGGTGGAAGTGGCCGAGGGGGTGTTAGTGTCTGGTGCACTGTCTATATGCCGTGTCGGATGTGCAGTTGAATTGGCTGCGAGAGGGAATCTTCAGAGGATTTCCAGTAAAGGCATGCCGACGATGTGTTTGTTGACGCGGGGGGATGAAAACGAGAGAAAACGTATTTCGAAAAACATCCACGTATATAATAATATAATTTCGTTTTTCTTTTATCAGAAAAATTAATCAATTTATAAGGTAGAGATAAAAGATTGCCATAAAATTATTTGCTTTATTTCAATAATTGTTGTATATATCCATTTTATTTATTTATAATTATAAACTCAATTGTTTTTTTGTTAGTGTATCAAAAGTATATACATTCTAAACGTATTTATCAATTTTAAAATTCTGAAATTCTCTTGATAGAATTTTTTACATCACTAGTTTCAAATATCATTTATTCAACATTAAATTTTGACACGATGCTATCTTGTTTTAAGTACAACAGGCCAATTTTTTCAACATAATATTAAATATACATAAAGTATTTATGTATTTATTAATTTTAATTGCAATCCCTTCTATTGTTTAGGCTTTAGAAAATATTAAATCACTCGCTGCAAAATCCAATTGTTTGACAATAAATTTTGACCCGTTGCCATTTTGTTTTTAGTAACGCTAAGTCCATGATTTGTTTCGTTTATTAAAATTACGTAAATTCTAAACCCAATTACCAATTTCAATGATAATTCCCTCAATAGTTTATTTGTTAGAAATTTTTAATTCACTCGCAGCAAATTTCATTTATTCGACAATGAATTTCGACACGATGCCATTTTGTTTGTAATTACAACAGGCCAATTTTTCCAAAGAAATATTGAATATACATAAACTCTTTATGTATTTATTAATTTTTATTACAATCCCTTCTATTATTTAAGTTTTGAGACATTTTAAATCACTCGCTGCAAAATCAAATTGTTTGACAATAAATTTTGACACGTTGATATTTTGTTTTTAGTAACTCGAAGTCCAGAATTTGTTTCGATTATTAAAAACACGTAAATTCTAAACCTAATTGCCAATTTTAATGATAATTCCCAGAATAGTTTATTTTTTAGAAATTTTAAAACCATTCGCCGCAAATATCATTCATTCCACAAGGAATTTTGAAGCGATGCTATTTTGTTTATAGGTACGACATATCAATTTTTCTAAAAAAATATTAAATACTCATAAATTCTTTATGCACTTATTCAATTTAATTACAATCTTTTCTATTGTTTACGTTTTGAAACATTTTAAAACACTCGCTGCAAAATCAAATTGTTTGACAATAAAGTTTGACCGGTTGCCATTTTGTTTTTAGTTACGCTAAGTCCACAATTTGTTTCGATTATTAAAAGCACGTAAATTGTTAACATATGTGCCAATTTTAATGATAATTTCCTTAATAGTTTATTTATTAGAAATTTTAAAAGAACTCGCCGCAAATTTCATTAATTCGACAATGAATTTTGACACGATGCCATTTTGTAGGTACGACAGGCCAATTTTTCCAAATAAATATTAATTACACATAAACTGGTTATGTATTTGTTAATTTTAATTAAAATCCCTTCTGTTGTTTAGGTTTTGGAAAATATTAAATCACTCGCTGCAAATTCCATTTGTTTCACAATAAATTTTGACCTGCTGCTATTTTGTTTTCCGTTAGGATAAATCAATAATTTATTTCGTTTATTAAAAATACGTACATTCTTAAAGTATTTACCAATTTTAATGATAATTGCCTCAATAGTTTATTTGTTAGGAATTTTCAAATCACTCGCCGCAAATTTCATTAATTCCACATTGAATTTTGACGCGATGCTATTTTGTTTGTAGGTACAACAGGACAATTTTTCCAAAGAAATATTAAATATACACAAACTCGTTATGTATTTGTTAATTTTAATTACAATCCCTTCTATATTTTAGGTTTTGAAACATTTTAAATCACTCGTTGCAAAATCCAATTATTTGACAATAAATTTTTACCGGTTGCTATTTTGTTTTTAGTTAGGCTAAGTTCATAATTTGTTTTGTTTATTAAAAATACATAAATTCTAAACATATGTACCAATTTTAATGATAATTGTCGCAATAGTTTATGTTTTAGAAATGTTTAAATCACTCGCCGCAAATTGCATTTATTCGACAATTAATTTTGACACGATGCCATTTTGTTAATAGGTACGACAGGCCATTTTTTCAAAAGCACATTATATATACATATATTATTTATATATCTATTACTTTTAATTACAATCCCTTCTATTGTTTACGTTTTGGAACATTTTAAATCACTCGCTGCAAAATCAAATTGTTGGACAATAAATTTTGACCCGTTACTATTTTTTTTTTTTAGTTACGCTAAGTCCATAATTTGTTTCGTTTATTAAAATCACGTAAATACTAAACCTAATTGCCAATTTTAATGATAATTACCTGAATAGTTTATTTATTAGAAATGTTAAAATCACTCGCCGCAAATTTCATTCATTCCACAAGGAATTTTGAAGCGATGCTATTTTGTTTATAGGTACTACAGGCCAATTTTTGCAAAGAAATATTAAATATACACAAAATAGTTATGTATTTGTTAATTTTAATTACACTCCCTTCTACATTTTAGGTTTTGGAATATTTTAAATCACGCGCTGCAAATTCCATTTCTTCAACTTTGAAGTTTGACTCAATGCCATTTTGTTTAATATTACGATAAGCAAATTTTCCTTATGAGGCATTATTTATACATTCATTCTATAAGTATTTTTAAATTTTAATTATAATTCCTTAATTTTTTAAGCTTTTGGAACATTTTAAATCACTCGCTGCAAAATCCAATTGTTTGACATTAAATTACGACCCGTTGCTATTTTGTTTTTAGTTACTCTAAGTCAATAATTTGTTTCATTTATTAAAACTACGTAAATTCTAAACGTACCTATAAATTTTAATGATAATTCTCTCCATAGTTTACCTTCTAGAATTTTTTAAATCATCCGCTGCAAATTTCATATTTTCAACATTGCATTTTAACTCCGCGTCATTTTATTTTTAATGATAAAATGGCAAATTTTTCTGATGGTACATTAATTATACATATGTTTTACATGTACCTATTTAATTTTAATTATAATTCCTTAAGTGGTTTAGATTTCACAATATTTTAAATTACTCGCTACAAATTCCATTCATTTGATATTGAATTTTAACCCGTTGCTATGGTTTTTTTAATTGCGCTACATCAATTGTTTCTCTTGCGTATTAAAAATATATAAATTCTAAACGTATTTTTTTAATTTTAATGATAATTATCTAGTTACTTCATTACTTAAAAAACATTTTCAATGACTCACTGCAAATTTCATTTATTTGACATTAAATTTTTATCAATTATAGTTTTGTTTTTAATTGCACTCTGTTAACACTTTCTTTGGTGAATTAAATATACACAAATTATAAACATATTTGTTAATTTTGCTGAATATTCTCTTGATAGTTTGCTTTTTAGAATTTTTTTAATCACTCGTTGCCAATTTTAATTAAACAACAATGAATTTTGATGCGTTGCCATTTTGTTTTTAGGTACAACAGGTCAACTTTTCTTGTTACATATTCAGTATAATTAAATTCTACACATGTTGTATTAATTTTAATTAAGATTAATTGGATTGTTTAGGTTTTGGAATATCTTAAATCACGCGCTGAGATTTTCATTTATTAAAGTCGAATTTTATCACGTTGCTATTTTGTTCTGAATTAAAATACGTCAAATTTTTCTTTCGTGTATTAGAAACACATTCATCCTAAATGTATTTACCAATTTTGTTGATAATTATCTGGTTAGTTTATATTTTATAATTTTTTAAATCACTCGCTGCAAATTCTATTTATTCGACATTAAATTTTGACGCGTTGCTATTTTGTTTTTTGTTACGCTACATCAATTGTTTTTTGTAGTTTTGAAAATACATACATTCTAAACATATTTTGTAAATTTTTATGGCAATTCTCAAGTTAGTTTAATATTCGTAATTTTTTTAAACCATTCGTTGCAACTTCCATTTATTCCAGACTGAGTTTTGACGCGTTGTTATTTTGTTTCTTGTTACGATAGGCCATTTTTTTAATGAAAAATGAAAAATACATAAATTCTATAAATACGTGTTAATTTTTATTACAATTCATACTTTTTTTATCATTTAAAACATTTTAAATAACTTGCTACAAATTCCTTTAATTCGATAATGAATTTTGACGTGATGCTATTTTGTTTTCATTAAAGACAGGTTAATTTTTCTTATGATTTATTACAGATACATCAATTCTATATAAACCTATTAATTTTAAATATAATTCGTGATATTATTCAGGTTTTAGGACGTTTTAAATCACGCGCCTCAAATTCCATTTCTTCAACATTGAAGTTTGACCCGATGCCATTTTGTTTATTGTTACGATAGACAAATTTTCTATATGATGCATTATTTATACATTAAGCCTGTATACACTTGTAAATTTTAATTAAAATTCCTTAATTTTTTAAGGCTTAAGAATATTCTAAATCACTCGCTGCAAATTCTATTTTTTAGACATTAAATTTTCACCCGTTGCTATTTTGTTTTTATTGACGGGACGTCAATTATTTATTTGGTGTTTTAAAAATATACAAATTTTCAACACAGTTAACAATTTTAATGATAATTCTCTCGTTAGTTTGCTTTTTTTTAGAATTTTTTTTATTACTCGCTGCAAATTTCATTTAAACAACAATGAATTTTAATGCGTTTCCATTTCGTTTTTGGATAAAACAGGCCAATTTTTCTTATGAAACATTAAGTATAATTAAATTCTACATGTGCTTGCTAATTTAATTACAATTTCTTGGATTGATTAGGTTTTTGTGATATCTTAAATCACGCGCTGAGATTAGAATTTATTCGACCTTCATTTTTATCACGTTGCTATTTTGTTCTTAATTATGCTACGTCAAATGTTTCTCTCGTGTATTAAAAATATATGAATTCCAAATGAATCTATCAATTTTTGTAATAATTCTCTGGATGGTATATATTTTAGAATTTTTCAAATCATTCCCTGCAAATTCCATATATTCAAAATTAAATTTTAACTCGTTGTCATTTTATTTTTAGTTATAAAATGCGAGTTTTTCTTATCGCACATTAATTATACATATGTTATACATGGACTTATTTAATTTTAATTACAATTCCTTGCACTGTTTAGGTTTTATACTATTTTAAATCACTCGCAATAAATTCCATTTATATGATATTGAATTTTAACCACCGTTGCTATTTTGTTTTTAATTACACTACATCAATTGTTCTTCTGGTATATTAAAAGCACATAAATTCTAAAAGTATTGTTTTGAATTTTAATAATAATTCTCTAATTAGTTTATTTTAAAGAAAAATTAATGACCCACTGCAAATTTAATTTATTCAACATTAAACTTTGATCAATTATAGTTTTGTTTTTAATTACGCCATGTCAATACTTTCTATTATGTATTAAAAAAAACAAAAATTTTAAACGTATTTGTTAATTTTAATAGAAATCCTTTGAATAGTTTGGTTTTTAGAATTTTTTAAATCACTCGCTGCAAATTTCAAATTAACAACAATGAATTTTAATACGTTACTATTTTGTTTGTAGGTACAATAGATCAATTTTTCTTATGAGACATTAAATATAAGTAAATTCTAAATGTGTCATATTAATCTTAATTACAATTCCTTGGATTGTTTAGATTTTGCAATATCTTAAATCATCCGCTGTGATCTGTATTTATTCGACATTAAGTTTTATCTCGCTGCTATTTTCTTTCTAGTTGCGCTATGTCAAATTTTTCTTTTTTGTATTAAAAATACTTTAATTATAAACGTATTTATCAATTTTTGTGATAATTCTCTGGATAGTTTATATTTAAGAATTTTTTAAACCATTCGCTGCAAATTCCATTTATTCGACATTGAATTTTGACGTAATAAAATATATTAAAATACGAAATGTTTTCGTATTTTTAAATTTATTATAGAATTTTGACGTGTTGCCATTTTGATTATTGTTACGCTACGTCAATTGTTTTTTGTAGTACCAATGATACATAAATTTTAAACCTATTTGTAAATTTTTAAGACAATACATTAGTGTAATTTTCGCAAATTTTTAAATCATTCGTTGTGAATTCCATTGATTCCAAACTGAGTTTTAATGGGTCGCCATTTTGTTTTTTTGTTGCGTAACGTCAATTTTATGGCTATTCTTTGGACAGATTAATTTTCGTAAATTTTAAAATTACTCGCTGCAAACTCCTACTATTTGAGACTTAGATTTGACACTTTGCCATTTTGTTTTTTGTTACGACAGGCCAATTTTCTTAAGAAAAATTAAAACATATAAATTCTACATAAACATGTAAATTTTTATTACAATTCCTTATTTTCTAATGGCAAAACAAAACAATTTAAATCACTAAATTCCTTTAATAATTACATTAAATTTTGATACGTTGCCATTTTGTTTGTTGTTATGCTACATCAATTATTTTTTGTGATGACAAAAATACATAAATACTAAACTTATTTTTATCAATTTTTCTGGCAATTCTCTAGATGTTTTAATTTTTGTCATTTTTTAAATAATAACCATCAAATTCAATTTATTCGAGACTGAATTTTGAGGCGTTGCCATTTTTTTGTTTGTTTTCTTGTTACGACAGGCCAATTTATCTTAAGACTCATAAAATACATAAAATACATAAATTATACAAATACATGTTGATTTTCATTACAATTCCTCATTATTTTAATGATTTAAAACATTTTAAATCACTTGCTGCAAATTCCTTTTATACGATAATAATTTTTAACCGTTGAAATTTTTTTTCTTGTTATGCTATGTCAATCGTTTTTTGTACTATCAAAAAAACATACATTCTAAACATGTTTCATGTTTAGTTTAATTTTCGTAAATTTTTAAATCACTCGCTGCAAATTCCATTTATTCGTGAGTTTAAGTTTTGACACGTTGCCATTTTATTTTTTGTTATGAAATGCCATTTTGTCTTATAAAAATGAAGAATACATAATTTTACAAATAAATTTTAACTTTTATTACAATTCCTTATTTTTTAATGTTTCAAAACACTTTAAACAACTTGCTGCAAATTCTTTCTGTAAAATAATCAATTTTGACGCGTTGCCATTTTGTTTTTTGTTACGCTACGTCAATTATTTTTTTGTGGTATTAAAAATAAATAAATTCTAAACGTTTCTTGTAAATTTTTATAGCAATTCTCTGGATAGTTTAATTTTTGTGAATTTTTAAATCACTCTCTGCAAATTCCATTTATTCGAAACTAAATTTTAGCGCGTTGCCGTTTTGTTTTTTTGTTGTGACAAGCCAATTTTTTTTATAAAAAGTTAAAAATACATAAATTCTATAAATACATGTAAATTTTTATTGCAATTCAAAAAGTAAGGAATTGCAATAAAAATTTACATGTATTTATAGAATTTATGTATTTAAACATTTTAAACAACTTGCAGCAAATTCCTTTTATAAGATAATACATTTTGATGAGTTGCCATTTTGTTTTTTGTTACGGCACATCAATTGTTTTTTGTAGTGTAAAAAATACATAAATTCTAAGCATATTTTGTATTTTTTGTGGCAATTCTCTAGTTGGTTTAATTTTCGTGAGTTTTTAAATCACACGCTGCAAATTCTAATTATTCGACACTGCGTTTTGACGCGTTGCGATTTTGTTTTTTTGTTATGACAGGCCAATTTTTTCAATTAAAAATTAAAAATACATAAATTAACACATGTACAGATACGTTTTAATTTTTATTACAATACCTTTTTTTAAAAAAAAAGAATTTAAATCACTAGCTGCAAATACCTTCAATTATAAATTAAATTTTGACGCGTTAGCATTTTGTTTGTTGTTACGTTACGTCAATTGTTTTATGGTGGTATCAAAATTACATAAATTCTAAACGGTTTTTCTAAAGTTTAATAGCAACTTTCTGGATAGTTTAATTTTTGCAATTTTTTTAATCACTCACTTCGAATTCAATTTATTCGAAACTGAGTTTTAAAGCGCTGCCATTTTGTTTTTTGTTATGACAAGTGAATTTTTTTTTATAAAAAATTTAAAATACCAATATATTTTAATTTTTATTACAATTCTTTATTTTTTAGTGCCTTAAAACATTTTGAATCACTTGCTACAAATGCCATTTATTGGAGACTGAGTTTTCACGCGTTGCCATTTTGTTTTTCGTTACCTCAGGCCAATTTTTCTTTTAAAAAATTAAAAATACATAAGTTCTACAGATACATGTACATTTTCATTATAATTCCTGAATTTTTTAATGTTTTAAAACATTTTAAATCACATGCCGAAAATTCTTTTTATAAGGTAATAAATTTTAACGTGTTTCCATTTTGTTTGTTGTTACTCTATATCAATTGTTTTTTGTGGTGTCAAAAATATATAAATTCTAAACGTATTTTTACATTTTTATAGAAATTATCTAAATAGTTTAATTTTCGTAAATTATTAAATCACTCGCTGCCAATTCCATTTATTCGAGACTGAGTTTTGAAGCATTGCCATTTTGTTTATTATTACGCTAAGTCAATTGTTTTTTATAGAATCAATGAAACATGAATTCTAAACGTGTTTGTATATTTTTATGGCAATTCTCTGAATAGTTCAATTTTTGTAGGCTTTTAAATTCCTCCCTGCAAATTCCATTAATTCCAGACTGAATTTTGATGCGTTGCCATTTTGGTTTTTTGTTATGACAGGCTAATTTCATTTATGAACAATTAAAAATGCATACATTCTACAAATAAATCTTAATTTTTATTACAATTCCTTATTCTTTCATGATTTAAAACATTTAAAGTCATTTACTACAAATTCTTTTCATTCGATTTAATATTTTGACGCATTGCCATTTTGTTTAAGGTTACGCTACTTCAATTGTTTCTTGTACTATTAAAAATACATCCATTCTAAACGTAATTTGTAAATTTGTATGGGAATTCTCTGTATAGTTTAATTTTCGTAAAATTTTAAATCACTCGCTGCAAATTCCATTTTCTCATGCCTCTGAGTTTTGACGCGTTGCCATTGTGTTTTTGTTACGACAGGCTATTTTTCAATGAAAAATTAAAAACACATAAATTCTACAGATAAATGTAAATTTGCATTACAATTACAATGGTTTTTAAACATTTTAAATCACATGCTGAAAACTCCTCTTATAAGATATTAAATTTTTACGTGTTTTCATTTTGTTTGTGGTTTCGCTATATCAATTGTTTCTTTCGTGGTATCAAAAATATATAAATTCTAAACTTGTTTGTAAATTTTCATGGCAATTCTCAGGATAATTTTTGTTTTCGTAAATTTTTAAATCACTCGCTGCAAATTCCATTTATTCGTGACTTTGAGTTTTGATGCGTTGGCTTTTTTTTTGTTAGGAGAGACTATTTTTTGAATGAAAAATTAAAAATACATCAATTCTACAAATACGTGTTAATTTTTACTACAATTTTTAATTTTTTATAAATTTTAAAACATTTTAAATCACTTGCTACAAATTCGTTTAATTCGATATTAAATTTTGATGCGTTGCCATTTTGTTTGTTGTTACGCTACCTCATTTGTTTTTCGTAGTATTAAAAATACATAAATTCTAAATGTATTTTGTAAATTTTTATGGCTATCCTTTTAACAGTTTAATTTTCGTAAATTTTTAAATTACTCGCTGCAAATTCTATTTATTCGTGACTTTGAGTTTTAATGCGTTGCCGTTTTGTTTTTTGTTACAAAAGTCCAATTTTTTAATGAAAAATTAAAACCACATAAATTCTACAAAAACGTGTTCATTTCTATTACTATTTCTTGGTTTTTTAGGTTTACCTGAACGCTTGAATTCTGACATCAAGGACAAGGTTAGGAATTCTATTAAATAAAAATGATTCTATTGATAAAGTTGATTAGAGTAAATTGTCAACAATAAAGTCAAAAACTTTCTGCAAGTCTGTATAGATAACGTCCACCTGATTTTTATTATCGAGAGCTTAATATATATATATAATGTGCGTAAATATTTTGAATATCACTACTATCACTATCACACATTTTTTCTACAATTTATAACAGTATAATAATTATTTTCCACAAAAAATAATGGCCGCTGACAGTTGTGCAAATTATTTTGCCAGTTCGTGCAATAAAGAATTAGTTTTTTTACGCTTATAACTATTTAGGGTACAAATATAAAAAGTGATAAAGCCAGGAGTGCAATAGAGAAACTGCCTTAGACAATTTTACCTTCGATCGTGCAGCAATATTTTGCAAATGTCATTTCAATTATTTATTGAATAAAATTAAAAATATTTCATCAACAACAGTGCATTAAATATTATTTGTCGAAAAAAGTTATTCTAGTCTTAATTATATTTATAAAAATTTTTAAACTTCAGAATGCAAATTTAAATTTCTACAGTTTAAGTTTTAAACGTCGTTTTTTTTTTTTGTCAAAGTCTGTTAATTTCTTTTTAGGCATATCAAAACATAGATTATATATAATAAATATAGCAATTTTGAGGTGTATTCCATTACGAATAAATCTTTTAGAACTTTTTAAATTTCCGAATGCAATTTTAAATTTTCATAATTCAAATTTTTAATTATCGCCATTTTATTTTCTGACGAATACTGTTAAATTATTTCAAGAATATTAAAAGATGAATAATTTTTAAGAAACGTAATGTGTTTTTAAGTTAATTTCTCACCTAGTTATGCTTTTATAATTTTACAAACTAGTTATAATAAACTTATTTAAATTGTTAAAACTTTTAACTACAATTTTAGATTTTTACAGCACAAATTTTATCGTCGCCATTCTGTTTTTTGCAAAAATATGTTGACCCACTTTTAGGAATATCAAAATACTTATATTTTTTTTATTTATTTAGGTATTTTTAAATTCATAACATCGGGAATTATTTTATTTTCAGTTTTTCAAATTAAAAATTTCAAAATTCTAAGTTTTAATTATCGGCAATTTGTGTTTTGATGAGGTCTGTTTTTAAGAATATTAAAATCTGAACAATCGTTAATAAATTTAATGATTTTTAAAGATATTCTAGCCTTAATTATGTTAATAGAAGTTTTTAACTACAAGTGATAGAAACCCTAAGTTTCGCGGACACTAGAATGCAAAAGTTATTATAGAATTGCGCTTATAACTGCTAAAAACGTAAAATATAAAAATTTTAAAGAAAATTCAAAAATTTATTAGCACAGGTTATGAAGTTCATAACAAACAATTTCATTTCTAGGTTATTAGAACTTATTTTGTGTCTTCTGGAATTTTCCAGTACTTTT
The DNA here is from genome assembly GCA_963969525.1 of Ontholestes murinus. NCBI lineage: Eukaryota > Metazoa > Arthropoda > Insecta > Coleoptera > Staphylinidae > Ontholestes > Ontholestes murinus. Next base: position 109,330,439 of record OZ018387.1, read on the forward strand.
TTCTACTGTATTTTACAACTTCTTTAAAGATGTCATTGTGGGGCTTTGACTTCGTGATACATTTGAAATAAATCAAAATTAATGGTTTTATATAATAGTAAATTAAATTGGCATACACACGGTGAAAAAATTAGTAATAGGCTCTCGAAAGTCACTAACTTATGAGAAAAAGGTCTACTTTGCATTGTCTCACAGCAGCTTAGTTCATTGTATCAATTTGTGAGTTATGTGAAGTTTACTATTTAATTAATAAATAAACACAGTTATATTTCTTACTCACAAAATTAATCACGAATATGCTACACAACATAAAAATAAGTTTAATATTCCAAAACACAGATTAACTGCTTCGAAAAATCTTTACATTACAATGGTATTTTACTATTTAATAAACTGCCTGATTCTATTAAGTGTATTAGTACTATCAAGAAGTTTAAACAAAATTTGTTTAAGTTCTTATGTTACAAAGAATTATATAGTTTACAAGAATATTTTGATTAGTAATGTATACATATGATTTTATTTTCCTTGTATTTTTTCTTTATTGTGACGCACTTTCTTTCTTATTGTACTTTATTGTAATTCAAGAGAGAAATAAAGACTATTATTATTACTTTATATACTTATTCTAACTTATTCGTAATTAATTTATTCTGCAGATTTCTAGTAATCTAGAAAGACTGATGAAGATAAAGCACAATTAAAAATGTAGAGCAAAGCAGACCTAATGCTGAATACAATCACCTATTGATTCATATGTAGTTTAAGTTTATAGTAATTGAATGTTGTAATGTGAATATGTGAATAAATATTATTATTATTATTATTTTCCAGACATTTCGACGACTTATCTATGTCACATAGCTTAATCTTACAAAAAGTAAAATTGATTTCCTTCAAGTTAGAGCTAAGATTAGTCTGGGTTGTAGATTGGCCCTGAGAATACACAGAATACACATTGTTACATTATGATGCAAAACCATCAACTATATTTTCAGACGAATTCAACGTTTCGTTTTCTAATAGCATTATTACAGATATTCTTGAAGCCAAAGCTTTTTGCGATTGTTTGAGATAGACGACTCATCATTCTAAATAAAGGATTTATGATTTTTCTTTAACTTTTGTGTTATTCCATTTAGTAAGCTAACAACTCAAGTTTTATGGTAATTATAATTTGTTTTTCCATAAAGTTTCCTATATATTGTATGGGATATTTATGATATGCGGGTTGCTTAGGTATATACAATAATAAATAAACCATCAAGTACATTATAAAAAGAACTGGCCTTCCTCACATTGGTGCAAAATAAAACGGTTTTCCAATCACAATAAAGTAGTGATAAATATAATTTATTGAGCTTTACGAAAGTTGTATGCTTGATTATTACGACTAGGATTAAAATTTATAATAGTTTTATACTACCTTAGAATCAGTAGAATATACTCGTCAATGTTACTGAAACTAATAAATTAGATTCTTGAAACATTCATTCATATTAATAATAATAATATTTTTATTTTGTAATACTTTTTCAATTTTTACATAAAAAAACACTTCTTATTTGAAACGAATATTATAGTTGTATTATTTAGACAAATTAATATTATTAGTGGTAAATAAAAACAAAAATAATTATATTTATAAAGTTAACAGTGTATATTGTAGAATAGTTGTATGGCTACTATTCTGCAATGTCCTTTATACACTTCTTCAGAAGCACAAACACATTAATTTTAGCGATGTAAAGCTCAACTAGTTTAAATCTTATTTAATCAGTTAGAGTGGGTAGCTTCTTGTCGTCAGAGTTTAAAGTAACCTCTGGATTACCACAAGAGTCGCATCCTGAACCTCTAAGGTTTAACTACATTATAAACGATGCAATTAATTGTGCAGTTCACTTAAGAAGATTTTCACCGCAGTTTATACTTGTGATAAATCTCTGCGGTCATTGTTATTTCTGTTTCTCTAACGTGACTTATTTCATCATTTTTAGTGTATTAACATCGTAAATTTATTATTATTACATGCCAATTATAATCATCACTAGAAATTAATTATTTAATAAAATTGTTAACAAGTGAAATTATACAGAGTGTTTTAATTAAATCAAATTAATAAAAAAGTTAAGTGTTTTCTTTATTTAAAAATCGAAAATGTATTACGAAGTAAACGCCTCCAAAATTTTAGACAAAATTAATTAAGTAATAATTTAAACTGTTATTACGTAAATAATTAATTAAATTTGGTATCAAAACACTCTAATACATTTATTAAAGACCTTTATATGTTTATATTTTATAAAACTGAAGATTTTATAAGCAGATAAGCTACTTTATTTTTTTTAAACGTAATTAATCTTTTTATACTTATTAGAATTACGTTTTTAGGAATCATAAAGTATGATGAACAAATACAATTTATCGAAAAATAAATTAAACTTCTTCAAGTAAAACATGTTTGTAATCGATAAATTTCGGGTTAATCATTATGCAAGTTGGGCGCGCGCTCGCGTTCATATTGTTTGCCAACTCGCAAGCGTTTAAAGTTAACACAAATATTGTCCGATAAGTCGATTAAGGAGGGGCCGGCCGTTGCAGATATTGATTTGATTAGCACTAAGTGAAATGTAAATATTCCACCAGCGTACACACACCGATGTAACGTTATTTAATTTTAAACTAACACACTAACACAAACTTGATTGTTAACAAAACAAAACTGATACATTTACTTTATACCATCATTTCCCGGCGCATCCACCATTTATACATATATGGTATATATTTTAAATTGACTCACTGAAACGTCGTTTTCAATATTATAATAATTAAATTTGGTTAATTTTAAAGACTACATATGTTATTTTAATATATTTTAAAAGCTATTAAGAAGTAGACATTTATTTTACTTTATAGTAATTAGATGTAAATCGAACACTAAACCAAATGAATATTCAATGAATGATAGCACGCATTACATCGAAGATTAACAATCTATTTACATAAACCCTCTAAAACTTGTTAATAAAACCAATACACATACATACATACACTAATCATCATAGCATTTGAATAATTGACAACGGGCTGATTTAGCAAATGTAAATTACAAGATAAGCCCAACTTATCTCCCACGTGACAACTTAAATTCGGCGTTGTTAACGAGAATTCAATATCGTGTTGGCTAACAGTTATCTGCGTCGTAAATCTCGCCATCCCATAATTTCACAATGCCATAATATCCATGAATGTACGAATGTTAACGTTCGCGCGTTCCCATTGTATCACCGCGGTTTATGTACGGAATTATTATTATTATTTCGGGTTATAATTTAATTTCATTTATCAAATATTATCTCTGCTGCTACTGCTGCGAGATAATTTATTATTTTCGAGTTGTCGTCTTGTGTACAGAAGTTTGGAGGAAATGAACGTGAGCGTGTTCGTGCCGAAATGCAATTGTAATTTATGGTGGCGTTTTAATTTAATTATATTTTATTGGAATAAACGAAATGAATAGAATGGATTGACGTTGTTATTTTACGGGCGACCTCGTTCAACCTCTCTTAACACCTCACTGATTTTCAGATCAATTCTCGGCGACAACGTCAACAGCTGATTGTTTAACTATTGATTGATTGCTTTTTACGTCCGCTTGGTGGACAAGCAAATATTTGCCCGATCCGCAAGGGACACAATACACGTGCAGACCACTTTTAAACCTTAATTACTCCTATAACTCACTCCCTTCTATTCGTATTATTCCTTTAGTGTTTGCTCAATTATTAAGTTCTAAACGCATTAAATTACACTCTTTAATTAATTAAAATTGAATGCTCGTCCCGGCGCATCCACCATATATGAACATTAAATGTTTTAGAAAATTTATATTACTATCGTAATTGCCCGTCTCGTGACGAGATTAAAAACCCGTTCTGCAAATAATACGTCGGGGGGCGGACAATAGTGGAGATAAAGAAGTAATCTGCGTAATTAAAAACCTCTTCTAATTTCTCGTGGGCCTTTGTCGGGGGGCGGGTAGGGCTTTAAATAACCTTTGATATCGAAGTGAGCTTTTCCACTTCTTTTCCTTCTTTTTCTCTTAGTTTCCTTCTTTTTTTTTCGGGGCGTTTCGAGGAGATGAGGTGAGGATTTCGCGATTTTCCACCGTGTGTAAGGCCACTCGTAATATTAAAGAAGTTCACCGGATTTTCCTCTTCCTTTGTACCTTTTATCTAACGGTGGAATTGAATGCGTTTTACTTCATTTTAATCTACATTTTAGTCCCCACAAAGAACCCGATAATATAAGCGAATGTGTTACATTGTTAACCTGGTTATATTGTGTTATGGTGGATGCGCCGGGAGTAAATTTATATTTTTATTAATAAAAACTCACCGTATTAACTCGAAGCGGGGGTAATAAAATTAAAGTGAAATTTATACATTATTGCATCGAAAATTTAATACATAAACTGATTATTTTATAATTGGAAATCATAATAAATCAAAGCAGTTTTACGTCAAAATGTAGATTTTCAATTTCGTTTCATCCACTGTTCGATTATAAATTAATTAAACGTGTATGAATTTATTGTGTTATTAAAATATATATATATAGTGAAATGAAATTAAACCACAAATATCTATAAATTATACGACTTTTGTATATACATATATACAGCAGTTTGGAATAAAATATCGAACTTTAAAATTTAAATTGAATGAAATAAAAATATATTCGGTTATTTAAAAAATGCATATCAAAAAAATTTACTCTACAATCATAAAATCTATACTATAATAATAAAACTGTATTATCTGTATAAAACAATTGATGTATCGCGTCTGAAAACAAAATGGCGGCGCTTTAAATATTGATTGAAATAAATAAAGATGCATTCAGTGAATTATTTTTTTTATAAAAATAACTATAAGTGAGATTAATGTTATAAATTCAAAATATATACTTACATCTCGTATCTTTGCTAATCTGTTAAAATAATTAAGGCATCACGGCTAGAAACAAAATGGCGGCGTTTCAAATTTAAGTTTAATTAAATTAAAATGTTTTCAGTGATTTAAAAATTTGTAGAAATTTAACTATAAGTGAGATTAATCTTATAAATTTAAAATCCATACTAAAATAACGTATCTTCATTAATCTGTTTAAATAATTGAAGTATTACGACTGGAAACAAAATGGCGACCTTTCAAGTTTCAATTTAATGCAATTGAAATGTTTTCAATGATTTTAAAATTTATAGACATTTAACTGTAAGTGGGATTAATGCTATAAATTCAAAATTCATAGTAAAATAAAGTATCTTCGTTAATATGTCAAAACAATTGAAGTACCGCTATTAGAAACAAAATGGCGACCTTTCGAATTTGTATTTACTTAAATTAAAATGTTTTCAGTGAATTTAAATTTTGTAGAAATTTAACTATAAGTGTGATTAATCTTATAAATTCAAAATCCATACTAAAATAACATATCTTCATTAATCTGTTAAAACAATTTAAGTTATACGACTGGAAAGAAAATGGCGACCTTTTAAGTTTAAATTGAATTCAATTTAAATGTTGTCAATGATTTAAAAATTTATGGAAATTTAACTGTATCCGGGATTAATGCTATAAATTCAAAATTAATAGTAAATTAACGTATATTCGTTAATCTGTCAAAACAATTGGAGTATCGCAACTAGAAACAAAATGGCGACGTTTAAAATTTGTATTTAATGAAATTAAAATGTTTTCAGTGATTTAAAAATTTGTAGAATTTTAAATGTAAGTGGGATTAATCTTATAAATTCAAAATTCATATCAAAATAACGCGTCTTTATTAATCTGTTAAAATAATTGAAGTATCACGATTAGAAACAAAATGGCGACCTTTCAAATTTGAATTTAGTTAAATTTAAAAGATGCATTCGATGATTTAAAAATTTGTAGAAATTCAACTATAAGTATGATTAATGTTATAAATTCAAAATCTATACTAAAATAACGTATCTTTGTTAATCTGTCAAAACAATTGAAGTATCGCAACCAGAAACAAAATGGCGACCTTTAAAATTTCTATTTATTAAAATTAAAATGTAAGTGGGATTGATATTATAAAATCAAAATCTATACTAAATAAACGTATCTTTATTAATCTGTTAAAACAATTGAAGTATCACGGCTGGAAACAAAATGGAGACCTTTCAAATTTTAATTGAAAGCAATTGAAATGTTTTCAATTATTTAAAAATTTATAGAAATTTAACTGTAAGCGGGATTAATGCTTTAAACTCAAAATTCATAGTAAATTAACGTATCTTTGTTAATCTGTCAAAACAATTGAAGTATCACAGCTAGAAACAAAATGGCGACCTTTTTAATTTGAATTGAATGAAATTGAAATGTTTTCAGTGATTTAAAAATTTGTACAAAATTAACTATAAGTGGGATTTATGTTATAAACTCAAAATCCATAGTAAAATAACGTATTTTCATTAATCTATTAAAATAATTGAATTATCATGGCTAGAAACAAAATGGCGGCCTATCAAATTTGAATTTAGTTAAATCAAAATGCAATAAATGATTTATAAATTTGTAGAAGTTTAACTATGAGTGTGATTATACTTATAAATTCAAAATCCATACTAAAATACCGTATCTTTATTAATTTGTAAAAATAATTGAAGTATCACGCCAAGAAACAAAATGGCGACCTTTCAAATTCGAATTGATAACAATTAAAATGCATTCAGTGATTTAAAAAATTGTAAAAACTTAACTATAAGTGAGATTAATTTTATAAATTCAAAATCTATACTAAAATAGCGTATCTTCATTAATCTGTTAAAACAATTGAAGTATAGCAACTAGAAACAAAATGGCCAAATTTCAAAATTACATTTAATTAAATTAAAATGCAGTTAGTAATTTAATCTATAGAAATTTAACTGTAAGTGGGATTAATGCTATAAATTCAAAATTCATAGTAAAATAACGTAACTTCGTTAATCTGTCAAAACAATTGAAGTATCACGGCTAAAAACAATAACCTTTTAAATTTTATTTTAATTAAATTAAAATGCATTCAGTGATTTTAAAATTTATAGACAAATAATTAGAAGTGGGATTAAGCTCATAAATTTAAAATCAATACTATAATAACATATCTTCATTAATCTGTTAAAACAATTGATGTGTTACGGCTAAAAACAAAATAGCCACATTGCAAATTTGAATTAGATTAAATTAAAATGCATTCAGTGATTTAAAAATTTGTAAAAACTTAATTATAAGTTGGATTAATTTTGTAAATTTAAAATCCATGCTAAAATAACGTATCTTTATTAATATATTAAAACAGTTGAAATATCACGGCTAGAAACAAAATCTTATAAGTTCAAAATCTATATTAAAATAACGTATCTTCATTAATCTGTTAAAACAATTGAAGTATGGCGGCTAGAAACAAAATGGAAACCTTTCAAAATTAAGGTGAATGCAATTAAAATGCAACCAGTGATTTAAAAATTTGTATAAATTTAATTATAAGTAGGATTAAACTCATAAATTTAAAATTTATACAAGATTAACGTATTTTCATTAATCAGTCAAAACAATTGAAGTATTATGACTAGAAACAAAATGGCGACCTGTCAAATTTGAATCAAATGCAAATACAATGCATTCAGTAATTTAAACATTTGTAGAAATTTAACCATAGGTGAGATTAGTCGTACAAATTTTAAATATACACTAAAATAACTCATCTTTATTAATCTGTCAAAATAATTGAAGTATCACGGCTCGAAACAAAATGGCGACTTTTTAAATTTGAATTTATTTAAGATAAAATGTATTGAGTGATTTAAAAATTTGTAGAAAGATAACTATAAGTGGGATTAATCTTATAAATTAAAAATCTATACTAAAATAACGCATCTCTATTAAAACAATTAAAGTGTCACGGCTAGAAACAATATGGCGACCTTCCAAGTTTAAATTGAATGCAATTAAAAAGTTTTCAGTGATTTAAAAAATAGTAGAAATTCAACTATACGTGGGATCAATCCTATAAATTCAAAATCCTTACTAAAATAACGTATCTTCATTAATCTGTCAAAACAATTGAAGTATCATAGCTAGAAACAAAATGCTGAGCTTTTCAATTTGAATTGACAGAAATTAAAATGCATTTAGTGATTTAATTTTTTTTTAGATAATTAACTAACAATCTGATTAGCTTTCAAATCTTAATACTTCTATTGAAATAATATACGCTTATATATCCATCAACATACTTGAAGATTCGCGTCTAGAAATAAAATGGCGAGCTAATTGAATAGGCATAAATATAGTATTGTAATATTTTAGTAATTTTGGTGGATGCGCCGGGCAACGATTTGAAAAATTATGTTTAATTGAGGGTATTATGTTAATGAGTAGTAATAAGAAATTAATCGATCTATTTAAACGGAAATTATTCATAACTTGATTAATTGTATCATTAATTATTGATGGATAATTCAAAATGTCGAATTTCCGTCGGACGTCGGCATCATCTGGCCGGTCGGTAATTAATGGCGATTTAATGAGTCTACCAATATATATTTACGGCGCCCACCCATCTTTTCCGATGGCAAACAAACATCTCTATCTTTCGGTAATATTCGCCACACAAATTTCTTCATATTTTAACTTATAGATCCGGACGACGCGTTGTTGAGAATTTTTCATTGAAAAAACCTTAATTAAATCGATATGAAAAATAATAAATTAAGAAATCCCGTGTAATTACAGCCTCCTCCTCTCGAGGGAGAAATGCCGTAACAACATTCAAATGGTCCGTTAAATACCAGACCTCTTCATCCAATTATTTCACCCAGGGCGGATTAAAACGTCGCAGGGGGTGGTGCGGGAAAGACGGCGTGGATTTAAATTGAAAATTCTTCTGCGTAAGACCGACCGAAGGGACTCTAGAAAGAAATCAAAACGGAATGCGACCGCGGAAAGCTTAAGATTTATAAGCCAATAAAATCGAATTGAATAAAGAGAAAGAGATAGAGAGGATTGGTGAAATTAAAACAGCGGAAGGATGATGATGCCGTTCCTCTAGGGAAATCGGCAATAAATTCAGGTCTGAATTAATATTGTTTCAATTTAAGATATAAAAATTTACAATTTTATTAATAAAAGACTAAAAGTGTATAAAAAATTATTTATTAATAATCCTACGATATTTGAAATTAATTGTATGAAAAAAACGATGTTGTTTAAGAGTATGTTAGAAAATGAAAATAATATTTGATGCATAATAAAGCCTTGAAAAACATCGGTATTAACTTTGGTAAACTTTTACTTGAACCATCTGGAAAAGGCAATTAAAAGAAGAAATTGACATCATATTTACTAAGCTCTAAATATGTTCTTTTTAAAGTCACAAAGCTTTATAGTCTTAGATTCTAACTACTATAGAATACAATATTAAAAATCACATATTTTTATCTAAATGTATTTTAGTGTAAATATTTTCATTTCTATTCCATCATCTAAATGAAGGTGTCCAACTAAATAAACTATTGATCGACATCTATCCTAACCCAGAGTGTGTGTGTGGGACTAAAATGAGGTAAAAAAAAATTCTACACACAGAATATAAGGGATGACACGTCGGTGCGCTTATAACGGGTTTCCCCATTATGTCCGCCCCTCCTGCCGCCCTTCACCACCACGGTTTTCCCGGGGGCCCTCGACGGTCGCGCACGCTGCACAGTCGCCGACGACACACATTATGACACTGCACATTGCCAGACACAGTCAGTGCACACTGCACTGTCAACAGAATGTGGACGTAACGTATTGTCGTTTCGTTATTTGCCGATCTCGAGAGGAATCAGAATCACGACCGACAGACAGAAGCAGCAATAAAGAAAAAAAACAGTACAAATTGCGAAATTTAACGTTGAGAAATTTCCACCGTAAAAATGGTAATTCCCCGTCCTTATCGTAAACACGATCGTAGCTTTTTTTATTTATTTTACAGCTGCTGCGATAGAGGGTGAAAGGGCGAGGGTGTCCGCATGCTGTTTTACGCTATTATTAATGTTATCTGGACACGAACTTACCGGTGTTTCGTCTGCTGAGGGTCAAACGGAACTGTAAAAGAAAACATATTTATTAGGATCGTGATGATGATATTTATTTATTTATTAACATCTTAATACTAATTTCTAATAAAATAATACAAAATTTATATAATAACATATAAATAAATTCGATAGTTGTTCTGATGAAACCAAATTTTCATATTGAGAGAAGTAATACACTTGTTATATTCCAAATGAAGTTCACATGTAGAAAGATTTAAATTCACAATTAAATAACAGAAAAAAGTAAATAAATCATTGTCTTATTGTTAACCAAATATAAATTTTAATTAAATAATCTTTCATTCTTACTTAATACAAATTCTATGACATTGCAGCAAGCAGATTTTAATGGATAACAAAAGGAGAACTTTATTACTATTCGTTATTTATTTTCTTTATAAAATGTGAAAGTGTTTAGTTTAAATAGGTAATAATTATTTGATTGTCCATTAAAAGAAAATTCCTTTAAAAAAAAGCGAACTAATTAAACTTATTATACACCCGAGTGGCTAAATCCATCCATCATTAAATCTCCGTAATTACCGCGGTCAGATGGACGTACATAAACTGATTTTTTTTATTGGCGACCGTTCCATTTATATACGTGTGTGTGTGTGTGGGTGTATGCGGAAAAGTATTTCAGCAAATTAAGGTCAACGAAACCGGGGGAGAATTACGGTGACATTAGGGCGTGCACATTGCCAACTACACTTTCATATTGTAAAAAAATGATTCCCCTCTCTCTGGAATTACAATTTCGGGGACTGCATTTGCGTGATAAACGAGCTTCGCATGAAAAAGAAAACAAAAACAAAAAATATTTTCCACCACCACGGCGAGGATTTATATTCTGCGTATTAGCTTAAATTTATTATTTAAATATTTAAAATTCCAACACAACATCACTTAATGACGACCGGAAACAATGCTTAGTAGTTGATGAATTTAATAATAATTCCAAGAACGGAATGCAACGTGTATATGTGGGTTTAATGCAATGCTCATAATGATGATGATGGTGATGGTAAAGATGACAACCCCACTGCAGTGCATCGCGTTTGACATTCACAGTTAATGTCATCGGATTTTGCTTTGGGAAACTTCAGGAAATGGATCCCAAGCATGACAAGTTGGTATTCTCCTCCACACACACTCTCAACATTCTACGAGACGTGAATACTAAATGGCGAAAAGTATGATGCACATCTTTCCATCTCACGTCTGGATTATATTAGCAGTAATTGTGCAACACGAAAAACCATTCGGCGTCAATCAGTTGGCCAATTAGTTTGGCGCAGTTTAAATTAATGCCCTGCGCGCGTCCATCCCGTAGCACGAAGGGTCCGAAGGGCGAGGGCGGATTATACACCCTTAACTTGTACGGCTCGGTAATTAAAGTTGCCGATGGATAATATCAGCTAGAGTTCTGCCCCCGGGCCTTGTTCTACATCGGAGGATTTACACTTAATTACTTAATTACACGACGTCTTATTACTGACGGTCATGATTTCATCGTCGGACGTAAAGTGATTTTAATCGATCATTTGATTTTATCTCTCTCTTACTATTTAAATTTAATAAAACAACCAGATATTTTAACACTAAAGAAAATCACTATATAATTTTTTAAATCTTACAATCCAAGAATTAACATTAATTTACTCTTAACACATTAAATATGGTCTACAAAATTGGACAAAATATTGCTTTTATATCCAGAATTACCATTAACAGCTGTCAACTATAACCAGTCGAGTGGAAGATCGTAAGAAGTCGTCAACTCTACCTTCAAATTCTATGCTTTAAACTTTTATGATAGTTGTAATTATGTATGTATTTTTATGTTTATTTCTTTTAATAGAACTTGTAAAGTATATAAAATAAAACAAAATGGCTTGAAACATGAATTTCAGAAAAATTAAATTTTCCACCTCTCATTTGTAAAATTATTAAAAAATTAACCAAAACAGAAATTAGTTTCAAATTCTCTAGATCGATTTAGAAATAACGTAGTTTTAGTATGTAAAAAATAAAATTGTATATATTTATCAGAAACAAAATGGCATCACTCGAAACATGAATTTTAAAAAAATTTAATTTTCCACTTCCCATTTGTAAAATTATTAAAACAATAAACAAGGCAGAAATTAGTTTCCAATTTGCAGAATCGACTCTAAAAAAATGTGTTTTTGACATGTAAACAAATAAAATAGTCTATGTTTACTAGAAACAAAATGGCATCACTCGAAACATAGATTTGAGTAAAATTAAATTTTCCACTTCCTAATTTGAAAATTATTAAAACAATAACTAAGGCAGAAATCAGTTTCAAATTTTCAAAATCGACTCAAAAATAACATAGTTTTCGTATCTAAAAAGATAAAACAGTCTATCTTTACTAGAAACAAAATGACATCGCTTGAAACATGAATTTGAGAAAAATTAAATTTTTCACTTCTGATTTGGAAAATTATTAAAAAAATTATCAAGGCATAAATTAGTTTCAAATTCTCTAGATCGACTAAGAAATAACGTAATTATTTTGGTATGTAAAAAAATAAAACAGTATATCTTTACCAGAAACAAAATGGAATCACTCAAAACATGAATTTGAGAAAAATTTAATTTTCTACTTCTGATTTGGAAAATTATTAAAAAAATAACCAAGGCAGAAATTTATTTCAAGTTTTCAAAATTAACTCAAAAATAATGCCATTTTGGTATCTAAAAAGATAAAACAGTCTATCTTTACCAGAAACAAAATGGCAACATTCGAAACATGAATTTAAGGAAAATTAAATTTGCCACTTCGCATTAGGAAAATTATAAAAAATTAACCAAAGAAGAAATTAGTTTCAAATTCTTTAGACCGACTCAGAAATAACGTTGTTTTAATATGTAAAAAATAAAACAGTATATCTTTACCAGAAACAAAATGGCATCACTCAAAACATGAATTTGAGAAAAATTAAATTTTCTACTTCTGATTTGGAAAATTATTAAAAAAATAACCAAGACAGAAATTAGTTTTAAATTTTCAAAATTGACTCTAAAAAATGTGTTTTTGACATGTAAACAAATAAAATAGTCTATGTTTACTAAAAACAAAATGGCATCACTCGAAAAATGGATTTGAGTAAAATTAAATTTTCCACTTCCTAATTGGAAAATTATTTTAAAAAAATAACTAAGGCAGAAATTTATTTCAAGTTTTCAAAATTAACTCAAAAATAACGCCATTTTGGCATCTAAAAAGATAAAACAGTCGATCTTTACCAGAAACAAAATGGCAACATTCGAAACATGAATTTGAGGAAAATTAAATTTGCCACCTCTCATTTGGAAAATTATTAAAAAATTAACCAAAGCATAAATTACTTTCAAATTCTCTAGATCAAATCAAAAATAACGTAGTTTTGGTATGTAAAAAATAAAACAGTATATCTTTACCAAAAACAAAATGTCATCACTCGAAACATGAATTTTAGAAAAATTAAATATTCCACTTCTGATTTGGAAAATTATTAAAAAAATAACAAAGGCAGAAATTTGTTTCAAGTTTTCAAAATCGATTCAAAAGTAATGTGGTTTTGGTATGTAAAAAAATTAAACAGTCTATCTTTACTAGAAATAAAATGACATCACTTGAAACATGAATTTGAGAAAAATTAATTCTGCAACTTCTGATTAGAAATATTATTAAAAAAATAACTAAAACAGAAATTAGCTTCAAGTTTTAAAAATCGACTCTATAATGACGTGATTTTGAGATGTAAAAAAATACAACCATCTATCTTTACTAGAAACAAAATGGCATCACTAAAAACATGAATTTGAGCAAAATTGAATTTTCCACTTCCTAATAACTAAGGCAGAAATTAGATTAAAATTTTCAAAATCGACTCAAAATAATGTGGTTTTAGTATGTAAACAAATTAAATAATCTATCTCTACTAGAAACAAAATGGCATCACTTGAAACATGAATTTGAGAAAAATTAATTTTGCTACTTCTGGTTAGAAATTTTATTAAAAAAATAACTAAAACAGAAACTAGCTTCAAATTTTTAAAATCGACTCTACTATAATGTTGTTTTTTTATATAAAAAATACAACCATATATCTTTACTAGAAACAAAATAGCATCACTCGAAAAGTGAATTTGAGAAATATTAATTTTGCTACTTCTGATTAGAAATATTATTAAAAAAATAACTAAAACAGAAATTAGCTTCAAATTTTTAAAATCAAATCTACAATAACGTGGTTTTGATATATAAAAAATACAACCATTTATCTTTACTAGAAACAAAATGGCGTCACTCAAAAGATGAATTTGAGAAAAATTAAATTTTTCACTTCCTAATTGTAAAATTATTAAAACAATAACTAAGGCAGAAATTAGTTTCAAATTTTAAAAATCGACTCAAAAATAATGTGGTTTTGATATGTAAAAAAATTTAACAATCTATTTCTACTAGAAACAAAATGATATCACTTGAAACATGAATTTGAGAAAAATTAATTTTGCAACTTCTGATTAGAAATATTAATAAAAAAATAACTAAAACAGAAATTAGCTTCAAATTTTTAAAATCAAATCTACAATAACGTGGTTTTGATATATAAAAAATACAACCATTTATCTTTACTAGAAACAAAATGGCGTCACTCGAAACATGAATTTGAGAAAAAATTAAATTTTTCGCTTCTGTTTGGAAAATTATTAAAAAAATAACCAAGGCAGAAATTAGTTTAAAATTTTAAAAATCGACTCAAAAATAATGTGGTTTTGGTATGTAAAAAAATTAAACAGTCTATCTTTACTAGAAACAAAATGACATCACTTGAAATAAGAATTTGAGAAAAATTAATTTTGCTACTTCTGATTAGAAATATTATTTTAAAAAATAACTAAAACAGAAATTAGCTTCAAATTTTTAAAATCGACTCTATAATAATGTGGTTTTGAGATGTAAAAAAATACAACCATCTATCTTTACTAGAAACAAAATGGCATCACTCAAAACATGAATTTTAGAAAAGTTCAATTTTCCACTTCTGATTTGGAAAATTATTAAAGAATAACCAAGGCAGAACTTAGTTTCAAATTTTTAAAATCGACTCAAAAATAACATGGTTTTGGTATGTAAAAAAATTAAACAGTCTATCTTTACTAGAAACAAAATGACATCATTCGAAAAATGAATTTGAGAAAAATTAATTTTGCTACTTCTGATTAGAAATATTAATAAAAAAAATAGCTTGTTAATCTTATAATTATGCATAATCAAATTATGACGTCTACTGAAGATAATAACTTTACATTTGTTAATATTTAGATCAAGACAATTTTTAATACACGAAGAGGACAGGTTTTCTAAATTCGGATTGGATTTTATGACAATCTGAAATATCATCAACAGCATGAAACAGCTGTAAATCATCCGCGAATAATAAACATTTCGTATAATTCAAGTTCTCCTCACTAATATAATTAATAAAAATAATGAATAATGTCGGACCAATATGCGAGCCTTGTCGAACCACAGAAAACACCTTAATAACGCACGATAGGTATTTTTTTTATCTTAACAACTTGAAATCGGTTAGATAAGAAACTAGTAATCCAATTCACTATTTGTTCAGAAAACCCCAAGCATTCAAGTTTTCTAGATAAGACATTACGTTGAAGACGATCAAAGGCTTCAGAATAGTCTGTATAAATAGTGTCAACTTGTCTGTGTCCATTAAAAGCATCCAATAAGAAAGTTTCGAATTCTAACAAATTAGTCTTAATTAATGAAATTAAGTTCTTGTCATACCACTAAGGATAACTGGATGACCTAATGTATCGCAATTGCATTATTCAATATTACCATTACATTAATATCATCACTCTCAAATAATTGATTCCAATCAATATTCGATAGGTAGTTATTAATGATATCATAATTACACTTTGAAAAATCATAGACTACTTCAGTGAAGCTTCTATTAGACTCTGTATAATTCACACAAATATAAAATTTATACCCCTAGTGATGGAGGGAATTGTAGCAGATATTATCATTTGCCAATTTCATTGAGATAATGTGAATAGTAGAAAAGCAAAGGTCCAAGAAGGAACCTCTACTATTTGAAATAAATTCAAGTATGAGAAGGACTCAATAATTATGTGGCGCAAAAGTAATGTCATCGTTTGAATTGGCTGCCATTTTGTTATAAATGAAAAAAAAAGAACTCTGTTTTCATCAAAAATTTATTTGAAAGTGTATTATTGGTTACATTACTTGGTAAAAAATATACCTCCCGAGTTGATGCATTATTGTTGTGGTAAACGCGAGATTTAAAAAAGCCCCAAAGGAAGAAGTCTGGTGCTGTTAGATCTGGTGATCTGGATGGCCAGTTGAAATCTCCAAAACGGGAGATCATTCGATCTGGAAATTAATGTCTCAAAATCTCTATAGTTACCGGAGCTGTATAAGTGGTTGCTTCGTCCTGTTGCAATCAACAATGATCGAGACCCAATGCAGCAATTTGCGGCAAAAAAAACTCGTTTAGCATCTGCCTGTAACGGTCGCCACCAAATAGTTACTTTGGATCTTTTTGCATTACATATGGATTCTCTGTGTCCTAGAAACGCAAATTTTGTTTGTTAATATAACCACTTAAGTGGAAATGGGCTTCATCGCTCATTATGATTTTGGATACTAAGTCAACCTCTTCTTGCACCAAGTTCAACAGGGTTTGGCAGTAAGTTAACATTGTGCGACGGTCAGCAAGCAGCAATTAGTGAACAGTTTGCACTTTGTAGGGGAATATTTTCAAATCTCTCACCAAAATCTTCTTGCGATATCAGTTTGCACGAGGCGCTCAGCCAAACGTTTAATTATTCGACCACATGAAACACAATGACAATAAATGTGAAACCCTCCCAACTGTGTTGTTTTATTTCAATTTGTTATGGAGTTTCATCATGTATCCACCTCGTCAATTCAATGTCTCAGTATGTTTTATATATTTATCCAAATTAATATTAGGAGGTATGAATTACAACGTATTCAAATATTTTAGAAAATTTTGATATAAACCCACGGCTCTATAATTTAATTAATCTTTAGGACCGCCATTTTTTTGATAGTGAAGCTACTTTAATCAATTTTAGTTCCGCATTGATTTAATATTTAAACGCATTAAGTTTGTTACATTTTTATGTTTTATTTCTACGCTATTTTTTTCTGAGTTTAGGAAAAAAAAAACAGGATTAACTCGAATCCTATGTGTGGCCACGTAATGGGTTCCTTTAGCCTTTGTAGATCATTTGTGGGAACTGCCATTTTAAATTAACAGCATTCGAATTTTTTGACTCCATTTTTTCGCATTGAACTTCACACAATTTTTTGTTTGAAAACGCAGTGTGTGTACATCACCAAACTTGGTAATATGAGGACTGATATCGTTGAAATTTTCCATTGAAGGATTCTCCAGCGTTTGAGCAATATGCCAATTGTTTACCAAATTATTTGACTTTAAGTCTATAATATCATATTCAATATTATTTACCCATTCAAACAGTTTTCGTATTTGTCTCTGAAGATCCGTATTGGGTTCGGTGTTATAGCTTACGTTTTTTAAATTATGAATTCACCTACATTTTGGAAAGTCGATTAAGCAGTTTTCGTATATCCATTGAAAGTTCTTTATTTCAGAAATAATTGTTGATCTCTTAATATAGAATAAAACATTTTCTATACAAATTATCTTAGAACAGTTTTTTTATTCAAAATACCTTTAGGAAGTTTTTAGAATAACAAGAAAAAGTTTGTAAGAAATTATTACTCGTAAAAAAAACTCACCTATTTAAAACATTCGAATAAATACATTAAAACAAAACCTAACATAATTAATTTTATATTAGCCTAATTAACTTAAATAAATAATAAATTAACCCATAGTAACTATCAGATCAGTCGTAATAAATTAGAAATTCACCTAGCGTACTCTTGACCTACCTCAACAGATTATGCATTAATGCAGGTCAGGAGTACGCTAGGTCAATATACAGTGTATTGTGGTAGGTCAAGAGTACGCTGGATTGGTAATCAAACAGATTATTTTTGATTTTAGTTTCAGTAAACATACAAATAGTTTTATGAGACTATTTTTTTAGTTTAGCTGTAGACTTAATGACAAAAATCATTGGTTTACATGAAATGTATGCATATTTTTTTAATAATAAAATTAGGTACTATACCTATAGTTAATTAGACTTTAAACCTTAATAATTTATGATTAGAAAAACAGGAAAACATTTCGTAAATCTGTAGCGTAAAGGACTAACACATTTTTATTACTTAATAATTTTAGTTATATTATATTATTTATAATGGTATGTATTTTTGATTAACTTATGAAGAGAAACAAAGCAAACAATAAATAAATAAATAAATTTAAATGTAAGAATCTCAATTTTAAATTAAATCAATAATTTTCGTTTGAGATTTTAATTATCTTACCTTTCTAAGTATACAAAATAATAATATAATAATAATAATTCCGCATTGATTGAATATTTAAATGCATTAAGTTTGATACATTTTTATGTTTTATTTCTACGCTATTTTTTTTCTGAATCCAGTAAAACAAAATGGATTCAGTCGAATCTCTTGTGTGGTCACATAATGGGTTCATTTAGTCTTTGTTGATCATTTGTGGGAACTCCCACTTTAAATGAAGTGCATTCCAATTTTTGACTCAATTTTTTCGCATTGGGCAAATTTTCGTTTTGTTTTTGTGTACATCATCAAACTTGATAATAGGAGAACTAATAAAGTCATTGAAATTTTCAATTGAAGGATTCTCTAGATTTTGAGCAATATGTCGATTATTTGACTTTAAGTTCAATATTATTTACCCATTTAAAAAGTTTTTGTATTTGTTTTTGAAGATCTGTATTGGGTTGCAGCGTTTGTCTTTTAAATTATGAATTGACCTACGTTTTGTAAAGTCGATTAAGCAGTTATCACAGATCCATTGAAAGTTCTTTATTTTTGGAATAATTGTTGATGACCTCTTCAATCCACATGAAACGTGAAGTCACAGATTACAGATGAAACACTTAAGACACTCTTTTGATTCAGTTATATTAATATGTTGGATGCTTCAAGCCATAACTTTGTGATACATATTGAATCAGGAACTTTATCAAATGATAAATATAACTTACTTTACCGTGTGTGATATTAACAAAGTAAGTTATATTTATCATTTGATAAAGTTCCTGATTCAGTTATATTAATTTCTCATGATTTGCACTTAGCTGAGCACTTGCTTGGCCCCATGATTAATATTAATTAATGCCATACATATCTTCTTCCATTATATTCTCAACAATCTATAAAAATTATTCTAAAACAAGTAAAGCCAAGTGATTTAAAGCGCACCGTATTGTTCTCAAAACTAATTCTGCAATTGATGTATAATTGCAAAGCAATAAATCATCATAATTAATTAACGAGAGAACGTTATTAGGATGGAAATTCCCTACTCTCGAGGAATTCCTCCGGAGGGTCGATGGGTAATTGATGCGTCCGCATTCCGTGGGCGGCCTACCCTCTAAGTCACCGCCGAGCGCTGACAGTTTGCCCGAAGAATAATACGTGACCACAATCTGTAGTTTGCTCCGCCGTCTTCTGGAAACTTTGCCGTTATTAGTATTGTTCCGGACAAAACCAATCAACGCAGGATTTGTCCCCGAGTGCGTCTTCTCCTACGTACGAAAACAGGGAAAGCCGATTACCCGCGCAAAGACCTTCTCTTCGATGGCTCTTCACAATCATTCGATACCAATTAGACTTTGTTTAAGGTTTTGGTAATCCATTTATAATTAAATATATTATAATAATAATACACATCGGATTTAATAGTAATTATTGAAAAATAATAGTTATAAATAATAAAAATTGAATGTCATAGTGTAAAAATAGATATCATTGTTGAAAGTTTGTCAATCATCGTTGTAAACATTAGATATAATAAGACTCGTATAAAAATGTTGAACGATTTTATTAGTAAGCAAACGTAAGTGTGTTCCAAATATACTCAAAATGAAAATGCTTCATATGTTTTCTTGTAACGTTAAAACAAGTAAAACTGAACTGGAATAGATTATGACAGATGATGAGACTTCAGAGAGTAGGCATTTGCCATCATGCTTAGAGTTGAACCAAAAGAAGAAAATTCAAGCAGCTATACTTTAGTTTCAAATATTGGATACTTGGTGAAACTCCATTATGCACTTATTAAATAAAAACACGACTGTTTAGAGTTTTTATTTAATAATTGTATACTTTGGTTTGTTTTTGTTAGTTACATAAAAATGAACTTGATTGATTTAAAAAGCACTAAAAAAACCTTTCCGCACAAATTTTATTTAATTGATGTGAAGACCTTTAGTGTTTTTTTAATTAATCAATTATACTTTAACATAATGACAATAATCTTTTGTACTTTCTGATCATCACTTGTATACAAAAGTACTAAGTAGAAAGCAAATGCAAACATTTAACAATGTCAACAGTGCAGTGGTTGATGATATCTTTGATGATATGATCGCCATTTAGGATTAATGCCATTAATTATGGTAGAAATACAATTTTTGAATTATTTACATTTCTGAAGTATTCAGCTTCCTGGGGTACCAAGTTTTGACAGGTAAAATTAATGAAAGCCACCGCGGTAACGTAACTTAAGAATTCGCTCCGGTTTATAACCCTCATAATTTCCGAGCCGAATATTTCGCCCTTAATTATTTCGGACCGGCCGTAATTGCAAAAGTTCCCCATTATTGATGGCTGTATCAGATAGATCGAATGCTTAGTAAGTAGTCAACTTTTCATCCCCTTCTCCTCCCCTCCCCACCTCTTCTCGTCGTCCACCCCCCGCGCCGCTCACTTTAAATACAATCCGGAATTAATGATCCGAACTTTTAACACCGATACACCGGAATAATTAATTGACTCCGGAGGGCGAGGTGGATAAATTATGCGCTACTATATTTACATTATCGTTCCCTTTGCAGAAAAACAATTGAAACGCTGAATTAGTTTTGTGTCGTTATTTTAAAAATGAGAGATTAAATTAATTTCAATTTAATTTATTTTACGGAAATCTTCTTTATACAGGACCAATAAATACAACTTAACATTTGTCATTACGTATTAAGTAAGAAT
>OZ018387.1:109352030-109599230 GCA_963969525.1 Ontholestes murinus
GTTCGAGTTTTGTTTTTCGGTTATTAATTTAAATGGGTTATTGATAATGGCTATTTGCCTGTTTGTCGGTTGATGGATGTATGATTGGATGCATTTTTAATAACACGTTCGTTCCTGCCGGTCGATCAGGGTTTATTAAATTCAGGAAAATGGGCAAATAAAAAATATTCACGTTGATAAAAATTTGTCCTGAACATCTACAAATAAACATCATTTTATAAACTATAAAAAAATATTTTACAAAATTCAGTTGAAATAAATAATAATAATAATAGGACATACATTTCTGATTATAAAAATTATCCAGGTGTAAGGACGCATATTTGGACTAAATCGTGTCATTTTAACTATGGTAATTAGAGCCTTCAATTTCATGCAAATAGATAATTGATTTATTTTTACTACACCCTATAGTTTGATATGAGCTATTAATATTTGTTTTAGGTTCGATATACCGATTAAATTCTGCTAGATTTTTTTTTACAAACTTACTTATTATTTACTACCGTTTTCCATTACTTTCTATTGTATGCGCTAGAAAAGTTATTGCACTGAAAATCGGTTTCATTAAATTTTTCGTGGATTCTAGGTAATATTTATGTACAATAATCACTTGAGATTATCCAGCTACCATTTAATTTAGGTCCAACCAATGATCATTCAAAGTTATTCAAGGTCATTACCCGATCGTTCAAGTACAACGATCAAAGTCATTTGAGTTAGAGATTTCCTTATCTGCAATTAGTTTTTTAATATTTTTCAATATCATAAAACTATTATTCAATCTAGTTTAATTGCTTTTTGAAATCTTATTAGTGCTTTCAAAAATTTCATTTGTTTATTATTTTCATTTTTCAAGTCTTTTCATCAATAACAATTCAACAATTTTGGTGAAACTCTTGGTTTTAGTTCATTATTTTAAAATATTTTAGATCATTATAAACCTAGAATTAGCTTAATCTAGTGCACTCTTGACCTTTCACAATAGTTTAAAGGCCTATCGTTCTCATAACCCACCCTAATAAATTATAGATTTGTCTGGGATACGAGTACGCTAGTTTTATAGCCACGTTGAAGGGATTTTTGGAGAAAAAAATACTTAGGTACAGAAAGCGTTCAATAATTAGGATATCAGAAGTAGAATCATATAAGAGTTGGTTGGAAAGATTGTATAGATGTAGATAATGTTCTTAGGGAAGATCGATCGCTTACTTTGATAATGAATTATTGGACTGCAGGGGTTAAAGCAAATTTAATTACCATAGTCAAGTAGAGTGAAGGAAAATCATCTACGGACGTTTAAATCGATTATCCGTCTTTTTTGAATGTTCAATTTCTAAAAAACTTAGATCTGATGTTTAAATTTGTGTGTTTCTTAAAATTCAGTTTTTGATCTTTGGTAATGACGTAGAAGAAGAAACAGTTATTTAGTTAGGAAATATGGACATTGTGAGATGTCATTGTTGTTAGGGTGATAAATTATTTGGAGCTGGGATTTGTGAGGTTTAATTTTAATTGCGCTATTTCCAAACCAGTACTGCTGAAGCTACTGAAGAAATTGTATAGTTTTAGGAGCTGTGGGTGCACGGGAAATTTAATTCCTCATCTGAAAAATGTAGGAGATATTTGGAGAATCACAGCAAAGAAGATCAAGATTGTAACTTTCGAGGCAGAAAATGTTATAGAATAGTGTAGATAGAAAGGATCCTTGATATAGACCTTGTTGATGTTGACATTTAGGTAACTGTTTGTAAGAGATTTGTTTAATGATAAAAATTATATGAAAAGGAATTCTAAGAGGGTAGCATTTGTATAACAAACCTTGATGTCAGATAAAATTGAAGGATTTTAATATACTGAATACTTGTTGCGCTACTTTCTTGATGGAACCATATTTTCAAATTGGGTAAAGTAGAACACTTGTTTTGTTCCATAATTTTATTTTCATTTGCCTGACACGTGTTTCGATCGGTTAGGATCATCAGTTTAACTTTGAAAATGATCCTAACCGATCGAAACACGTGTCAGGCAACTGAAAATAAAATTATGGAACAAAACAAGTGTTCTACTTTACCCAATTTGAAAATTGAAGGCTTTTTGAATATCAATCAATAGAATGGCTGATAACTTTTCTTTCAAGGTGTGTTTCTAGGTATTCGAGGTGGTGATGGTAGTAGCAGTGTAGTGGATCGTTTTGAGGAATTTGTAACTTGGTTAATATTTTTCCTGTTGTTAAACCCAACACTTTACACTGTTTAAAATATCAACAATTGATAAATTTATAACATTTTCAGTTTTATGTTGAGTTTGATAATTAAAAGTATTCAGTTTCAGCAGTAGATAACAAATCTTGACGCTATAAAATGTAAATTTTGATAAAGAATAAAATTTTAGGTATACAAAATGTGAATTTTGAAAGTAGACAGAATTTTATTTGTTTTGACAGTAGACCGAATGTGATACTACAATTATCAGTTTTTACATTGTCTATTATTTATTTTCAGTCTTAAAAATAAGACTTTTCAAGTAAACGAGAAATATTTTTTTGTTAGAAAACGTTAAACTTTATTTTAGTACTGTCAAAATATTGATTTTGACGATAAACAAAACAATATTTATGTATGAAACTAGACTGAAAATATAGATACAAATTAAAATGAATCATTTTTGATAATACAAAATATAATTTTTAGACAAAACACGAAAGCCAAATGTTTCATGTTTTTATTGTATAATGTAAAATAAAACAATTAATATAATTACTAACTTTGAACAATAAAATTTCTGATTTTAATATCACAATAGTATAAAGTGTTTGTTTTAGAATATGTTCTTTTATTTCTAGAGAATTTTAAATGAATTTCTCTTTCAATTAAAAGTTTCGTTCAAGGGTTCTATAATCTCAAAAAAAAATTGCTTTGAGATTTTTTTAAATACTCTACTTAATTTTAGAATTTTAGCATTTTTTGCAATTCCTTGGAAATTTTCTAATATTTCTACTTAATTTAAGAATTTTAGCACTTTTTGCAATTCCTTGGAAATTTTCCAATATTTCTTACTTTATATTAGAGCAATTTTCATCCCCAGGAAACTCTCTTCCCATTTACGAAAAATTCCTTATTAGAGGAAGTTTCCAACTATTTTCATACAATGTACGAAAATTTCCTTAAATATTACTAGTAATTTCCTTTCTTAGCTTCTTTTAAATATTGCAGTCTATATTAGAGATTCCTTAATGAAAATCTCTTCCAAAATGAGAGATTTTTTTAAGATTCTAAATTTTTCTATAATCAAGATTTTTTTATATTCTACCAATTTAAAAATTTCTAAATGTTCCCCTATTTTCTGCATTATATAAGCCGGTTTTTGAAGAAAATATTAATCTCCAGAAATCTCTCTTCCAATGTATCGAATTAGTTCTCAATAGTTCTTAATTTTTCAATAATTCTTTTTTTTTAATTTACAATCATTTTCTTTTTTACGGCGTGAATTTTCTTTACAGTTTCTAGATTTTTTTTAAACTTTTCTTTCACAATTTTCTAATAATAATAATACACATTTTTATTGACAAACTATACATATTTACATTTAAATAATGAATAATGGATGATGTGTTAGTGAGTTAGTTCGTCAAAAGGCTATCGACCAACAATTTTCTATTATACTAATTTTATATTAGTTTTAGATTTTTCTAAATAATTTTAAAATTATTTATTACATTTTATTCATTATTTTTCAATTTATGAGTGTTTTCTTCGAGGGGCTTTAATAACTTGCAGTAATTTATTATTGTAGTCTATTTTTAGAATTTGCTGTTTTGTTTTAAGAGAACTTTAACTGAATTACCCTTTCAAGGAAAAGTTTCCTTCAAGACTTGATTAAAACACTTAGAAATCTTTTTTTACTAAAAAAAACATGAAGAATGGTTTCTAAATGTTTTAATTAAGCTATTATCATCTTATTATAACTCAATTAATCCAAATTTCCTCCAAGGGGTTTGGAATTTTCAAAAATTATTGCTTTTAGCTTTTTTAAATTTTCTGCCAATTCAAGAATTTTAGCTTTTTTTAGAAATTGATAATTTTCGAATATTTCTTGCTTTATAGTAAAGGAAATTCTCAGTTACTTTCTTGGCCAAGTATGTTAGAAGAGGCATTTTTGGCCAAGAAAGTAACTGAGAATTTCCTTAAAGGTTACTAGTAATTCGCTTTTCTAGCTTCTTTTTTAAATATTGCTCTATTCTAGAGATTCCCTAATGAAATTCTCTTTTAAGTTAAGAGCTTTTTCCCAAAGTTTCTAAATTTTAGCGCAATTAAGATTTTTAAAATTTTCTACCAATTTACAAAGCTTTCCTTAAAGATTACTAGTAAATTAGTTTCCCAGCTTTTTAAATATTGCAGTCTATTGTAGAGATTTCCTAGTGCAATTCTCTTCCAAGTTAAGAGATTTTTCTCAAAGTTTCTAAATTTTTCTGCAATTAACATTAAAAAATATTGTACCAATTTAAAAGTTTCTAAATATTTCTGAATTTACTCATAATATTTCCACTATTTTCTGCATTATACAGGGTGTCCCGTTAATGCGGGGGAAATGGATGGACCATAGATTCCTGGGGTCAAAATACGATGATTTAACACAACTTATCTATTTCCAAAAATTTACGGTTAAGCCGGAATTTGTCTTCAAAGTTTCAAATTTTTTTATTTCTTTTGTTTATAACAATTGAACGCTTTATTCGATTTAAATGAAATTAATTGTTAATAACTACCTTAGTATAATACATCATTTAAGTTATTATGGACATTAGTAATTAACAGGAAATATAAAAAAAAGTAGTACCACCATTTAAAAACTAAAATATTTTTTTATTAGTGCATCCAATAAAAACTAAAAAAACACTGCTTAAAAGAGAATTTGATTTTAAAACTTTTTTGTCTCTTAATAAAATTTGATATCTTGTATGGTTTTCGCAGAAAAAAATAAAATATATTTTTTTTATCTAGTAAAAACAAAATCTAGTTTTCCATCAAATCGAAAATATATATTTTTCGTGGCCGTCTTTGTTTAGAAAATGTAAATTATGTAAAATAATAATTACTGAGTGTCTTTAAATCATGTATTGTTAACTTTATTTTAGTTCATAAATATTCATATTTGCAGCAAACAGATTTCTTGCTTGTATTAGATTTTTAGCTTCTATTGGATGCACCAATAAAAACATATTTAAGTTTTTAAGTGGTGGTACTACCGTTTTTTATACTTCCTGTCATTCACTAATGACCATAATAACTGAGATGATGTATTATATTATGGTAGTTATTAATAATAAATTTCATTCAAATCGAATAAAGTGTTCAATTGTTTTAAACAAAAGAAATAAAAAAAATTCAAACTTTGAAGACAAATTCTGGCTTAACCATAAATTTTTGGATATAGATAAGTTGTATTAAATCATCATATTTTGACCCCAGGAATATTTATATATATATACCAGCCCTTTCCCCACATTAACGGGACACCCTGTATATATATTGGTATTTGATAATTTGTGAGATTAAGAAAATAATTCAAGAAACATGATTATACATTGAATATCTAGCGATGAAAATAATTAAAACTCTATAGTTATAGGTAAAATTATTGTATATTAGTAAATTACTTAATAGAATAATTAAAAAAATTCATAGAAACAAAATGGCGGCGAAGAATCATCGAAGAAAGTCATACTTTTTGCAGAAATATGATTACATAATGAATATCCAGCGTTGAAATTGGCTAAAAGACTTTGATTGTAGGTAATATGTGTATGTACATTAAGCATCCCAATACACATAATATTTTCAAAATCAGTATCTTCAGGTAAATTTCCTATAAAATGGAAAGATAGTTTTCTCAAACCGATTTTTAAATCTGGCGAACGTAGCTTGGTGGAAAATTATCGTGGGGTATGTATACAGTCTGTAATTCCTAAATTACTCGACAAACTTAACGCTGATCAATTGTCTTGGATGTCTCACCAAGTGATATCTTCTAACCAACATGGATTTGTGTCAGGTCGATCTACTGTTACTAATTTGCTCAGTTATAAACAATTTCTGTCAAATGCTTTGAAAAAGAATTGTCAAGTAGATGCAATATATACAGACTTTTCCAAAGCTTTTGACCGTGTTAACCATAATATTTTGTTATTTAAATTAAAATCTTTAGGCTTTAATGACGTTACTATGTCCTGGATAGAATCTATCTTACTTGATCGTCGACTTAGCGTAAAAATAAATAATTATGAATCTAAATTTTTTGATGTTAGTTCAGGGGTTCCGCAAGGCTCGCACTGTGGTCCCCTACTCTTTCTCTTACTTATAAATGACTTTCAGAATTTAATAAAAAATTCCAACTTTCTCATTTATGCAGATGACCCTAAATTATTTAAAACTATTGCTTCACTCGATGATTGCATACAATTACAAGAGGACTTAATTCTTGGTGTCATGAAAACTTATTATTTTTAAACATTAATAAATGCAATTCTATTTCATTTAATCGAGGTAGAAGATTTACTTAATTTACGTATATGATAAATGACTTAAATTTAGAAAAAGTAAATATTATTAAGGATTTGGGTGTATTATTTGATGATAGGTTAAGTTTTAAACAGCATATTTCGTTTACCTGTGATAAAACAAGAAGAATGTTTTACATACATCAAAAATTTAAGCAGTGATTGTTTAAAGATCTTGTTTTGTTCCCTTGTTCGCTGTCATCTCGAATATGCCTCTCCTGTCTGGTCTTCTCAATTCCAGGTTTATATAAATAGAATTGAACTTATTCAAAATAAATTCTTTCGAACTATGGAATGGATGATAGGACAACGACATGTTATCGGATCATACTCTGATATAAAAAATGCATTACGGATGCACTCTCTTAAAGACCGTAGAATATTTACTGACTTATGCACTCTGTTCAAGATAGTTAATGGCATTAGTGACTGCCCAGATTTACTAGGCCAACTTGATTTTCGTATTTCTAACTCAAGACGTACCCTTAGAAACAACCCTCTATTTAGAATAGGAGTCAGCAACACCAACTTTGCCCAAAACAATAGTATATCTAGGATGATGAGATGTGCCAATGACTTTGCTCAATATCCCTGGTTCGAACTATTTTCTGGATCCTTCAATTCATTTAAACGAAAACTTCAACGTTACTGCGTCTTCATCTAACATACATGTTAATTTTATGACTGCATTATTATGTTTGTTATATTTTTTCTTTTAGGTTTAATTTATTTTAATATTGTATATTATTATTCAAAATTATTGTATTTATTTATGTAAATGGGATTTCCCGTAAATAAATTTATATTATTATTATTATTAATTTTCTACAACGAACTGAAGGATTTAAATATATTTTATTGTCCAAAAAACCATTTGATGAAAACCACTTGTAAACAAAATAACTAAAATAAAATTTCCAATTGTGAGAACGTAAATTGCATTCAATGTTTTAAAAATATTGTGCACGCGTAACCACTTAGGTAATTAACATAAAAATAATTTTAAATATTTAAAAATAAACCATTCTTTGATGTTTTATAAAAAGTAATTGTAGAATTGATTTTTTTTTTACAAACTTAAGCACACTAGTTATTTGCAAAAATATATCTAGCACATTTCGTTAGTATGTAACCATTTATTATTTTGAGTTTAAGTTATGCTAGTATGTAAATTTTACTTTCTTTTTTATATATGTTGCCATGTAATTGGGATTTTTTCCTGTAGGGTAATAAATATATATTTATTTATTTTTTTATCTATAAAACTAGCAATTTTTAATAACACTGAATTGAAAAATTCAATATGTTTTAACCACAAATAATTAATTTAATTACTTTACTTTAATACCTTATTAATTTTAAATAATTGAGTTTTAGACATTCTTGATTAAATCTTGCTTGTTTGCGCTTCAAACTTAAATTCATGTATATTTTAGTCTTTTTTTTTTCAATTAGGACGAGGCCTTTTATGAGAGAGTTATCATGAAATTTCCCTCAAAATAACAACACATTATCGAGCAAAACGGCGCATATTTAACCGTAATCGGATTATTTTAACTATAATAATAATAATAATAACAACAATACATTTTTTAATCCATAAAATTCTACAGATATTGGAGAAGTTAAAAAAGTTATTTTATTGGCGAAACATTACGAAAAATAATCGGCTCTACTATAATTTACAGTGTTAAATAAATATATTTTTAATTTTTCTTAAACTCAATATATATGTTAATAAAAGCATTCAATTTCTAGCAAAAAATATGGATTTCTTTTTATTACAGGTTATATTTTGGAAATAGCTTTTAATATTTGTTTTAGGTTAGGTATACTAATTGAATTCTGCTAGCTTGTTTTTACAATCTTAGTTATTATTTTCTACTGTTTTTCATTATTTTCTATTTTATGCACTAGAAAAGTTATTGCACTGAAAATCAGTTTCATGAAAGTTTTTCATGGATTTTAGTTGAGCCGTGCAAGTTGGGAAAAATTAATGATTTTCCGTGGAAATTTTGACTGGTTTCTTGTTGCCTGGAAGAATTGATTTCTGGGTTTGTACTATTAGTAAGGTTTTCTATGTTTTTATGTTTTGCAGGGCGTGTCTTCTAAAATCTATATCATTTTTCATCGTAATTTCAATTGTTTGGTATTACTGTAGCGTAAAATGGTAAGTTGGACCTTTTTAAAGATTTCAATAGCCTGGCGTTTCTAATTCGTAATATTAATGGGTTTGCCTTTCGTAGTATGAAATTACATTATGACTTTTGGTCTGTGCGTTAATATAATCTAGATGATTTGAGATTTTCGGAGTAAGTAAGTAAATACACAACATTTATTTACGTGTTTAATTTTAGTCCATTCTCAGCATAAGATGCATAATAAGTTAGCAGCCGTATTGATTGTTAATTTTTCTATACAGTCACCTGCATATAGTAAAATGACCTAATTAATTGCAGCATACCCATTATTAACAAAATTCAAAAACAACTGCCTCATATGAAAAATATTGAACTCCTCCATACTTCGCAACTTATGTTCCTATTTTTAGACATGAATTAATGACTCTTACAATATTAGTAGCGATGTTTAGGTCTGCATGGACACTAGTTTAAAATGAGACATTTTGTCAAACGGATATTCAGATTTTTGGATAGTAACCAAATGGGTTGTTGTAGATCTTCTAGTCATAAAACCATACATATTTACGGAAATTAACTGTTACAATAAGATTTATCTGCTATCTTGAAATTCTCTTTAAAAACTTTTAGAAACATTGCTTAGTAAATTGATTTCGCTCATCTGATTTATAAACAGATGCAATTTTAACTTACTTTCAGATGCTAGGGAACACACCGTTCTTGAGAATCAAATTTAAAAAAAAAATAAGTGAGAAGTTACTTACATTAAGTCGAGAATACTCTAGATAATATATAATTTACTAAAGCATGTTAGAAATATACATTCAAGTATTTATATATATATATATACAACATCTTTATTAATAGACAAAAATATAAGTCTAGTATATTGTATAATGAGCATACAATGATATCCATTGCCCACGAGTATGAAATTTACCATTATTTTGCGTAAATTTTAACACACTCGCAAGTCTGATTCAATATTTATATTATTAATGCTATTTTATTGTAATATCCCTCGGTTGTTTAACCATTGTAGCACTAGTGCTACAATAGATGTTGATAGCACTAGTGTTACAATATATCTATTGTAACACTAGTGCTACAATGGTTGCTATGACAATGAATATATAATATATACATAGCATACAATGTACTACATTTCTTAATCAAAAAGTAACCTACAATTATGATATTTCATTATAGGAGTAGAAAAAATTAAATTCAATCTATACAATAATATGATTTCTAGTCTGTTAGTTTATTAAGTGGATATCGACCAACGGTCTTTCAGTCTGGATTTGTCTGTTTTGATGGTTAATCCGTCTTTAAATTTCTGAATAACTTAGCCCTAGTGTTCGAATCTGAATGGTTATTAAAATTCAATTTTTGATCTATGAAAATGTCCAAGTAATTAATGAAAGTAGAAGTAGAAACAGTTATTTAGGTTATTAATAACATTATGCGATAAGTTGTTGTTAGTGTGACGGGATTTGTGTGGATTTTAATTGCCCCTTTTTTCATGACGTCAATAAGCTACTGAAGGAATTGTAAAGCTTTGAGAGTTGTTGCAGGATAAGGAATTAGGGCTGACTCAGCTGTAAATTCAAGTAACAAACAACACATGTCCAACTCTAAATTCCAGAAATATTTAACGTCAAGAGATAAACCTATGTCTATCGTGCCACTGGTTTCTGTAGATATGCAACAGATGTCACCCATATGGCTAAAACAATTAAACCAAGCAGACCGAATTTCAAATAAACATAATAATTGTAATCGCAGAGATATCAAGGAATCTGCAAAAAAAATTGACGACGACTGAGCGCGGAATTAATTCGGCGTTTTTTTAGTTGAATCATTATTAAAATAAAACACAAAGTATGATAAAACTATCAATTTTTGACATTAAAACGGTTTAAAGTGTTAATTTTAATAACAGAAAATATTGAAGTATTAATGAAGTTTTCTTGGCGGTTACTTCGCTCACTTAATTTAATTTAATTTCAAGAATTAATCATCCTTAAATACTCTCAACTTTCAATACTTTTCCGGTTGTTAAAATCAAATCATTATTCAATAATACAATGTCTCATCAAGTGATTAATGAGACATTATAGGGTATAGAAATCTATGAGGTTTACGCAAAGTTTAAAATTTTATCTCAATCATTTTTTTTTGAGATACAGCGCCTACTGACAGATAGACACACACACACAGACACATTTTTTTCCAGAAATCAGTGGTATGGACTCGGGGGACCTCAAAATTATTATATTTCCGTTATGAAAATTCAAAAAAATTTCACAAAAACAATTCTTCCGCTATATATTCTATATAGGGAAATTCCTCACAAAAAAAAGCCCAAAAATTCACGTTTTAACTGTACAATGTAAAATAAAACAAAAATTTAATAAAAGTACTTAATTTGTACACTAGAGTAAATGATTTTAATAGCACAACAATAATAATTTTTGACAGTATAAAGTGTTGATTTTGACACCAGATAAAAATAAAGATTGTTAGCAGTGCAATGTGTTAAAATCTATTTATTGCAAAATTATTATATTTTGTCTATTATTAAAATTAATACTTTATACTGTCAAAAATCAAAAACAGAACAAGAACAACAACAATATTTTAAATCGACAGTACGAAATATCGAGTTTCATAACTAACATTATTAATTTCTGATTGTAGAAAACGTTTTTTGATCATTGATAATATCCGGAAAATAACACTACAAAATTTCATTTTGGCAGTGTCTACTAGTATTTTCGGTTTTGAAAATTTCGAATATTAGAATAGCCAAGAGAAAATTGACTCAGTTAATATAAATTATGACTTTTGTCAAAATTACTAAACTTCGATTTCTAAAATAAATAAAGCAATATCAAATAATTTGACAGTAGACTTAGAATTATCTATTTATAGAAACTATCATACGAAATTAAATTTTAACATCAAAAAAATTATTTTTGTGAAACAAAACGTAAATTTTTTCAATAAATTATATTCAAATCCATTAGTTGGTTGTAGAAAAATTAAATAATAATTTTAAGTGTTGTTGTTACGGTGATAGAAGATTAGGAGCTGGAATTTGTGATATGTAATTTAAATTTAAATTCTTATCATATTCATATAACTCAATTAATCAAAACTTTTTTCAAGGAGTCTCTAATTTCCAAAGAAATTGCCTTTAGATTTTTTAAATCTTCTACCAATTCAAGAATTTTAGCATTTTCTAGCAATTCTTTGAAAATTTTCCAATATTTTCTGCTTTACAGTAGAGGAAACTCTCAATTATTTTCTTCGCCGCCAAGAATCTCTCTTCCAATTTACAAAACTTTCCTTAAAATTGATTTATTTACTAAAGGTTACTAATAATTTGCTTTTCTAGCTTCTTTTTAAATAAATAAAAGTTTACAATTGTAAAATTTCATTCACCTGAAGAAGCAATAAATTTGCGAAACAATTGTAGTGAAAATAAACACACATTTTTGAAAATCTTAGTTATTTACAACTTTAATATACAAATGAACATGAATTTTCAACACCTCAATGCCTTATCTATCAACCAGTTTATTTTGTAATAACAAAAAGTCAGAGATACAGAGGGGTATTTTGTTTTTGAGGAGTGATTCGTATAATTTATTTTTCTTCAATTAGTTGACTTAAGCATTTCGTACACTTGACGAACCTTCATTTCCATAGGATGTGCATTTGACTGGTAGTTGCGTAAGGCAGGCGTAAGAAGTAAAATTTTCACATTTAGAACAGCAGATTTTGTCCTTCCAGACATCTATGATGTGGTTAAATTTGCATTTATTACAAGGCACTGGAAGGAGTGGTGATGGCGTAATCATTTGGGAAAGAAACCTAAATTGTTGCTGTTAGAGTTTTGTGCGAAAAATCATATTTTTATTACTATAAAACCAATAAACGATAGATTTATGTATTCAACTCTCATCCACTACATGCACATTAACGTCCCTCCATGCGACGTAATATAATTTTTACGGTGACATTCGTCTGACGGGCTGATGGGAACACGTAGTCGTCGTCGCGAGTACTGTTTATAAAGTTTTTATCGTTTTAAAACATTAGTCTCGCATAAAATAGTGAAGGGGGGCGACCCATCCACCCATCCAGGCAGCCAGTTTGCGACGAGCGATACGGCAGACATTGTCAAGTTGGATATTACAAAGTCTGAACTTTCCAAATGTAAAAGATACACGACAGCAGACTGCATTCAGCCTGCAAGATTACATTCGTGAAATGTTTTATCGCATAATGTATTACCAACGTTACGTTATGACGTTGAAGTGAATGTATTTCCTCCAATATTAGTTTACCTTCACGTTTATAATATAATAAATTTCAAATTTTACACAGATTAGATGAATTGACTATTATTAGATTTTAATTTTTATCCCAATATAAAAATAACTAAATAATAGAAGTTAAAATCAATTGAAATGAAATTTAACTTGTATCACTCTAATAGCAATAAAATCTGTGAAGAAAGGATATATGTTTAACTACTATTAATTACTGCTCTTGACGTACTCGAATATTCAATCAGAAATTGTATTACTTTACCCATTTCTTCACGTAACTCAATAAATAAACAGAAATTTAAAAAAAACTAATGAATTAATAAACCTTACGAATTAATAAACTTTATTTCTTTAAAAAAAAAACTAATGTACTATATCTTACAGATTATGTAATCCTAATAATTTATTAAGAATAAAACACTGAAAACAACTTCCCCGTTCAATTTCCCTCGAGGTGGAGTAGTTTTTTTTTCTCCCTTTCGCGAAATGTGCATAAGTTAAATATTTACCGGAGTAATACACGGTGTAGCCGGAGAAGGAGAAATCTCTTTCCGAAGGAAAAACTCGCAGAGAAAAGACGTATCGGGTGATGAGAGAAAGAGAGCGAGTCACTCTCCAGACGCACAATATTAGAATTTATTTGGTAAACATCGAATTGGGAAAAAGCGTTTCGGCAAATGCTGGGAAAATATTTATAAAAGGCGAATAGAGAAGCGAGAAAAGAAGAAAAGAAATAAAAAAAAAGAGGCCGTCGCGTTGTTTGCCTTTGCTCATCGGGATTTTCCCCCCCGCTTCCGTTTCCTTTTCATCCCTGATAATTAAATTCGACGTGCGAACGAAAAGGAGTGATAGAAATAAATATATTATCACTAACATTAAACATAAATTACTACGTAAACAATAAAGTAAAACACTATATTTCTACCACTAAAAATTATGTAAATTGTATATTACAAAGTCAAGATGAAAGTTTCGATGTTTAAATGTTATTATCTCTTGATACTGACATTCAAATTTTGAAACTTAAGTCGTATAATAATGGTTTCAATCCATATCGTCAAATTACTAGGGTTGTTTAGATGAATGGAATCAGAAAACTACAAATAAAAATGCATCAAATAAATATTTGTTGTTTAGTGTAAGTATGTATTAGCATGTAGTAACGGTCGTAACCATCCTCCTCTTTATAAAATAAACATTTGTTTCATTAGATTTTTTAAAATTTCAACGTAAATTAATTTTACTTTACCTCCACAATGTACATTTCATATTTCGTAACCTAGTATCCTATTAACTGCACTAAATCAGTGTATAAAATAAACAGGAGCAAGTGCATAATTCAATATTGAAATATCACCGCTCAGCTCTCGTATTTGCACTGAAGCATGGACGGATGAAATTGGGAACGTGAACAACGTTACACATAATCATAATTAATAGATTGTATCTGGCGCTCATAAATTCTCGCACCGCAGATAATGCCGTGCGTAGTCAATTACATTAATGAATAGTTTATTGCTACAATTTTTCAAACTTCTAATTAATCCGTTAAACCACCACCACCACCATCCCCCAACGTCCTCCAGCTGTCGTGCTCTGCGTACGTTTCACGTGATTTGATTAAAAACGCAGTGCAAATTATTACAGGGTACACACGTATAATTAAAACGCATTTCAAATTAATACACGCAAATAATTTAATTACTAATAATAATAATAATAATAGTTTATTACCCAACAGAGTACATCCAATAACAGGGTAATATAAAAAGTACGTATAATAAAAAATAATAAAAACAATAGTGGGGCCAGATTTGAACCCTGCGGCACAACTGATATTGCAGGATATGAGAAAGAACGTGCACCTCCATATTCAACGATCTGCGTCCGTTCAGTTAAATAACTCTCAATTATTGTTATAATGTTGTCATTTATATTATAACCTTTTAATTTCAATATGAGCAGCTTAACCATACTTACCATAAGTAAGTAAACAATTTATTTACATTGATAATTATACAAAATATAGTTGTATGTAAAACGTCAGGAAAACAGAACAATATCAATTTAAGAAACAAACTTGAAACTAAAGAAATCGGCCATTTTATAAGGTTCCATATTACATAATATAGTGAATATTTTATTTTTAAGTTTTGTGTAGTTTCTAATGTTTTTTTTTATATCAGCTGAAATATGATTATATATTTTTAA
This sequence comes from Ontholestes murinus, assembly GCA_963969525.1. Lineage (NCBI taxonomy): Eukaryota > Metazoa > Arthropoda > Insecta > Coleoptera > Staphylinidae > Ontholestes > Ontholestes murinus. The sequence continues at coordinate 109,367,285 of OZ018387.1, forward strand.
GCAGGTGTAAAATCCGCTGAATTTATATTTATTTAATCTATGTCTAGGCAGATTATATTGACGACCACGTATAGTTTCATAATGCGTGTTATAAAAAACATTATCAAAATAAGTGTTATTTTTCCACAAGAATTTGATACACTCGTATATATAAAGACCATAAACTGTTAGGATGTTTAATTTTCTAAAAACGCCCCTGCAAGTTGCAGAATATTTCAACTTTAATACAATTCTTATAGATTTTTTTTGAATTATAAATACTCTATTCATATTTACTGAACCACCCCAAATGATAATGTTATACACTGAATTGAAAAATTCACTATGTTTTAACCACAAATAATGTTATGATAATGTTATATCTTAAATGCAATTGAATATTAGCAAAATAAAATAATTTTCCAATTTCGTTGTTTGTGTTCCTCATTAAAATACGTAGTCCATAACAATTGGAGTTTATTCGTTTGCACAAGTAATCTGTATGATCAGTAAATGTTTGGATATTAATAATAATACCCAAACATTTTGTCTTCAAAGCAAAATTATATTTATTTGAATTCAATGTAATCGACTCTGGTGTTGCTAATGATTGATTAGTTTTGAATAGTATGCATGATGTTTTTTGGATTTATTTAAAACTAGATTATTAAGGTAAAATCATGATTTAAATTCAAGCATACTAGAAGTACCACTCTCAGTAAGCTCCATGAAATTATCTCCCTTGATTAATAGGTTCGTATCGTCTGCATAATTTAGTATTTGATAATTGATCGGCAATTTGTTTGATATATCATTAATAAATATAATGAATAGTAAAGGTCCCAGTATACTATCCTGTGGGATTACTGTGTGTAATGTTTTTAGAATTGCCTCTGTTTTAAAATATTTGTTTTTCTTAGTATTTGTAATGTGCGATTTTAGAGGAAAATGTTCATTGAAGTGTTTCAGAAATATGCCAATAAAATGCTTGTATTTTGAATTAGGACAATTAGTATTAAAGACCTGAGAAAACGATTCATTAGAAATAATTTGAATAAAGGTGTTTATATTTTGTTGGTAAAATAATCTGCTTTTGCGAGTCGTTGATTTGGAGCTAATTTTAACATCATAGTTTAAAAATTGTCCTGTATGATCCGATAATATATTATGTATTTTTTTAGGTTTTATTTCTGATTCAATGTTAGTGATAATGTTGTCTATACAGGTTTGTGAGTTCGTTAACAAGATACTTTAGATTAAATGATAATAATATGTTTTTAAAATCTAATGTTATGTTGTTGCATTTTAATATGTCAATATTAAAATCACCTGCTATAAAGAAAATTTATTTTGATTTAAAAGATGTTCTAATAATTTCTCTAATAATTCTAAGAATATTTGAATATCTTTGCATGGTGATGTGTATAAGCCTATTACAATAATAGTTTGTCCACTTATTTTGATTTTAACACCCGCGCACTCCAGTCTTCTAGTTTGTGCTCTTTTTTGATTGCGGCAAATTGATAATAAGCTGAAGCGTGGTATTTTGGTTAGATCTAACTATTCTTGCGAAAGCCAATGCTCCGTTATACATAATACTTTACATCCCACTTCTTCTTATAATGCGTCCAGCGGGGTTAATATAGTCGAAAGACATTGAACGTTCTGGTTTGAGTGGAAGACCATTTTGAAAAACAGTGAACATTTTATAATCACAGGGATGATTTTGTAAATGAAAGACTTGTTTTGTTCCATAATTAATTTATCCACCAGAGTAACACTTGTTTTGTTCTACAATGTTTTGATTTTTCTTTATTTATATCTGTTTCTAACTATAATTATTATAACTAATAATTATAATTATTTCATAAACGGTGGATGTTTAACAATTTTACCCTAAATTGTAGTTAATTCCCTGTAAACGCGTTATCCGCCCTCGCAGAAAAAATGTGCGCTCTAATGCAATCCGACGTTTTGAAATTTGCACGCCGTTCATTGCCGGTTTTTTTTCGGTAATTCAATTTTCGAACGCGTATAATTGGATTGTTTGGTTAATACCGGAGTTGATTAGGTATTTCGCAGCGGAATAAATGACCGGAAACGCCGCGCGTTGGTTGTTCTTGCAATGCGCACTTTTATACTCGTCAAAAAAAAAACAGAAACGTAATCAATACAAGTTTTAATTTTTTATAACATGATAAAAATAGTTTATGGTTGATGAATTGAAAAAACGCTATTTACATTAATCGAATAAGTTACAAATAAATTTTTCTTTTTAATAAAACAATTGAAAGTTTATACAAAATATTAGTTTTCGACTGTAGATAAAATAACGTTTTACATGAGATAATAAATAACACTACTAATTATTTTCCCTTCTCGAAAATTTAGTAGATTTTTTCTCTAATTTTTATCATAGAAACTTGAACAGTTATTTAATTTTAACTTAAATTGTTAATATTATTATTATCATCATCATTGAGGGGGTAATTTCCTTCTGACGCACTTTTTCGGATAATTTTAGTATGTTCAGCAATTTGTTTCCTACATTTCTAGAATTACTTTCGAAACTTCTATAATTTTTCAACAATTTCTTTTATAAATATTTATTATTTTTCTTTCGTTTTTCAAAAGATAATCAGCAATTATTTTCTTATTTTGAAGAAAATTTTCAATGATAATAGCAAACTGAAGTTGTCAAAACTACAGTTAGAAGTGTAAATAAAAAATGATACGAACAAAGTTAATTGTTTTATTTATTTTGTAACTTTTTAATATTTTCTCTTCTAAGTTGCGACAATATTCGTATAAGTTTTTAAAAAGGCTCTAGAATTTTAAATTAATTTAACTAGTATAGTCTTCATGCACTTTCTTTCTTGCGTATTATTTTTGTTAATTTAAGAGAGAATAAAGTATATATTTTTATAAAACTTTTTTATATCTTCAAGATTTTTAGAGGGTTATAGAATTTAATAGCAATTTCTACAATTTTCTATTATCCTTTGTTTGTTTATCATAATATTTGAAGGATTTTAAAGTAATTACCAAATTAATATATTTTTCTGTTTATAGAGCTTTTCAGCAATTTCTCATTTTAAAAATATTTTCATCGTAATTTCTTTCACATTTCAAAACACATCTTCCAGGTTTTTGGAATTATCCAGCAATTTCTTTTTCATCTTTCTAAGGTTGCAGGTTTCAAAACCATTTGGCGACAATTTTATAGTTTTCTAATAATTTCTTTACTAAATTTTTAAAATCATTTATGGTTTTCGAATTTTCTATATTTTTAAAAAAATAACAATTATCCAATATTTTTAATTTACAAATTCCTGTATTGCAACCAAATCTTGTTTTGTTGAAATTTTCAGCAATTATGAGAATTTCTTTCTTGAGTTCTAGATTTGGATATAAACTGAAATGACATATGATACAAATTAATACATGAACATAAATTATAATTACTTAGCAATAATAGATTATTTTAAAGCAGTAAAATATGAACAATATAAATCAATAAAAGGATTAACCTTATTGAATGTAAAGATAGAAAATTGAAATTATTCAGAAGATCATAATATGGAATATCAAAACTTTAAGTCCCATATTTAATAAAATAAATGTAGCTCAATTTTTTTTAATTTCGAATATTCCACTCCTATTGCATGTAGCCAATGAAAAGGAGGCATGTGTTATTTTTTATCCAATCACGTCAATTTATAAGTGAATAAACACCAAGTTGCTGTTTATTCACCTGAATAACCTGAAGTTAGCTATTTCCCGACAAATGAATTGAATTAGCCTTGATAAAAAAGCGAAAAACGTTGTTTCTACGTATGTCAGTTGCAAGTAGGTTATAAAATCAAAAGGTTTGGTAAAACTTCATCATCCATAATAAATGCGATGGTGGCAAGTTCTGTACCAAAAAATAAAACTAAAACGAGATCTTGTGTTTAGAAACGATTTGAAGAATTCTGCGCCGATAAAAACTACCAGTTGTTAGCAAAACTTCAATGAAAACTCTTGCCGCGATTATGATGACTGGGCGTATAATATGAAGAAGGTAAATGCAAATGATTATAAGGGAGGTGTTATTTAATCAATGTCGAATTTTTCGACCAAAATACTGCAGGAGATATATCATAAAAATTTTAATATAAATATTGAACCACTCACCGATATTCGTTTCAAGTCGTGGAATAGTCTTTCTAAATACCATTCGTGATGACAATTAAATCGGAATAAATTTTGTTTTTAGCGCATTCAAATTTGTTGCTTATTCGCGATTTTTATTCGGGCAACTGATAGAAAAAATCACTCGCCTGGCGGCTCGTGATTTTTTCGTGACAGTTGCCATCACTTATGGTATTACTTGTGATAATTTGTACAGAAAATGTTTCATTCTATTCCACTTATATAATTTAATGTCAAAAATATTTTGTTTAAATCACTCAAATTGAAGTAATCAAATTAGAAAAAAATACAAGGAATCCCTCAAAATTTTGACTGGTTACTTTATTGTACAATTTAATTATGTACACATTAAACACACATTTTCTAACAAAAGTTAGTTATACAAAACAAAGAAAAAGTGTGTTAATTATGTCAAAATTTTTTGTCTATTTTTTTCTTTACTTTCAAAAGTTTCTTAAGGTCTTTTTGAGTAAAAATAAAAGCTACAAGAACATTTATTCCATTTTTTAAAGACAATTTATACAAAAAAAAAACTTTTAGAGTTTCCCATTTCAGCTACTTTCAATAAGTTGCTTAAGCTCCCAAATTGAACCTTTTTTTTCCACCTGCTTTCAATATGTTGGTTCAAAAGTGTCATTAAAAGTTCTGCTTAAAAATATTTAGATTTATCAGGATTAATTCAAATTTTTGTCAATATAATTTGACACTTCAAATATAATGAGACGTAGTGTCAAATAAATATTCCCTTTTAGGGCAAAAAAATGCCATATTTGGCAAAAAATCAAAAGAGTCTTCAAGGAGCAACTGCCACCTGAATAATAGAGGTTGAGAATGGAAGAACACATATTGTGTGAATTTAAGCCTTTCTGTAGATTACTATTAGTATTTTGTTTAACATTAGAATCTTTTTGTAAGCGTGTTGGATAAATTAAATAATAAATAATAATACACTTCGGATTCAGAAAGAATCATCAGAAATTTCACGAAACTTTGTTCAAACATACTTATCTTGTTTGCTAATTATTAGTTAATTTTCTACAATGTAAAGGACTTTAATACATTTTTATCATACTTATCTTATTTCAATATAAAGTAGCATGTTTTTCTAAGATAATATTTTCCTTGAGGTTTTTTGATTTAAAAGATTTTCCAGAAAATTCCCTAAGGTTTTTGCGCAAAAATATTTTTATTCCAAAAGATAAAAATAAGAAAGAATATAATTTCCTTCAAAAAATAATTCATACGAAGAAAAAAGATAATTCAAAAATTTATTAAAAAACAATAAAATAAATAATTTAAATCTCTAATCGAAGTAAACATTTAGTTAATAAAAACCAATTTAATGAAGAAAGTGATAATCTGTATTTTGATTATAATGTACTCTAATAGAACTGTTGTAAATTTAATCTGAACCAAACGTAAAAAAATATTTAAAAAAAACATATTAAATCTGTAATAAACTTGTTATAAATTTTACAAAAAACATTTTTCGAGTGTACTTCAAACAATTGCAATTTAATTGCATAGGATATCTACATCAGAATATAGCTCAGCTGTCACTAAAAAGATTGTATCATCCGCATAGTTGGTCATATAGAGCACCTCGAATCTGACCTCAATAGATGTAAATCGTTTATGTATATCATAAACAAAATAGGACTTAAAATACTACCCTGAAGTATTCCTACATTTCCTGTGTCCTTGATAGCAGATTTAAAGTGCTTACCACCTCTTGCTGCTTGTTCAATAGATACCATTTGAACCAATTTAATAGATTAGTTTTTAGTCCATACTTTTCCATTTTTTGTACAAGAATTTTGCGATCAATAGTTTTATATGCCTTTGACAACTTCAAAACGATACACATTGCTATTTCATTATCTTCTAAAGCATTTTTTATGTAATTTATAAAGCTAAATACAGCACTGTCAATTTGGTTGATTGGGTTACTTGAAGATAATAATAACTTTGATTAAGACACTTAGAACATTTCTTCAATATTTTGAAGAAAGGTTTTAATCAAAGTTACAGCACTATCAGTTGATCTTCCTTTTATACATGCATGCTGATGTTCACTAAAGATGCCACAAAAACATTTACTAATCGTTTACACATAGCTAATGGAAATAGTTTTGAAAACGATGGCAAAAAGCTTATTGGTCTATAATTTTCCATCAACTGTAGATTAAAAATTGGTGTAATAAGAGCTAGTTTCAATTTATCTGGAGAAGTTCTAAATTTGAAGGAATTATTTCTTATGTAGACCAGTACTTCTGTTATTGGCTCCATGCTTAATTTTATTATGCTATTAGAAAAGTTATCATCACCACTACTATATTTATTTTTCAACGTTTTTAAAGCGCTTTTACAGTTCTGAACAATCCTTGTATAAACATTTATTGTTGTTCGCAGACCGAAGCATTTAAAAATTGAGGAAAATTTCATTTTGTCTACATTGTCATCTTTCCATTCTATATTAAAGTCACTACACTCCCTCCTTGAGAATTTTTATGCAACAACCTATCTATTTGGCGATAAAATATATTTTTATTTATTATTAGGAAGGCGATATATAGACATAACCATGACCGCAAGTGTTTCAAAATTTAATTCACCTGCTGCGCACTCAAATTCATTTTTGATTGAGAATTTTCTCAATTTACTACGCGATTTAAAATGCCCACCATATATTGCGGAACCGCTAAGTGAGGAACACTTAGTCACTACAGTACGAAGAAACAAGTTTAAAACCATTACACAAAATGTCTTTATTTCTTCTGTAGATTTCCAGTGTGATACACATTATATTACAATCTTGACTTTCTTCAATTACTGTATTTATATTATTGCAATTTTCTATGGTTCGGACATTTTTATGAAAAACCTAACGATAAGATATTCAAATGATGTTCCCTATATTTCCGGTGTACCCTAAGGTACTCATATTGGTCCGGTGTTCTTTATCTTGTTTATAAATATTCTAGTCGATGTTGTTGAATTTGGGAATTGCCTACTGTAATGATCTTAAATTATTTCAAATGATCGATAGTTTGGAAGATTGTGGGAAGTTATAGGTTGATTGTGACAATGTGAATGATTGGCGTAGTGCCAACCATCTAAACATAATAATCTCTAAATGTAAAGTTATGCCATTTTCAAAAACAACAAGCCAGATTCAATTTGAATATTTGCTAAACTCAACGCCCTTGTCTAGAACTGATTCCTTTAAGGATTTGGGCGTTGTTTTTGATAGTTCTCTTTCATTCAAGAATCATATAGCTGCAATTTGTGACAAAGCAAGAATAATGTGGGGATTCATTTGGCATCTTGCAAGGGAGCTTAGTCCTGAATGCCTTAAGGTTTATTCTGTTCTCTTGTTGTACACTTCTTCGGTCTGGTCGCTGGGATTCATTTGGCATCTTGCAAGGGAGCTTAGTCCTGAATGCCGTAAGTCTTATTCTGTTCTCTTGTTGTACACTTCTTCGGTCTGGTCGCCTTATCTTCAGGTTGATATTGTGAGAATTAAGAGGGTTCAAAACATATTCTTAAGATTCATTAAATACAAATATAATTTAGAGCATGTACAAGGCTCGTATTCAAATATTTTGTCAATTTTGAAAATGTACCCTCTCGCAGTTCGTAGGACTATTGCGTCGAACGCCTTTAAAAATCAGTATACACTGTATCTACCTGCACATGGTTTCCAAAGGCATTCAACAAAAACACTTCAAATTCTAATAAATTTTTAACAGTGGGCTGTCTCGTTTAGATAACCAAACAAGCTGTTTACTAACCAATTTATCCAAAATTTTCGTATTTAATTGAAGAGCCGCACCTCGATAGTTCTCTATATTTTTCCGACCGTCACTTTTATAGATTGGATTAATGTAACTCAACTTCTAAACATCGGTAAATTTCTATTCTTAAAGGGATGTTTTAAATAAGGTGTGTATTATAATCGAAAACGAACATACACAGTTAGCTAAAATGTGTCCTGGTATTCCATCAGGACCACAACTGAAATTATTTTGGAGTAACATTAATTCTTTAAATACGTCCTCAACAATCTCATGGCATTGAAGTTTGAAGTTTAGTTGAGCTATTTAAACTTAAATTGTTAAAATCTATTTGTTTTAATTTGGATTGAAAAATAACCACTTTTGTTTTATCTTGATTCAATTTAAATAATGATTTATGAACCAATTATGCGCTGTATTAAATAAGTCAATAAAGTTATGAATTAAATTGTCTATTGTATTTTTTATAAATATGTTTGTGTCATTTGGGTACATTTTGATTTCGCCTTTTCTTCCTTTTATAGATTTGAGTCATTGACATATATTAAAAAAAGGCTAGGACAGAGAATGCTTCCTTGAGGTACACCTATATTTCTCAAAAGAAAATCAGACTCTTTATCATTACGTTTCTTCATTGTATGATTTTATTAAACTGTTACTAATTCCTCTTAATCCGGAAATGTTAAGTTCTCCCTATATCTACCAAAACTGCCTTGGAGATATCGAGAAATATTCTCATTGGAATTTCCCCTCTCTCCAAAGCATGTGTAATATTATTTAAATAATCAAATATTGCTGTGGTTGTGGATCTGCCCTTTAAGAAACCATGCTGAGGTATATCAAATAATTTATATTTTTTAAAGAACCCTAGAAGCTTTACAGCAATTACTCGTTCGAAAATTTTTGAGAACACGTAAACAAAGTGATCGGTATATTGGCCTGATGATACCCAATTTTAGACAATAAGGAAAAACCCCATTTTCTAGGCACTTCTATATTATATATGTGATTGGTGTGTTGTTAATAATTTTAACATTTTTATGGGAATTTTGTCACAACTAAAACTTAGTTTAGATTTAAAGTCTGTCCACCCATCATGCATCAGATGTTTACTAATTTACTCACTCCTTGTACCTTTTTAATTTCTCTTTTATTCAAAATGTTTTGTAAATAATTTTATTGGAAACCGCGAGACGATAAGTAATTAAAACTTTTATATATATATATATGTAGGGTGGGTGGGTGGTTTCTATGTATAACATCATCAATTTATTTGAGAACTTTGTTTAAGTAAATCTATCTAAAATTTGCAATAGTGTTATGTTTATTTAAGTTTTACAACTTTTAATTAAAACTCTCGGTTATGTTTTTACTACTTGGAGGGTAGGTTATAGGTCACTCACCCATCTTACACATACATGATAATTACTAATTGTTGATGTATTCTAATAATAATAATAATAATGAGTCAAAAATTTGTACAAAGTGAAAATTGCATCAGATTACATAACACTAGTTTGGTTTTTGTGAGTTACGTAAAGATAAATCTGATTAAATTAATAAGCACTAAAAACCTTTCTTCACAAATTTTATTTAAATTCACAGATATATATTTCGGACACAAAGTGACCATTATGAATGTTTTAATGCTTATTAATTTAATTACATAATACTATGTAATTTTATATACAATTAATTACAAAGTAGAAATTATAATAAATTCCTTTACAAATTACACATCAGCTTACAAACTAAATTAAAAAGTATAGTTTATAATACATCTTGAAGTGAATATGGTTCCTTTTCAATTAGATAATTTAATAAGTATGTTTTGAATCTAACTTTTCAAATTATTTTTATAAATGTTTATGTGCTCCGGAAGAGCATTAAAGAGCTTAATTGCCGAATAATGTACTCCATCTTCTGTGATTTGTGATGTAGTTGTTGGTTCTGGTTTTATATGTGTTTAATTTGTTATCCCCTCCCTTTGCGGGTTTGTGATAAAATTTTATGGTTTTCATAGTGTACATTCCATAAAAGGTGATGATGTTATTTGACCTGAAAACCCCGCGACAGGATTCCCTAATTTTTATACCATATATGATGCAAAGGGCTTTTTTCTGTAGTGTAAAAAATGCTTTAGCTTAGGATTTCTTTCCCCAAAATATACCACATCTCATTATGCTTTCAAAGTTGGCGTTGTACGCTGTTTTCACCACCGATTTGTTTAGATATTTTGAAAGCTCTCTAAGAGAGTATAGAAGAGAGCTTGCTTTCAGTTTTTTGTATATGAATTTTTCAGTTTATTCTGTTGTCTATGTGAACCCCTAAAGATTTAACGAACTCAGATATGTTAATTTCTTGATCGTCTAAATTTATGGTTTCGGTTCTTGAATTTTCTCGGCGTTAACTTCGTGGTAGATATATTTTCAATTTTTAAAAAATAAAGAAAACATAACTTTTTTATATCAATTTTTGTTACACTTTTGTGTAATTAATTAATTCGATTACTCAAGTACGACCTAAATTAATTTAGGGCGTTAGCTCTAATGCCATTTTTTCGAGATTGTACAGCAAAATTTTATGAATAACAATCATAGACTTTGATAGATCTATAAATATACTTAAGATCGTTTCCCGGTTTTCTTTTTCTATTTTCAATGAAATCATAAATTGCCGTAGACGGGGATTTCCCTTTGCGATATGCATGCTGTATTACTAATAGTGTTGCATTTGTTACAAAAAAATGTATTCATTCTACTGATCGTAGTATTTTCAAAGATTTTTGAAAATACAGGTAAAAGGCTAATTGGTCTATAGTTTTCTTCATTTTAAATAAAGCCATGAATAAAAATGTTCATATTACAGAAGAGAGATATGCAGATAAGTTAAAAAAGATAGCAAACACAAATACTACAAAAGAGGCGACAACTGATAGCGATGAGGCGAATGCAGTGCAAACTGATAACGAGCTCGATTGCAAAAGAGTCGAACGAAGAAGGCAGAAAAGCAAAACCGCAATGGCAGGTACAGCTAAAGTCACCGCTGGCTTTAAATCAGGTGAAAAAAATATCGTTAAAACCTGGAAATAAGGTTTTGGTGAACACTCTTAGACATGAAATTTATATAAGAAGTAATTGTAAAGAATCCATAATTGAGAAAATTGTTAAGAATAGCCCTTTTGCGCAAACCTCATAGTTTTCCAGAAAAATGTAAATTAAGTACTATAATGGCTACATTACCATTTTTTTCAACGTTTCAACGTCAGTTACTTATTTCGCGCATTTTCTCACATAAATCCACGCAGTTTTATCGCGAGCCTTGAAACCGATATTATTTTCATTCATTGTGGGTCCCAACGGTTTTTACGGGCTTTGGTTTTTATAGTTGACCATCTTCCACTCCAAAATGAAAAAAAAATAATTCATAGTATCTTTATTTATATGAATTATTTCATCCAGTTTTCAAACATTTCCTAAATTGCACGATTATTTTCGCTATTTATATTCTTAACTTTCTCCGCATTACTTTTATTTGTGGAGTTAGGTTTTTAATTGTTCCTTCCTTTCCACTTAACACTTTGCTGTTAGTATGGTTGCCAGTACTGTTGTTTGTATTTCTATCATATGTATTTTTTTTTTTTTGGAAATGAAGCTAAAGATTAATAAACAATAAACAATTTTCCAGATGTTTTATAGTTTTCCTGAATTCTTGCATTAACTCATCTTTTGTTTTGTCTTTTACTGATTTTTATGATTTCTACTAGTTAAATTATTCCTTTATTTATTTCAACAACGTCGACGTTAACCTCACATTCAAAACTGCCTATTTTATGACACAATTATGGTGCGTTAAACACTTGAGATGGCACAATCGTTTGCAGATATCACACTCTGTGTTTCTGCCCACTAGTTTTCCACGTTTTCCAGCACATATGTCACCACTATTATTCGCAGGCAAAAAAGAGTCACTTTCTTCGTTCGCCATTTTATAAATATTATTACCAAAAAGCCAACCTTATGAGATAAATAATTTAAAACTTCCTTAAAACCAATGAATAAATTGTTATGATGAAAATAAAATTCCTTACTTCACTCATTATTTTTATTAATACCAGATGCACATTTTGAGAACTTTGTACTAATTATCAATGGTTAATAATTTATTATCTTTACAGTTTCCAATTGATTGTACATTTTGATGAAGGAGTGTTAACTTTGAATTTTTGTTTGATTTATTGGGATGTCCGGGTTTTATCTGCTCTTTAGACGGAATAAAAAATTATAGATATATACATTTTTTCGGTCATAAGTTTGGATTCAATAGTTCTTTGAATTCCGCTGGGTTTGATATTTTAAAAGAAAAATATTCTCCTGATCGTTTGAAATTCATCTTTTCACATTTCATATTTTCAAAATTTTTGCTCTTCAAGTATGTAATTAGTGCCTCTTCATGTAGTTCAGGGTCCAGTTTTTGTTTTGTTAGAAAAAGTGTATTTAATGTGTGATTAAGTGCACAACAAAGTAACGAGTCAACATTTTGAGGGATTCAATTAAAATTAGTGATTTGAATAAGTTATTTTTGATATTCACTTATATAACTGGAATAGCAGAAAACATTTTGTTGTACAAATTATTTCAAAAAATTTTTAGGAAGTCTTCAGAATAACGAAATAAAAAGTTTTTAAAACAATTATTACTTGTAAAAAACTTAGTTAAAACTCTTGCAAATCCTAATTAACTTTATATTAACCTAACTAACTTAAACAAATAATTAATTTAAAAATTAATATTTAATTTTCTACAACGAACTAAAGGATTTTAAACAATCTAGAGTACATTTTATCATTTATTAGTATATCAAACAAATAATAAATTAACCTATAGTAACTATCATATCAGTCGTAATAAATTATAAATTCACCTAGCGTACTCTTAACCTACCTCAACAGATTATGCATTAATGCTGGTCAGAAGTACGCTAGGTCAATATACAGTGTATTGTGGTAGGTCAAGAGTACGCTGGATGCAATCTATCACATTATTTTCGATTTTAGTTTCAATAAACATACAAATAGTTTTATGAGACTATTTTTTTTAGTTTAGCTGTAAACTTAATAACAAAAAGTCATTGGTTTACATAAAATGTATACATATTTTTTAAATATTAAAAGTAGATATATTACCTATAGTTAATTAGACTTTAAACCTTAATAATTTATGATTAGAAAAACAGGAAAACATTTCATAAATCTATAGCATAAATGAGTAATACATTTTAATTACTTAATAATGTAATTCAAATGTAAGAACAATTTGTAAAGAATCTCAATTTTAAGTAAAATCGGCAATTTTCATTGGAGATTTTAATTGTCTTACTTTTCTAAATATACAAAATAACCGTTTTAAATAATCATATTTCAGTTTAAATGTTATAAGCAATATAATACTTGTAGTAATCTTTTATTTTATAAAATCCAAATATTACTTTTTAAAAATTCAAAATGAACATCGCGACGTAAACTAACTCAAACTGTAAGTATTTTTAAGAGTATTTGAAATATTTTATACAAATTTAACGTTGAGTACAATTACGTTGATATAAAACGCAATAAATATGTATTTCCTTTTTTTTAATTATTTTATTTCCGACCAGCGAGGAGTAAAAATATCGGACATAATTAGGGCAGAAAAAAATTATTAAATTCATTTAATATAGAAAGTTTCGGTCTGCGGTAACTTTTAAGGGCCATCTCTCGAGTTGGGAAAGTACTTAGAATCTCGTTTACTCGCGTGGGGTAGAAAAAAAAATTGAGGAGGGTGGGTTAATATGAAACATTTCCCCGGGTGACGTACGGATGGGAAACGGAGTCGCGACCTCGTGACTCACATTAAAATTCGATTTGATGTTGAAATTTTACAGAATAGAATGTTAATTACTAATTATAAACAAAATTTCATAACACAATATTATTAAGAAGATCTCCGATGGACACCTAATTTAAAAGTATCTAAAGAAGCTAATTACTATTGTTTATTCCTTATACTTCACTTGTTTATTTAAATTTTAGATGTATATTTCGTTTACAAGATAAACATTATCAATAACAAACTAAACTTAAACTAACTAAACTTTAATCGAATCAAAGGATATATAAAGAAGATAATAATATTATTTTATTACAAAATCAGCAAAAAGTCCATATTTGGCTAGTATAGTCTGTTCGTTGGATCTTTCGTCGTACGTCACAAATTATCTCTTCGAGGAACGACACAAAAACATTCAGTCTGATAAAGTAAACCAAATGCGTTAGAAAAAGAACGCACTGTAAAACTTTCGTCGTTTTTTGAAACGATAGTTTGTGACGTACGACCAAAGATCCAACGAACAGACTTTAGTTTTATGAATTGTAATCAAGAAAGGCTTCATGGAGCAACTGATACCAGATCTATGACATGTGTAAAACTTAATTTTAATAGCATGAATAAATACTTACTTACAGAAGAATGGAGGGAGTGAATGGAAGAATACATATTTTGTGAATTTAAGCCTTTCCAAATACGATCAAAATTTTTGTAGATAATTATTATGTATAATATTAGAACCTTTTTTGTAGTATGTTGTATAAAATAAATAAATAATACCTGATGAAGATTTTTCCTAACTTATTTTTCTTGTCTCAAATTTGCAATCAAAATTTTTTAAAGGTTTATAAGTAAACGTTACGTGTAATTTCTATAAATTAATATCTATTATTATTAATTGATGATGATTGAAGCATTAAAATTTTACGTTATTGAATGAAATGAATAGTTTCATCTGATAATAGGCCAGAAATACCACAGTTCCCATTCATAGCGATTTTCTAAAGGCGGAAAACAATTACGGGGCATCCCTTCCAGGACATAAAGCAGACTAGGACACGCAATAAAGCGCCAGCCGCTCGTCCGTGATCCGCGCCGCCCCCGCCGCCCACCAGTCTTCTAATTATAACCCCTTTCGCACGGATTTACCCTCTCCCTTTTTGTCGGAACGCGTATCCGCAAGAATTTATTAAAAGGGTCAACGTTTACGAAGAACTGTCCGTGCCACGTCGAGTGGAATATTTTTAAGCCGGATCATCCCTTTCACAGTTTAATGGAATTAAAACGATAATTTCATCATCAGGAATGGTTAGTTGGGGTGATGGTGGTGGTGGTGATGAAATTTAAACAGGGACACGATTTATTCAAATGTAAGATTCTGGGGAAATTGCTTGGAGATTAAAAACAGTTTTGACCTAATTTTTCTTAAAACTTGAAATGTTGAAATGTTTGAGTACGTGAAGAGAAATTATTATTAATTGTTGTAGCTAGAATAACAAATTGCGTAAATACAAGTAAACACTCTTTCACAATTAATTCACAAAAACAATTGTTAAAAACGACCTATTTACAAAACAAATAAAATTAAAATTTGAATTTTGAACGTCAATTGCATTCAATAAAAAAATTGTACACGCGTAACCATTAGAGTAGTTTATTTAAAAAATAACATGCCACACGTCTACAAATAAAGATACTGTAGTATTTAAAAAAAAAACAATTTCCAGAAACTGTCTGCAAGTTGAACAAATGAAATCAAAATTTGAATTCAGGAAATGTAAATTGCCTCCAATGATTTGAAGAAAATTCTGCAGGCGTAAACTTCAGAATTATTTACTTAAAAATCATCATTCGTATCTATAAATGGGCAATCTGTAATAAAATATAGGAAAAAAATATTGTTAAAACTACCTGTAAACAAATGAAATGAAAATTTGAATTCTCAGAACCTAAATTGCATTCAATTATTAGACAATTTGTGCAGGCGTAAAAATTTAAGTAATTTTTCAGACAATCACACTATAAATCGAAAAATAAATAATGTTTTGATAATTCATTACATAATTGCTAAGAATTACTTCTAAACAAAACAACTGAAGTCAAAATTTGAATTATGGGAACGTAAATTGCATTTGAAAAACTGTTTAGAGATAACCACTTATGTAATAATTATTAATTAAAAAAATCATTTCAATCATTTCGAATATCAAAAAATAAACATTATTTGATTATCAATAAAAAAAATTGCCAAAAACTACCTACAAACAAATGAACTGATGTCCAAATTTGGATTTCAAGAACGAAAATTGCATTTAATATTTTGAAAATTTGTACAGACATAATCATTCAAAGTAGTTTACTTTAAAATTATACTATTTATTAACAAATATTTAGTAATTAATAAAAACAATTGCCAAAAACCTATTTACAACGACTACTCAAAATTTGAATTGTTAATTTTAAACGTAAATTACATTTTATGATTAAAATATACATACAGTCGTAATAACCCGAATAATTTACATCTAGAAATAAATAATTTTTAGAAATCCATTGAAACTTACAGAAACCACATCTGAAGGTAAAACTTAAAATGTGAGAATATTAATAGCGGTTAATCATTTGTGTTGTTGGGAGTTAAAACACTTTAATTTTACAGTTTTTTTTAACTCTTAGTTGATTTAAAACACTATTTTAAATCATTATGATTTTCTTTAATTTAAAATTTGTTTCCGTAAGCTGTGTATCAGTTTTTTTGTTGGTATGTGTAAAATTTCTTAACTTTCAAACAGTTTCTGTTAATTTTAAGATATTTTCACTATACATTAAATTATTACAATTGTTGAAACCATGGAATTTATTTCCATATCATTTAATTCAAATTTTGAACGCCACCAATTTGTTTCTGAAAAGTTATACATTGTTTTATTGGTGTCTTAAAATTACTATAATTTAAAACAGAATCTATAAATTTTAAGAAATATTTTACTGGTTTTATTATATTTTTTCATAAATCGAAGGAAAACTTACAAAAACCTTATCGGAACGACTACAAGAAGTTGAGTATGCCAAGAACGCAGGCTGAAGCCAATGCCTTCGCATTGCTTCTAGAAAAGGCTATCATCTCATCATATCAACAGTCATGCCCAATTAACTCAGGTAGAGTTGATAGAATAAGAACCTTAACCAGTTGAAGAAGCAAGTAAGAAAATTCTTGAATATTGTCGACATTTACTTGGTGGTACATTTTGATTAAAATTAAATAAAATACTTCCCACTTTGATTAACCACAATTGTAGTAAAACTAAGTGAGAAGTGTTTCATTTAATTTCAAGCAAGAAAAGTGTAGAACAAAAAGCAACACTTTAAGCAAGAGATCCATTTGACCTGTTATTAAGAGCTTAAACAACTATACAAAAATAAGGTAAGCCAACAACAGAGAGAATCTTGGAGAAACTTTTGTAACAAATTGAGTCGAAAAGCACAACTGCAAGGCTAAAAAAATATTTCCAAAAACCCAAAGCTACAGCCTGGAATAATAAAAAAGGAGTTGATACTGACAACCCCAATGGATATACTCTTAAAAACTCATTTTCCAGACTACAAAAACCTTGAAGGATAGAAATAAGGACAAGCACGAAATTCATACTCTTTAAAAAGAAGATTATAGCATAGCCTCCAACATAACAGGGCCATTCAAATATTCTCACCATTTAAGTCTCTAGCAATAGACCCTATTTTAATGGGATTTGAAACCTATTCTCTAACATCGGGTGACTCTGTTTAGGGCCTGCATAGCTTTTAAATAAGTCCCCCAAAACTAGAGAAAAGTCAAGATGGTATTTATACCCAATCCAGGCAAGGAAGACTACAGCCATGCCAAATTATTTATCGTTTATAATTAAAACCTTGGTGAAGCTTTCCAATCAGTACATCAATGACCATATTCTAAATATGGATACTCTTCATACAAATCAAGACGCTCAACTGAATCAGCAGTCCACTGTATGGTTACATATATTTAGAAGGCGTTGGTAAATAAAATGTCGACATTATGCCTATTTATCGACATTGAAGTAGCCTTTGACAAAGCCTCTTTCAACAGCATAAGACAAGCTCTCTCAACATTCTCGACATTCCAATTGCACTTACTGAGATACTAAGTAAAAGGACCGGCTAAATATCAATAGGTAACGAAGTCTTTAAAGCAAGGATGACCCATGGCTATCCACAGGGAGAAGTATTATCCTCTATCCTGTGGAACATCGTGATAGTTTACTTACTAAAGAAGCTGAATGAAGCCCAGCCATAGAATATGAAGATGACACCACAATTCGGCTTAAAAGCCGCCGATATGAAGATGTATTCAGTGAACCAATGCAGATTGCCCTCAATATACGAGTAGCAAAGAAATTGTGTACACATAATGCCTGTACCTAAACTGAATTGGAATAATTCAGAATAATCACCTTTAGATTAAAATATGACAATTACTGATGCCAAGCGCACCTCGCCGATGGCAGCAATGAAGGCATTATTGTCTCTTCATTTCCTGGATTTAAACGTACAGGAGATTACCTTAAATACAACACTAAATCTAAGAGAATATGAGAAAAAAAGAAAAACTTTTTTATACTACTTTTTTATTTTTATACAATACAAAGTAGTATAAAAACGTTAAACGTTTTTCTGTTATTCATTAAAACTGTACTACGAAGTGAACGTCTCCAAAATTCAATAAAACTAAGGGATAATTGATTGTGGTGTCCAAATGCGGACCGAAGTAGGCTTGGGGCAATCTTTGGAAGAGCGACTCAAAGGGACGCTCTTCTATGGAAGTTTCAGGATGGTGCTACTCAGACTTACCTTTCTAAATACATTACACGTTACAAAAAAACTCTGAGGATCCTGAAGCTACTATAAACATATTTACGAATGGAGCAATCTTGCTATCTTAACACATTCCAATCACTCATCAAGAGTGGTAAATAAATATGTTATGGTACTGGAGCTACCAACTGTAGATAACAGAATTGCCTTATCCTGGATCAAAGCACACTCAAATATGAGAAGGAAGAAGCCTGTGCTCCTATCCAAAAGCAGAATCTCAAACATATTGCAAGATCGGACTCTAGTAGCACACAAAGTGGAAGCTCATTGAGAAGCAGTGAATTCCGCCTGTGATTCCTGCGGCCAAAATTTTTGAAATGATATTATTTTATGTATATATTTATTTGAATGTTAGCACGAAAAACGAAGATAATAAAGAATAAAGTATAACTCAACAAAGCAAGGTGGAAGAACGCACCCACTTGTGCTCATACAAGAAACACAATACAAACACCCAATGCTAAAGTTGTGTTAACATTGTGTTTATCATCGCCATCTCTTTTTTTTCCGTATTCGTATTATAAGTTTATAAATAACCGAATGCATTTTGATTTCTTTCAATTCAAGTTTTGAGCGTCGTTATTTTTTTTTTAAAGTTATACTTCAAATTTTTGTCAGTTTCCTAACAAAATTTTAATAATAAAACAGATTTTTATAAATTTGACGCTAATTCTACTGTCCGTTTTTTAATCACAATTATTCAAACCACAAAATGCTTTCTGATTTCTTTCAATTTGAATTACAAGTAGCTATTTTGTTTCCGGAAGTAATATATCAATTTTTGTTGTTATAATATTCAAAATACTTTAATTCCAAATGAAAATAATGATGGAGTTATCTGGAATTTCCAGCAATATCTTTAAAATATTTAGGTTTCTTTGTTCTTTTAACTTTTAAGCAAATCTTGTTTAGTTCTTCTTTTATAAATGTTTTCTTGGCTGATGTTATTGCTTTATTTGCTGCCACTGACTTACACTTTGTTTGTATTTGTACTTACTGGGGCAAAATTGGGCAAATCTTGTTTAATTCTATTGAATTTTTTCAACAGCGTTCAAAAATATTTTACCATCTTCTAGCTCATTTATCGTGTAATTCTGAACGTCTAAAATATTTTTCAATAAGTTTTTTTTCCATTTTTCTATAATTGTTAAGAAAATAATTTTCCAGATTTGTATTTTTTTTTAATAACTTTAGGGAAATTCGTTTTTATTTTCAATGTAACCCTTCTTAATAAATTTTGCATTCCACGAAATCCCCTTATCCCACCTAAATTTAAACACCCTTCAGTCACCCTACATCAATTCATTAGTTCGAATCACCCAGACAGTTAAGCTAGCTAGCAAAGATATTTATTTTTCACACATAACGTAGAGACAAGGCAGGGCAGAAAGACCGATGGTCGATAGCCCAAACGGACAGACTAACACATTATATATCATTTGTAAATGTTTTAATTTTGTAAATATCTATGTTCGAATAAAGATGTTATTCTCTCTCTCTCTCGTTTTTATTTTATTAAAAAATTATTACAAAGTAAGAAAATTTATTTATAAGATCTTAGATTTTTTTTCATCAATTTCTATTTAATATTTTTACAATTTTAAATAATTTTAGAATATTAAGAACTCTTCAAAAATATAATCGATATTGGTTTTGCCACTCTCTTGATGGAAACAAATTTTTAAATTGGGAGAAGTAAAACTCTTGTTATGTTCGATTTCTTTATTTTCAAATAACTGACACGTGTTTCGGTCCCTACGAATCATAATCAGAGTTAAAACTGAAATTCAAATTAATTTTAGTTTTATCTTTGATGATAATGATCCGTAAGGATTTTAGAAGTTTTAAACTTGTTTATAAAACTGTTTTAAGTTTTCAAAAACTATAAATCTGTTTAAAATCATTCGATTTTTTTTTCGAATAAAATATTTCTTTATTTACATTAAAACAATGTTTGTAATTTATGTTTCAATAAACATCTAGTATGGGTGGGTAGTCAGTGTCCTCACTCTAATCTAAATTGTGTTAAATCAAATAAATCAAATTGTTCCATGAGAAATCCTGCATATGCATAAATAATATTACTGTATGACTTTATTTTTTATTTTAAAAATTAGAGGGTGAGATAGTGGCCCCCATCCACCCTACATATTCATTTAAACTTAAACTAAAACCTTATTTAATGTCATTTCAAAAATTATTCATAATTCTGTTTGTATTTAATTTATTTGCACATTAAAACAGTGTTTGCAATTTATGTTTGTTTTATTCAAAAAGTTTTGTAATTAATTTTATTCGAAACCGCAAGACGATAAGAAATTAAAGTTAATATGTAAATGTAGGGTGGGTGGGTGGCCTCTATCCCACCCTTAAATAAGTAAAACATCATCAAAAATTATTTGAAAAAATTTGTTTGAATAAATCTCTAAAAATTACAATTATTTTTTGTTTACACTTTACAACTTTTAATTAAAACCCTAGCTTATGTTTTACTGATTGGAGGGTGAGATAGAGGCCACCCACCCACCCTACATATACATGATAACTTAAATTGCTAATCGTTGATGATTTTGCTTCTAAAAACAATCAAACCGTTTATGTATTAAAAAACAAAACAAAATCAAATTTTAAGTTTAAATAATAATGACTTTCTATAGCTAATCTTATCTAATTTATATTGGACAACAAAACAAAATAAATGGGGGCTAGTGAGTTTTACTGTTTTTTTTTCTCATAATGAAAATCAACAAATGTTTAAGTTTAAGTTAGAATAAGTTATATATATATATATGTTTTCTTGTATATATTTTTTTTTCTTTATTATCCAATTTATAACCTGTTATTATTTTGTAAAAAAGGTGTTATCCGTAAATAAATAAATAAATAAATGCAATTTTTGAAATACAAAATATAAATATAAACTGCTATCAACTGTTTCTTGATTGAAAATAATTTTTTGTTTCTTTCGTATTTTGACTTCTGTCTGTGCAAGAGTTTTTTTGCGATGGATTATCGCAAAAACAATGCGAAACAACTGAAGTCCGAATTTGTAAATATTACGCTGGAGCAATCAATTGGTAAAGCATCTTTTCAATTTTCATCATCATATCAAGAGTGAACAAATTGAATAATTACAATTATTTTTAATATTTTCAACTCATTTATTTATTGAGTTTAGTAATGGAAATTTGTTAATATAAGAAAATTTTAAATTAAATTAATTGCTAAAAAGATATGACAAAAGCATTACAAAACAAATGTTTGAATTTTGTATGTTTACCCGATTCATTTGTTTTTAGCATTTTGCAATTATCTTTATTCAAAGAGAAGTTATTGTAAAATATTTTCAAATTTTATTTTGCTTTATAACTGTTTTAATCGGTGAAAAATTTTTAAAATTCGATTTTTCGCTGATAGAAACAATCTAAAACAGTTGAAGTTAGAAATTTTTTTTTCTAGCCTCCCTAGTACACAGATTTTTCATTAGAGTAATTTATTAGTGATTTTTTTATCAATTTTTTGAATTAGCTGAAAAATAATTGATTGATCTAAAATTTACCAGCATTTTTTAAAATTTTTCATTCATTCATTCATAAACATCCCCTTTTTTACCGGGTTGGCCAGTGCAAAGGTCTTTAATTTTTCAATAATACTAAAATTTATGAGCTTTTTTTAATTTTAAGATTTCATAAATTTTCTTTAATGGTTTTAATAGTTTTAAAGATTTATTTAATTCAAGAAACTTTTTGAATTTAAAAATTTTTTCTTTTAGAACTTTCTATTATTTTCTCTCTACATGTCTAAATGTTTTTGTTTAAAAAATGAAAGTAATTTTAGAATTTTTCACCAATTTATTTTCCAGATTTTATAATAATAATAATAATAATAGATTTATTTCCCAACAGACAATATATCTACTTACAGGACAATTGTATCAATAGCTATAAATTTAATATTAGAACTAGAACTAAATAGTAAATAATTGAAATTCACAGCTAAATAAGTTCTAAGAGTTTCAGCAATTTTACTTTTAGATTTCGTGGATTTTTACGAGAGCTGTAGAATTTTTCAGTATTTTCTCTCTACAATACTAAAATTATTTGTCTAAACTCAGAAAACGATTTTTCGAGCTGTCCAAAATTTACCAGCAATGTGTTTCGTTCGGATTTCATATTTTTTTTTTCAGATGGTTTCTAGTAATTTTTTTTTAGATTTTAAAAAAATTCTGGGAAATCTCCAGTTTTTTCTTTTCATATTTCAAGTTCTAAAAATTTTCAGCTCTTTTTCTTGTTGAAATGTTTGTTATTGTTTTTTCTAGATATCTAGAATTTTCTTTTTTTTTAAATTAAGGTGATTTGATACCATATTACTGTGCCAGTATTTTATTAAGTAATTTGATATTTCTAGAATTAACCAACAAATTCTTTTTAAAATTTTAAAATTTTACCAGCAATGTTTCATTCAGTTTTCATGAATTTTCTTCGAGGGCTTTAGATTTTTTGTCGATGTTTTTTTAATTTTTTTTTTTCCAGATTTCGTTTCTAAACAATTTTAGCATTTTTCTTCCTGAATTTTTTAATTCTTAGAGTTAAGAATTAGTTTGGTGTTTAATCAAATTTATTAAAGTATTTTAGATAGATTTAATGAATTATCTTTATGCATTATGAATAAATCTGCGTACTCTTGACCTACCACAACAAATGGTTTATTAAGCAAGATCAGGAGTACGCTAGGTTAATGAATAGTGTATTGAGGTAGGTCAAGAGTACGCTAAGGTCGCTGCACTAGAATGTATTGTCCTAAAAAAATCAATAGTTTAATGTTGTGTAAACCTCATAAAAATATAGGGAAAGTACAATGATGGCCACATCACCATTTGTATTAAATTGTTTTAGATTTTTTTCAGAATTTGAATTGTGAAAACGTAAATTGCATTAAATGATTAGAAAATTTGTGTAGACATACAAACCCAAGTAATTTACTTAAAAATCATTCTGAATATTTATAAATAATTACTGAACAAAAAACCTGAAGTCATTTTAATCATGAGAACATAAATTGTATATAATTATTAGAAACATTCGAGCAATTTACTTGAAAATCACAAGTAGACTCACTTTGAGAATCTATAAAATCAGTTTCTAAAACCTACCCAGGATGGATATAATATTAACT
Source organism: Ontholestes murinus (assembly GCA_963969525.1). Lineage (NCBI taxonomy): Eukaryota > Metazoa > Arthropoda > Insecta > Coleoptera > Staphylinidae > Ontholestes > Ontholestes murinus. The sequence continues at coordinate 109,391,184 of OZ018387.1, forward strand.
GAAATCAAAATTTTATTATCGTAAATTAACGTCTAATGATTAGAAAAATTGTGCAGACATTACTACTCGAACAATTTACTTCAAATAAAAGGACTAATTAAGCACTTGGTTTACTTCAAAATTTATTTCTTCGTCTGAAGAAGACACAGTGTGTCGAAACAATTGTCGCGAACGGCAAAATAAATATTTGAAAGTGTTGTCGTTTTATTTACGAAAATTTATTAAAGTGATTACTTCAAAATCATTCTTCACATACATGAATAAACATTCTTTGATAATTTGATCAATAAAAAAATTGTAGACTTAACTACTAGAATATTTTACACAAAAATGCATTACACACATCTTTAAATACATACTTTTTGATAATCTACAAAAATAATTACTAAAAATCGTGTGCAAACAAACAAAAAAAATATATCAAAATTTGAATTGTGATAACGTAATTCTAACTGTGTATTAGAGTAAATTACTTGAAATATATCATTATTAATCTATTATAAGATCGTAATTAATATCCTAGCGTTGTTTTATGATGAAAATTTTTGGCTGAACAAACTCGATGACGGGAAATCCACCGACGAAGGGTTTACTAATAAGTCAGAATAGTCAACACGGGGTGGGCGGTATCATCACGCACAATCTTACTGACTCTATAAGCCCAGTCTAAGTGTTTCGAAGTTAAACAAAACCGGGTCAGGGCGCTGATATGCTAATCGGCACCCCCCCCTTCCCCAAACTCCGTTAAGACCTGAAATGAGAGAGGGGGCGCCGCCCACCCTCCTTAACGACAGTGCTGCCGCGGCCCTCGTTAAACTGGGCGAAGTTACGTAACGAACGTCTATATATCTATTTATTTTTTATTTTAGCAATGGTAAAGCGAAGTTTTACAGTTTTACACCGTTAGTGTTCGACGTAATAACGGAACGTTAGGGGATAATTAATGAAGCCGAGGGTTTCACTAATGGAATTTGTATTTTAAACAACTGGCTGTGCTGTAATTGAAGGGAATTAGTTTAGAAAATGGTGGTGGTGGTGAAAGATTTGCCATCATTACTGTAGGTATTTGTTGTTGTTAATATATTACCTCTGTCATTTCGTTTGTAATTGCTTTAATTGCTGTTTTTAATCATAATGTATATTTTTCTATAATACAATTACTTATTGTTCCCTGTCAACAACAGTCTCTAATTTTGGATATCATCATCGAGGAAGACAATGGTCTAAATATAAATCTAAAAATACTGTTGTGTTGTTTTGTAGGTTTTACATTTTACAATTAATTCATGTATAACTATGTTAAATACGTAATAATACTATTTACATTAATAATATCAATACGTTAGTGAATAAGAGATACTTTAGAGCCAATACAAGCTACAGATCTAATATCAATGTATTGATAAATGGAAATTATTTAAATTATCAACGCTTAAGGTACAAAGCGACCGGAGAGCATTTGATTTGGTGTATTTGCATTTAACACAACCGGTGTAAGATATTCGGTTCTGTACGCATATATTTGAGGGGAAATATACGGACAAACATTCCAGTAACAAAGCAAACGTTTGTGGCCGGTTTCGGTAAATAGCGATGGATTGTTAATGCCTCTATCATCGATGGAAATGCAACCTACATTGGCCCAATTATAGTGTAACGATTTAAATTGAAACCGTTTATACACTAAAATAGTTAATTCTTCACTAAATTTATAAAATAATATATATTATATATAAATTTAATTACATAACTTAAGATAAACCAAAATAATACGATAGAAAACTTAAAAATTGATTTTAAGAAATTCGCATCTTGTAATTCAACTGGTTCTAAAAAATCAACCAACATCTAGAATAGTTTCAAATTTTAGAGGTACATTAAGAAATGATATATATTTAACATATTTCAAAATAGAAGAAGTAACTTGAGAAAAAACAAAATGGCAAGACAACAAAATTGAAAAATCGATTTTAAGAAGTTTGCACCTTGTACTTTAACACGCTCTAAAAAATCAATTAACAGTTGTATTAGTTCAAAAATTTAGAGCTACATTTAGAAATAATACCTGTTTATCATATAACAAAACAAATTAAGTAACTCAAGAAAAAACAAAATGGCAGGAGAAGAAACTTGAAAAATTGATTTTAGGAAATTCGCTACTTGTAATTCAACTTGCTTTAAAAATTAAATCAAACGCTGGATTAGTCCAAAAAAATAGCATTATACTGACAAATAATACTTGTTTGATATATAAGAAAATAAATGAAATTACTGGAGAAAAAACAAAATGGTAGGAGGAAAATCTTGACTCATCGATTTTAAGAAATTGGCGCTTTGTAATTCAAGTCGTTCTAAAAAATCAACCAACAGTTGGATTAGTTTTAAATTTTAGAAATACATTAAGAAATTATATATATTTAACATATTTTTAAACACGAGACATAACTTGAGAAACAACAAAATCACAAGACTAAAAATTTGAAAAATCGATTTTAAGAAATTTGCATCTTATACTTTAACATGTTCTAAAAAATCAAGTAACAGTTGAATTAGTTCAAAAATTTAAAGTTGCATTAAGAAATAATACCTATTAATCATATATCAAAACAAATAATGTAAATCAAAAGAATACAAAATGGCAGGAAGAAAAACTTGAAAAATCGATTTTAAGAAATTAGCACCTTGTAGTTCAACAGGTTCTAAAAAATTAAATAACAGCTTAATTGGTTTAAAACTTTACGTATATATTAAAAAACGATACAAATTTAACATATTGCAAAATAATAGACGTATCTTAAAATTAAACAAAATAGCAGAACAACAAACTTAAAAAATCGATTTTAGGAAATTCGCGCCTTGTAATTCAACAAATTATAAAAAAACAAACAACAGCTGGATTAATTTAAAACTTTTAAAATTACATCAAGAAAGATCATTAATTTCATATATACGAAAACAAATAATGTAGTCACATTATTGAGTCCAAGGAAAAACAAAATGGCAGACAAAAAAACTCAAAAAAATTATTTTAATAAATTCGAACCTTGTAATTCAATCAATTCTAAAAAATTAACCAACAACTCTATCAGTTTAAAAATTTAGAGCTACATTAAAAAATAACACTTATTTAACATGTAGCAAAACAAATGAATTAACTTGAAAAGAAACAAAATGGCGGGAGAAAAAACTTGAAAAATAAATTTAAAGAAATTTGCATTTCCTATTTCAACAAATTCTAAAAAAATCAAGCAACAATTCAATTAGTTTAAATCTGCAGAGTTGCATTAGGAAATAATGCTTATTTAACATATAGAAAAAAAAAATAAGTAACTCAAGAAAAAACAAAATGGCAGGAGGAAAAACTTGAAAAATCGATTTTAAGAAAGTCGCAACTTGTAATTCAACAAATTATAAAAAAAAACAAACAACAGCTGGATTAATTTAAAACTTTTAAAATTACATCAAGAAAGACCATTAATTTCATATATACGAAAACAAATAATGTGACTCAAGGAAAAACAAAATGGCAGACGAAAAAACTAAAAAAATTGATTTTAATAAATTCGAACCCTGTAATTCAATCAATTCTAAAAAATTAACCAACCGCTGCATTACTTTAAAAACTTACAGTTACATCAAGAAATAACACGTATTTAACATATAGCAAAACAAATAAAGTAACTTGAAAGAAAACAAAATGGCGAGAGAAATAACTTGAAATATCAATTTTAAGAAATTTGCATTTCCTATTTCAACAAATTCTAAAAATATCAAGCAACAATTCAATTAATTTAAATCTTCATAGTTGCATTAGGAAATAATGCTTATTTAACATATAGAAAAAAAAAATAAGTAACTCAAGAAAAAACAAAATGGCAGGAGGAAAAACTTGAAAAATCGATTTTAAGAAATTCGCAACTTGTAATTCAACAAATTATAAAAAAACAAACAACAGCTGGATTAATTTAAAACTTTTAAAATTACATCAAGAAAGACCATTAATTTCATATATACGAAAACAAATAATGTGACTCAAGGAAAAACAAAATGGCAGACGAAAAAACTAAAAAAATTGATTTTAATAAATTCGAACCCTGTAATTCAATCAATTCTAAAAAATTAACCAACCGCTGGATTACTTTAAAAACTTACAGTTACATCAAGAAATAACACGTATTTAACATATAGCAAAACAAATGAATTAACTTGAAAGAAAACAAAATGGTGAGAGAAAAAACTTGAAGAATCGATTTTAAGAAATTCACATCTTGTAATTCAATAAATTCTAAAAAAATCACCCTTGAGCTGTATTAGTTTAAAAATTTAGAGTTATATTAGTAAATAATACTTGTTTTAATATAAAGCAAAACAAATGAACTAACTTAAGAAAAAAGAAAGTGACAGGCGAAAAATCTCGAAAAAGCGATTTTAAGGAATTTGCACTTTGTACTTCAACAGGTCCTAAAAAATCAATTAATACCGAAATTTGTTTAAAAATTTAGAGATACATTAAGAAATAACAGATATATTATATATTACAAAATAAAAGATGTAACGTGAAACAAAATAAAACGGCAGGACAAAAAACTTCAAATGTCGCTTTTAGAAAATTCGCAACCTGTAATTCAACAAGTTGTAAAAATTTTACCAACAGCTGGATTAGTTTAAAAATTTAGATTTACATTGAGAAATTATACTTATTCAACATATACTAAAACAAATGAAGTAAGTCAAGAAAAAACAAATTCGCGGGAGAAAAAACTTGAAAAATTGATTTTAAGAAATTTGCATTTTGTAATTCAACAAATTCTAAAAAATCAACCAACACTTGAATTACTTGAAAAGTTTAATGTTGCATTAAAAAAATAATGCTTATTTAACATACAGCAAAACAAATTAAGTAACTTGAGAAAGAACAAAATTGCTGAAATAATAACATGAAAAATCGATTTTAAAAAATTCGCAATTTGTAATTCATCAGGTTCTAAAAAATAAACCAAGAGCTGGATCGATTTAAAACTTTAAAGTTACACTAAGATAGGAAAACTTGATTAACATATAGCAAAATTAATGTCTACACTTAAGAAAAAACAAAATGGCGAACGAAGAAATTTGAAAAATTCATTTTAAAAAATTCGAACCTTGTAATTCAATAGGTTATAAAAAATCAACCAATAGTTGGATCAGTTAATAATCTTACAGGTACATTAAGAAATGATATATATTTAACATATTTCAAAATATAAGACATAACTTGAGAAAAAACAAAATGGCTGGACAATAAATTTAAAAAATCGATTTTAAAAAAATCTCAACTTGTAATTCAACATGTTATAAAAAATTATCCGACGGGTGGATCAGTTTAAAATTTTAGAGTTGTAATTAATAAATACTATTAATTTAAAGTGTAGTAAAACATAAGAAGTAACTTATGAAAAAACAAAATTGCAGGGGGAAAAACTTGAAAAATCGATTTTAAAAAATTCGAATCTTGTAATTCAATAAATTCTAAAAAATCAACCAACTGCTAAACTAGTATAAAAAATTGGAGCTACATTAAAATATAATATTTATTTCTCATATATCAAAACAAATAAAGAAACTTAAGAAAAAACAAAATGGCAGGAGAAAATATTTGAAAACTCGATTTTAAAAAATTTGCACCTTGTAATTCAACATGTTCTAAAAAATCAACCAACAGCTGAATTAGTTAAAAAATTTAAAGGTATATTAAAAACTAATGTCTATTCAATATGTTATAAAACAAGTGATGTAACTCAAGAAGAAACAAAGTAATTGAAGAAAAAACTTGAAGAATCGATTTTTAAAAAATTGTCGGGTTGTAATTAAACTGATTCTAAACAATCAACCAACAGTTGGATTAGTTTAAAAATTTATAAATATATTAAGAAAAGATACATATTTAACATATTGTAAAATAGGTGACGTAACCCAAGAAAAAAACAAAATAGTAAGTAAAGAAACTTTAACAATCGATTTTAAAAAACTTGCAACTTGTAATTCAACTGGTTCTAAAAGATAAAATAACAGCTGAATTAGTATAAAAATTCAAAGCTACATTAAGAAAGTACATTTATAAGTCAAATAGTGAAAATAAATGAAATAACTCACGAAAAAACAAAATGACAGGAAAAAAAACTTAAAGAATTGATTTTAAGAAATTCGCACCTTGTAATTCAACAGATTTTAAAAAATCAACCGACAACTGGAATAGTCCAAAAATTTAGAGTTATATTAAAAAATAATACTTATTTAACATATAGCAAAACAAATAAAGTAGCTTAAGAAGAAACAAATTGGCAGGAGAAAAAACTTGAAAAATCGATTTTAAGAAATTCGCATCTTGTATTTCAATAGGCTTAGAAAAATCAACCAACCGCTAGTTTGGTCCAAAAATTTATAGTTACATTAAGAAATATTACTTATATAATATACAACAAAACAAATGAAGTATCATAAGAAAAATCAAAATGACAGAAGAAGAAAACTTGAAAAATCGATTTTGGGAAATTCGCTACTTGTAATTCAACAGCCTTTAAAAAATCAACCAACCGCTGAATTAGTTTAAAATTTTTATAATATATTAAGAAATGATACATATTTAACATATTGCAAAATAGAAGACGTAACTTAAAGCAAAACAAAATGGCAGGACACAACAAACTGGGGAAAGTTGATTTTAAGAAATTCGCATTTTCTAATTCAACCAATTCTAAAAAATCAACAAAAAATTCGATTAGTTTAAAATTTTAGATATGCATTAGGTAATAAAGCTTATGTAACATATATAAGAACAAATGAAGTAACTTGAGAAAAACCAAAATGGCAGAAGGAAAAACTTGAAAAATCGATTTTAAGAAATTCTTCACCTTGTATTTCAACAGGTTCTAAAAAATTAATAAACGGCTGGATTAGTTTACAAAATTTAGATTTACATTAACAAATGACACTTATTTAAGATATAGCAAAACAAGTGAAGTTACGCAAAAATAAACAAATTGGCAGAAGAAAAAACTTGAAAAATCAATTTTAAGAAATTCGCACCTTGTAATTCAACAGGTTCTAAAACATCAACCAACATCTGGATTAGTTTTCAAATTTTAGAGGTACAATAAGAAATCCCATAGATTTAATATATTGTAAAATAATAGACGTAACTTGAAACAAAACAAGACGGCAGGACAACAAACTTGAAAAATTGATTTAAAGAAATTCGCAATTTCTAATTTAACAAATTCTAAAAAATTAAGTAACAGTTGGATTAGTTTAAAACTTTAGAGTTGTATTAAGAAAAAAATTTTTATCTAACATATAGCAAAACAAATGAAGCAACTCAAGAAAAAACAAAATGACAGGAGGAAAAACTTGAATTTATGAAATCAAAAATTCGCAGTTTGTAATTTAATGGGTTCTAAAAAATCAGCTTAAATAGTTTAAAAACTTAGAAATACATTAAAAAATGATGTATATTTAATATATTAAAAAAACAAATAAGGTTTCTGAAGAAAAATCAAAATGGCAGAAGGAAAAATTCGAAAAATCGATTTTAGGAAATTCGCGATTTGTAATACAACAGGACTTCAAAAGTCAACCAAATGCTGGATTAGCCTAAAATTTTAGCGTTACATTGAGAAATAATACTTATTTAATATATAGGAAAAGAAATTCAGTTACTTAAGAAAAACCAAAATGGTAAAAGGAAAATCTTGAACGGTCGATTTTAAGAAATTCGCGCCTTGTAATTCAAGACATTCCGAAAAATCAATCAACAGTTGGATTAGTTTAAAATTTCAAAGATATATTAAGAAATAATATATATTGAACATATTTTAAAATAAGAGACATAACTTGAGAAAAAACCAAATGGCAAGACAACAAAATTGAAAAATCGATTCTAAGAAATTTGCACCTGTAATTTAACATGTTCCAAAAAATCAACTAAGAGCTGGATTAGCTTAAAAATGTAGAGTTACATTAAGAAATAACACACATTTAATATATAGCAAAATAAATGACGTTGCTCCAAAAAAAAAAACAAATTGGCAAGAGAAAAAACTTAAAAAATCGATTTTAAGAAATTTATATCTTATAGTTTAACAAGTTCTAAAAAAACAACAAACAGCTGAATTAGTTTAAAAAATTAAAGTTATATCAAGAAATAATACTTTTTTATTCTAAAGTAAAATAAATAAAATAACGTTCAAAAAAATCAAAATGGTAGGAGAATAAACTTGGAAATTGATTTTAAGAAGTGCGCACTTTGTATTTCAAGAAGTTTTCAAAAATTAACCAACAGTTGGATTAGTTTATAAATTTGGAGTTACACTAAGAAATAATACTTCTTTAACATATAGCAAAACAAATGAAGTAACCTTAGAAAAAACAAAATGGCAGGACATCAAACGTAAAAAATCGATTTTAACAAAATCACACCTTGTAATTCAGAAGGTTCTAAAAAATTAACGAACAACTTGATTAGTCTAAAAATTTATAATTATATTAAAAAATAACACTTATTTAATATATAACAAAATGAATTAATTAACTTGAAAAAAAACAAATTGGCAGGAGGAAAAACTTGAAGAATCAATTTTAGCAAATTCGCGTCTTGTAATTCAACAGGCTTTAAAGAATCATCTAACCGTTGAATTAGCCCAAAAATTTGGAATTATGTTAAGAAATAATACCTTTATGATATAGAGCAAAACAAATAAAGTTACTTTAGAAAAAACAAAATGGCAGACGAAAAAACTCGAAAAATTGATTTTACGAAATTCGCTTCTTGTAATTCAATCAATATAAAAAAATCAATTAACAGCTGAATTAGTACTAAAATATAGAGATACATTAAGAAGTGATAAATATTTAACATATTGCAAAACATCAGACATAACTTGAAACAAAACAAAACGGCGGGACAGCAAACATGAAAAATCGATTTTCAGAAATTCACATCTTGTAATTCAAAAGGTCCTAAAAAATCAATCAACTGCTCGATTAGTTTGAAAAATTAAAAGTACATAAAAAATATAGTAATTTGACATTATGCAAAACAAATAAAGTAATTTAAGAAAAAACAAAATAGCAAAAAAATGAATTTGGAAAATTGATTATAAGAAATTTTCAACTTGTAATTTAAGAAATTCTAAAAATGCAATTAGAACAGATTAAAAAATTAGAGTTACAATAAGAAATAATACTTATTTAATATACATAAAAACAAATGAAGTAACTTAGAAGGATACAAAATTACACGAGAAAAAACTTGATTTTAAGAAATTCGCGCCTTGTAATTCAATATGTTCTAAAAATTCAACCAACAGTTAGATTAGTTTAAAATTTTAGAGATACATTAAGAAATGATATATACTTAACATATTTTAAAATAGGAGACATAACTTGAGAAAAAACAAAATGACAAGACAACAAATTTGAAAAATCGATTTTAAGAAATTTTCTCCTTGTAATTTAACCTGATCTAAAAAATAAACTAACGGCTGAATTAGCTTAAAAATGTAGATTTGCATTAAGAATTAATACATATTTAATATTTAGCAAAACAAATTAAGTACCTATAGAAAAAACAAAATGGCAAGAGGAAAAACTTGAAAAATCGATTTTAAGAAATTTACATCTTGTAGTTTAACAGGTTCTAAAAAATTAACGAACAGCTGAATTAATTTAAAAAATAGGCATTACATTAGGAAATGTAACTTTTTTAAATCTTAAATTTAAAAAAAATAAATAACAGCTGGACTAGTATAAAAATTTGGAATTACATTAAAAAATAATACATATTTATCATATAAAAAAAAACAAATGAAGTAACTCAAGAAAAAATAAAATGGCAGGAGAAAAATCTCGAAAAATCAATTTTAGGAAATTCACACTTTGTAATTCAACAGGATATAAAATATCAACCAACAGCTGGAAGAGTTTAAAAATTTAAAAGGGCATTAAGAAATTATTGGTATTTAACATTTTGAAAAATAATACAGGTATTTTAAAACAAAACGAAATGACAAGAGAAAAAATTCAAAAATTTGATTTTTAAAAATTTGCAGCGTATAGTTCAACAGGTTTCAAAAACTCAATGAACAGCTGGATTAGTACAAAAATTTAAAGTTGCATTAAGAAATAATATGTATTTATCATATGTCAAAACAAATTAAGTGACTCAAGAAAAAACAAAATGGCAGGAGTAGAAACTTGAAGAATCGATTTTAAGAAATTTGCATGTTGTAATTCAATAAATTCTAAAAAATCAACCGACAGTTGAATTAGTTTAAAATTTTAGAAATATATTAAGAAAGAATATATTTTTAATATATTACAAAATAGGGTATAAAACAAAATGGCAGAGCATCAAACTTGAAAAATCGATTTTGAGAAATTCGCAACTTGTAATTCAACAGATTCCAAGAAATCAACCAACATCTGGATTAGTTTCAAATTTTAGAGATATATTAAAAAAGAGACATATTTAACATATTGTAAAACAAGAGACGCAACTTAAAACAAAACAAAATAGCAAAACAACAAATTTGAAAAATTGATTTTAAGAAATTCGCATTTTCTGATTTAACAAATTCTAAAAAATCAACCAACGGTTAGATTAGTTTAAAACTTTAGAGCTGTAATAAGAAATAATGCCTTTTTAATACATAGCAAAACAAATGAAGTAACTCATGAAAAAACAAAATGGCTTGTGGAAAAACTTGAAACATCGATTTTTAGAAATTCGCAGTTTGTAATTCAATAAATTTCAAAAAATCAAGCAACAGCTGAAATAGTTTAAAAATTTAGAAATACATTAAAATTACGTCTATTGAATATATTTTAAACCAAGTGACGTAATTCAAGAAAAAAGAAAATAGTAAATGAAAAAACTTTAAGTATCGATTTTAAGAAATTCGCACCTTGTAATTTAACATGTTCTAAAAAATCAAGCAGCAGCTGAATTAGTTTAAAATTTTATAAATACATTAAGAAATCATACCTATTTAACATATACCAAAACAAATAAAGTAACTTAAGAAAAAACAAAATGCCAGGGGATAAAACTTGAAAAATCGATATTAGGAAATTCGCGACTTGTAATTTAACATGTTCTAAAAAATCAACCAACAGCTGAATTAGTCTAAAAATTTAGAGGTACATTAAAAAGTAATGTAATATATAAAAACAAATTAAGTAACTAAAAAAAAAACAAAATGACAAGAGAAAAAACTTAAATAATCAATTTTAAGAAATTCATATCTTGTAATTCAATAAATTCTTAAACATCAATCAACAGCTGGATTAGTTTAGAAAATTAAGAGACATATTAAAAAATAATACTTATTAAAAATATAGCAAAACAAATTAACTAACTTAAGAAAAAAGAAAGTCACAGGAGAAAAAACTTAACAAATCGATTTCTGGGAATTCACATCTTGTAATTCAACAGGTTCTAGAAAATCAACTGAAAGCTGAATTAGTTCATAAATTTAGAAATACATTAACAAAATAATATATATTTAACATATTGCAAAATAAGAGATGTAACTTGTAACAAAATAAAATGGCAAAACAGCAAACTTCAAAAATCGATTTTAAGAAATTCGCAACTTGTAATTCAACATGTTATAAAAAAATAACTAATAGCTAGATTAGTTTAAAAATTTAGTTTTACATTAAGCAATAATACCTCTCTAACATATATCAAAACAAATGAAGATACTTAAGAAAATACTAAATTAAAAGACAATTAATTTGAAAAATTGATTTTAATTTTCACCTTGTAATTCAACAAATTCTAAAAAATTAACCAACTGCTTGATTGGTTCAAAAACTTAGATTTACATTAAAAAATAATACTTATGTAACATATAGAAAAAAATAAGTAACTTTAGAAAAAACAAAATACCAGGAGAAAAAACTTGAAAAATCTGTTTAAGAAATTCACACTTTGCACGTTAACAGGTTTTAAAAAATCAAACCAATTACTGCATTAATTAAAAAATTTACAGTTACTTTAAAAAGTAATATATATTTACCATATAGGAAAACAAATAGTGTAACTTAAGAAAAATCAAAATGGCAGAAGCTCGAAAAATTGATTTTAAGAAATTCGAACCATGTAATTCAATCAATTCTAAAAATATTAACCAACAACTGTATTAGTTTAAAATTTTAGAGTTACATAAACAAATGAAGTAACTTAAGAAAAACAAAATGGCAGGAGAAAAATCTTGAAAAGTCCATATTAAGAAATTCGCGCCTTGCAATTCAATAGGTTCTAAAAAATCAACCAAGGGTTGAATTAACTTAAAATTTTAGAGTTACATAAGGAAATTATATATATTAAACATAATTTAAAACCGGAGACGTAACTTGAGAAAAAACAAAATGGCAAGACGACAAAATTGAAAAATCGATTTTAAGAAATTTATACTTTGTAATTAAATATCTTCTAAAAAATCAAATAACAACTAAATTAGTTTAAAAATCTAGAATTAAATTAGGAAATAATACCTATTTACCATACATCAAAACAAATGAAGTACCTCAAGAAGAAACCAAACGACAGGAAGAAAAACTTGAAAAATCCATTTTAAGAAATTCGCACCTTGTAGTTCAACACGTTCTAAAAAAAACAACCGATCGCTGAATTAGTTAAAAACTTTTAAAATATATTAGAAGTTAATGTCTATTTAATATATTGTAAAACAAGTCACATAACTTGAGAGGAAATAAGATAATAGGAGAAAAAATTTGAAGAATCGATTTTATGAAATTGGCACTGTGTAATTCAACTGATTGTAAACATTCAACCAACAGTTAGAGTAGTTTTAAATTTTAGAGATGCATTAAAAAATATACATATTTAACATATTATACAAAAAATTAAGTAACTTGTGAAAAAAGAAAATGGCAGTAAGAGAAACTTGAAAAATCGATTTGAAGAATTTCTCCACCTTGTATTTCAACAGGTTCTAAAAAATCAACCAACAGCTGGATTAGTTTCAAATTTTAGAGATATATTAAGAAAGAACACATATTGAATATATTATAGAATAAAAAACGTGATCTCAAAAATAAAATCAAAATGGCAGGACAGTAAACTTGAAAAATTAATTTTAATATATTTGCATTCTTTAATTTAACAAATTTTTAAAAATTGGATTTATTTTAAACATTAAAGTTGGGTTAAGAAATAATACTTATCTAATATATAGTCCAAGAAATGAAGTAACTTGAGAAAAAACAAAATGGCAGAAGAAAAACATGAAAAATCTATTTTAAGAAATTCTTTACCTTGTATTTCAACAGGTTCTAAAAAATTAATCAACAGCTCGATTAGTTTAAAAATTTATATTTGCATTAACAAATGACATTTTTTTAACATACAGCAAAACAAATGACGTTACTCAAGAAAATACAAAATGGCAGATGGAGAAACTTAAAAAAATCAATTTTAAGAAATTCGCATCTTGTAATTTAACCGATTCTAAAAAATCAACCAATAGCTGGAGTAGTTTCAAATTTTTGAAATATATTAAAAAATGATGCATAATTAACTTATTGTAAAATACGAGATGTAACTTGAAAGAAATCAAAATGGCAGGACAACAAACTTGAAAGATTGATTTTAAGAAATTCGCAGTTTGTAATTCAATAGGTTCTAAGAAATCAAGCAACAGCTAAAATAGTTTAAAAATTTAGAAATACATTAAAAAATGATGTCTATTTAATATACTGTAAAACAAGTGACGTAACTCAAGATAAAATAAAATGGTAGGTGAAGAAACTTTAAGATCAATAATAAGAAATTCACACCTCGACTTTTAATATGTTCTAAAAAATCTAGTAGCAGCTGAATTAATTTAAAATTTTAGAGATGTATTAAGAAATCATACCTATTTAACATACAGCAAAACAAATGAAGTAACATAAGAAAAATCAAAATGGCAAGAGAATAAATTTGAAAAATCGATTTTAGGAAATTCGCGACTTGTAATCCAACAGGCTTTAAAAAATCAACCAACTGCTGGATTAGCCCAATAATTTAGAGTTATATTGAGAAATAATACTTATTTAATATATAGCAAAACAAATGAAGCTACTCAAGAAAAAATAAAAGGGCAGGAGTAAAAAATTAATTAAATTAAAAAATCGCAGTTTGTAATTTAATAGGTTTTAGAAAATCAAACACTAGCTCAAATTGTTTGAAAAATTAGAAATACATTAAAAAAATGATATTTATTTAACATATTGTAAAATAAGTGACGTAACTCAAGAAATGAACAAAATGATAGATAAATAAACTTTAAGAATCGTTTTTAAGAAGTAATTTAACATGTTCTAAAAAATCAAGTAGCAGCTGAATTAGTTTAAAATTTTGAAGATATATTAAGAAATCATACTAATTTAACATACAGCAAAACACATGAAGTAACTTAAAAAAAAAACGATAAAATGGCAGGAGAAAAAACTTGAAAAATCAATTTTAAGAAATTCACACCTCGTAATTCTACAGGATCTAAATTATCAACCAACAGCTGGAAGAGTTTAAAAATTTAGAACATCATTAGGAAACGATACGCATTTAACATATTAAAAAGTAGTAGACATATCTTAAAACAAAACAAAATGGCAGAAGAAGAAACCCAAAAATTCGTTGCTTTTAAGAAATCACACCTTGTAATTTAACAGGATCTAAATTATCAACCAACAGCTGGAAGAGTTTAAAAATTTAAAACATCATTAGGAAACGATACGCATTTAACATATTAAAAAATAGTAGACGTATCTTAAAACAAAACGAAATGGCAGGAGAAGAAACTCAAAAAATCGATTTTAAAAAATTCGCAGCTTGTAGTTCTACCAGTTCTAAAAACTCAACAAACAGCTGGATTGGTATAAAAATTTAAAGTTACATTAAGAAATAATATTTATTTATCATATGTCAAAACAAATGAAGTGACTCAAGAAAAAACAAAATGGCAGGAGTAGAAACTTGAAGAATCGATTTCAAGAAATTCGCATCTTGTAATACAATAAATTCTAAAAAATCAACTAACAGTTGAATTAGTTAAAAATTTTAGAAGTATATTAAGAAAGAATATATATTTAACATATTACAAAATAGGATACGTAACTTGGTATAAAACAAAATGGCAGAGCATCAAACTTAAAAAAATGATTTTAAGAAATTCGCAACTTGTAATTCAACAGATGGATTAGTCCAAAAATTAAGACTTAATATTAAGAAATAATATTAATTTAACATTTAGTAAAACAAATGAAGTAATTTAAGAAAATAACAAAATGACAGCAGAAAAAACTTGAAAAATCGATTTTAGGAAATTTGTTCTAAAAAACCAAACAATAATTAAAATAGCTTAAAAATTTAGAAGTACATTAAGAAATGTAGTCTATTTAATATGTTATAAAATAAGTGACGTAACTCAATAAAAAAACAAAATGATAGGTGTAAAAACTTTAAGAATCGATTTTTATAAATTCGCACCTTGTAATTCAGAAGGTTCTACAAAATGAACAAACAACTGGATTAATCTAAAAATGAACAGTTATATTGAGAAATAATACTTGTTTAACATATAGCAAAACAAATGAAGTAACTTAAGAAAAATCAAATTGGCAACAGGAAAAACTGAAAAGATGATTTTGAGAAATTCGCAACTTGTAATTTAAAATGTTATAAACAATAAACCAACAGCTGGATTAGTCTAAAAATTTAGAGTTACATTGAAAAATAATACCTATTTATCATATAGCAAAACAAATGAAGTAACTTAAAAAGAAACGAAATAGCAGAAGAAAAAATTATAAAAATTGATTTTAAGAAATTCGCCGCTTGTAATTCAACTGGTTCTAAACAATTAATTAACAACTGAATTAGTTTAAAATTTTAGAGATGGATTAAGAAATTAATATAATTAACATATTGCAAAAAAATTAAGTAACTTAAGGAAAAAGAAAATGGCAATAGAAAAAATTTGAAAAATTGATTTAAAAAAATTCAGAACTTGTAAATCAGCAGGTTCTAAAAACTCAACAAACAGCTGAATTAGTATAAAAATTTGAAGTTACATTAAGAAATAATATTTATTTATCATATGTCAAAACAAATGAAGTGACCCAAGAAAAAACGAAATGGCAGGAGTAAAAACTTGAAGAATCGATTTTAAGAAATTCGCATCTTGTAATTCAAAAAATTCTAAAAAATCAACCGACAGTTGAATTAGTTAAAAATGTTAGAAGTATAATATAAAAGAATATATTTTTAAATATATAAAAAATAAGATACGTAACTTGTGATAAAACAAAATGGCAGAACATCTAACTTGAAAAATTGATTTTAAGAAATTCGCATCATGTAATTCAAAATGTTATAAAAAATTAATCAACAGATGGATTTATTCAAAAATTAAGAGTAACTATTAAGAAATAATACTAATTTACATTTGGTAAAACAAATGAAGTAACTTAAGAAAACAAATAAAATGACAGCAGAAAAAACTTGAAAAATCGATTTTAGGAAATTCGCAGTTTGTAAATTATTAGTTTCTAGAAAATCAAGTAACAGTTGAAATGGTGTAAAATTTCAGAAATACATTAAAAAATTATGTTTCTTTTACATATTATAAACCACGTTACGTAACTCAAGAAAAAAACAAAATGATAGGTGTAAAAACTTTAAGAATCGATTTTTAGAAATTCGCACCTTGTAATTCAGAAGGTTCTACAAAATGAACAAACAACTAAATTACTATGAAAATAGACAGTTATATTGAGAAATAATACTTGTTTAACATATAGCAAAACAAATGAAATAACTTAAGACAAATCAAATTGGCAGGAGGAAACATTTGAAAAGCCGATTTTGAGAAATTCGGAACTTGTAATTCAAAATGTTATAAAAAACTAACCAACAACTGGATTAGTCCAAAAATTTAGAGTTACATTAAAAAATAATACCTATTTATTTATGATGTAGGAAAACAAATGAAGTAACTTAAAAAGAAACGAAATAGCAGAAGAAGAAATTAGAAAAATTGATTTTAAGAAATTCGCAGCTTTTAATTCAATTGGTTATAAACAATCAACTTACAGCTGAATTAGTTTAAAATTTTAGAGATGGATTAAGAAATTATACATAATTAATATTTTGCAAAAAAAATTAAGTAACTTAAGGAAAAAGAAAATGCCAGAAGAAAAAAATTGAAAAATCGATTTTAAGAAATTTACATCTTGTAGTTTAACAGGTTCTAAAAAATTAACTATCAGCTGGATTAGATTAAAAATTTAAAGTTATATCAAGAAAGTACACTTTTTTATTATAAAGAAATATAAATAAAATAACTTTAAAAAAATCAATATGGTAGAATAAAAAACTGGAAAATTGATTTTAAGAAATTCGGACTTTGTATTTCAAGAGGTTCTCAAAAATTAATCAGCAGTTGAATTGGTTTACAAATTTCGAGTTACATTGAGAAATAGTACTTATTTAATGTCTAGCAAAACAAATGAAGTAACTCAAGAAGAAACAAATTGGCAGGAGAAAAAACTTGAAAAATCGATTTTAAGAAATTCGCACCTTGTATAATTCAACAGGTTCTAAAAAGTTAGCCAACAGCTAGAATAGTTTCAAATTTTATAGATACATTAAGAAAAGACAGCTATTTAATATATTGTAAAATACTAGTTGTAACTTGTGGTTTAAAAAAATGGCAGGCCGACAAACTTTAAAAATCGTTTTGAAGAAATTCACACCTTCTAATTCAACAAATTGTAAAAAATCAACCAACGGCTAAATTAGTTTAAAAATTTAGAGTTGCATTAAAAAATACTACTTATTTAACATATAATAAAACAAATGAACCGACTTAAGAAAAAAACAACAGTTAAAAGAAAAAACTTGAAAAATCGATTTTAAGAAATTCGCATTTTGTTATTCAACATGTTCCAAAAACTCAAGCAGTCGCTGAATTAGTTTAAAATTTTTTGAGATACATTAAGAAATGACACTTATTTAATATACAGCGAAACAAATCAAGTAATTTAAGAAGAAACCAAAATGACAGAAGAAAAAACTTGAAAAATCTATATTAATAAATTCGCACCTTTTAATTGAAATGGTTCTGAATAATTAACCAACAACTGAATTAGTTTAAAATTTTGGAGATACATTAAGAAATAAAACATATTTAACATATTGCAAAATAGGAGACGTAACTTGAAACAAAACAAAATGGCAGATCATCAAACTTGAAAAATCGATTTTGAGAAATTCGCACCATTAAATTTAAATGATTCTGAATAATTAATCAACACCTCAATTAGTTTAAAATTTTAGAGATACATTAAGAAATAATACTCATTTAACATATTGCAAAATAGGAGACATAATTTAAAACAAAACAAAATGGCAGATCATCAAACTTGAAAAATCGATTTTGAGAAATTCGCTCCTTGTAATTCAACATGTCCTAAAAAATTAACCAACAGTTAGATTAGTTTAAAAATTTACAGTTATGTTAAGAAAAGATACATATTTATTATAATGCACAATAGAAAACGCAACGACTTACAAAACAAAATTAAAGAGATGATGAGTGTTCAATAGTGAATAATGGTGGAGGCGCCGGGTAACCCGTAAGCTTATCCAATTATAAAACTGGATTAATATTAGATTTATTTGAAATAATTCTATCTGCAAGTGTTATAAGTAACTTAAATAATGTTTGTTGTTAATTGTACAGAGTCGTAATATACACACATCAAACAATCAAGACGTAAATTATCCGGGATAATACTAAAGTTTGAAGTGTTAATTAGGTATTTGTCTAACTAGTGTACCACCGTACATGTTGCCAACTTCAATACGCCGTGCGCAGTAAAGTTCTTAGTATATAGGTCGGAAAACTCGAACTCTAACACCGTAGATTAGCGCTTGAAAACTAATCGTGTCCACTGTGCGACAAGATACGAGGCGATTAATTACTAAACAAATAGAAACGTCGTGTTGGAAATAAAGTTGCTTCTTTCATTAATTTATAAGTATTAGAAACTTATTTTTTCTTAAATAAATTAAACAAGTAATTAATTAACTGAAATCTCACGAATCTTATTTTGTTTACAATAAAACCAATTTGAAAATCAAACAGTTGTGTTATCTAAATAACTATACTGGTGTTATAAATCAATATTAAAATTTCATTGAATAATTTTTCAAAACCATACTCTGGATAATTACATTTTGTTTCCAGTCGAATAAATATAATCGTTTTTACGGTGTGGATTTTAAAAGTATTTTTAAAAATTATTAAAATCACGAAAGCGTGATAAATCTCGTTTTTTTTTTTTTGTTAGCACCTCCAGGTGCATTTAAAACTCGCGTCCCGCATACGAAATTCAAAAATTAAACTGAATTATTAAATAGACACTCGCGCCCAAACTTCCACAATTACTTCCCAAGTTTCTTCTCCGCCGTTCCTATGAATAATACGCCACCCATCTGGCGGGTGGGTGTGCTGCGATGTTGTGCGAGGCGCGCACGTTAAGCGATTTTATAAGTTGCCGGTGTTGTACGCCCCGAGGATCCTAAACAGTATTTACGAGAGCCCTTTGTTCGGTTCCGTATACACCCCTCATTCCACACCCCCCATCCCCCCTGAGGGCGGCATAGCTAATCCAAATAGTTTTCGGTTAGCATTGTTGTTTCTGTTCAAAATACATCCGCTGTATTTGACGAGAGAGGGAATACTTAATGTCGCTCATCATGCGAACTCTCCAATCCAGATAAACCGTTGTAATTAATGGTCGTCGGTGCTCTCGTTGCGTTTATAAATGCGAATTTCCCTAAATCAAGCCGGCTGTCAAATATGGGCTTTAACGTTGTTTGTGTGTTATTTCGAAATTAACGCTAATTCCATTGAGAATTATTATTATTAATCATTGAATTTATTAACCTTACAGTTGTAAGTTCTTTTGTGCTCAATTTTGTCAATCTTATAGTTGTAAGTTTTTTTTTGTGTGTGTTGAATTTAATTAAATTAAAGTGGTGTAACAGCTTGAAAGGTAAGT
Organism: Ontholestes murinus; assembly: GCA_963969525.1. NCBI lineage: Eukaryota > Metazoa > Arthropoda > Insecta > Coleoptera > Staphylinidae > Ontholestes > Ontholestes murinus. The sequence goes on from OZ018387.1 coordinate 109,411,299, forward strand.
TACGATTCCTCTGTGCGGTGCAGTTGCAGGATAACACGAGTTTCTCACCTAAATTACAAAAGCCAGAGGGCCGGAGCAGGAATGCAAATAGGGAACAACTTTAAAACAAAGTATTACGGTTCTTAAAGTGTTCAAACTAAATGTTTTCCCGTGTTAACTCGAATGAATATGCAATGAATGCGCTTCCACACAAAAAAATATTACCGACAGAGAAATATACCGAGATTAAGAGGGTAGTTAATCATACAGTAAAGTAAAATAGATACTTAAGTACATTTTGTAAATCATAAACGAAATTGCATTTAAAATTTTATAAAATCATATAAAAATGTATCCACTTAATAAAAAAACCATCAAAAGATCAAAATCAATTAGGAAGAAACATTTTTCTGATTTATATTCACAACAATTGATATCGATTCAGTATTTATCACATTAAATGCATGGTATTAAAATTATTTATATTAAATCACTAAAAGAAAACAGAAAAATTGTCGTGACTGAATGGTGAAGTCAATAAAAAAAAATATTTGTATTTTTTTCCCTTCAATATTGTCAATGTCTTGTTATTTTATTTGTATATATTGTAACCACGTTTAATAAAGTTAAAATAAAGATAATAAAGATAAAATTATAACAAGGAAACAAACAGTGCACTTGAAGATTTGAATAATCGTAAAAATTGATTCAGTCAAGAAATAATCTTTAAAAGCTCACAATTATTTAAAAAATAAGGTATATCTCATTTAAAGTCAAAATAATTGCTATAAATAAAGCAATTATCAAATTAAATTAGTGTAGAATTACATCAAAGAAACGAAAAGTGCATTTAAAAATTTTAAACTTTGTAAAAATTTACTCAGTTAGGAAATAATCCTCAAAAGCTCAAAATATATTTAAAAAAAAACGAATGTTTGACTTACATTCAAAACAATTGCTATTGATATAGAATTGCTCAAATTAAATTAATTCAAAATTATACAAGAGAAACGAAAAGTGCGTATAAAGATTACAAGAATTAGTCAAAAATCATTAGGTCAAAAAATAATGATGAAAAACTCAAAAACCATTATGAAAGAACGGATCTCTAAATAACATTCAAAACAATTGCTATCGATTCGGCATTTATTAAATTAAACGAATTCAAAATAATGCTAAGAAAATGAAAAGTGTATTTAGAAATTTAGAAAAACGTAATAATTCATTTAGTCCAGAAATAATCTTTAAAAGCTTTAAAATCTCTTAAGAAAGAATGTATTTCTAATTTACACTCAAAACAATTGCTATCGATTCAATATTTATCAAATTGAAAGGATTTAAAATTATATTAAGGAAATAAAAAGTGCATTTAATGGGTTAGAAAATCGTAACGATTCAGTCAGCCAAGAAATAACCTTTGAAAGCTCAAAATCAATCAAAAGAGAACGTATCTTTGACGTATATACAAAACAATTGCTATCTATTTAAAATTTGTCAAATTAAATGAATATTAAATTACACAATGAAAATGACAAATTAAATAACAAGTATAAAAAATCGTAAAAATTCATCCAGTCAAGAAATAATCTTCGAAAGTTAAAAATCCATTAAAAAGAAACGTATCCTTGATTTACATTAAAAACAATTGCTATCGATTAACTACTTTTCAAATTAAATTAATTTAAAATCAAATCAAGCCGACGAAAAGGCCATTTATGGGTTTAAAATTTTGTAAAAATTAATTCAATCAAGGAATAATCTTTAAAAGCTTAAAATTAATTGAGAGGGAATATATCTCTAATTTCCAGTCAAAACAAATGCTATCGATTCAGTCTTTATTTAATCTAAACAATTTCAAATTAAATCAAAGAGACGAAAATTGCGCTTAAAGTTTCTAAATTTCGCAAAAATTCCTTCAATCAAGAAATAATCTTTAAAAGATGAAAATTATTTAAGAAAGCACGTATATTTGATTTACAGTCGAAACAATTGCTATCGATTAAATACTAATCAAATTAAATGAATTTGAAATTATATTAGGATTACGAAAAGATTTAAAAATTTGTAAAAATTGTTCCAGGCCAGAAATAATTTTCGAAAGCCCATTAAAAAGGAATGTATCTCTGATTTACATTGAAAATAATTGCTATCGATTGAATACTCTTCAATTGAAATGATTTTAAAATCACATCAAATCGTAAAATTTGTAACATTTCATGTTTAAACATTTGGTTTTGTTATATTAGTGTAAATTTATAATTTATCACGCACGCATTATAATTGTCATATATTATAATATTTAGTATATTTGTTTTGTAAATTTGTAAAAGTTTGTACGTTTATTCAATAAATAAATAAATTAATTAATAAATAAACGATAAGTGCGTTCATAGATTTAATCATTCGTAAAAATTCATTTAGTCAAGAAATAATCTTCAAAAGCTCTTAATTCATTAAAAACGAGAGTGTTTTGAATTAACATCAAAAATAAATGCTATCGATTCAGTATTTATTGAATTAAATAGATTTTAAATTATGCCAAAGATATTAAAAATGCATTTAGGGATTTAAAGAATCGTAAAAATCTATTTAGTCAAGAAACAATCTTCAAAAGCTCAAATTTCATCAGGCAGAAACATGTTCCTAATTTACATACAAAACAATTGCTATCGATCTGATATTTTTCGAATTAAATTAATTTTAAATCAAATCAAAACGACGAAAAGTGCGTTTGTGAATTTAGAAAATCGTAAAAATTCATTCATTCGAAACATAATCTTCAAAAACTTAAAATCCATTAAAAATACTTGTATTTCAGATTTGCATTCAAAACAATTGCTATCGATTAACTACTTTTCAAATTAAATTAATTTAAAATCAAATCAAGGTGACGAAAAGTGCGTGTATAGCTTTAAAATTTTGTAAAAATTCATTCAATCAAGTAATAATCTTTAAAAGCTCAAAATTCATTGATAGGGAATATATCGTTAATTTCCAGTCAGAACAATTGCTATCTATTTAGACTTTATTTAATCTAATCAATTTAAACATAAATCAAAGCACAAAAATTGTTTTAAAATTTCGCAAAAATTGATTCAATCGAGAAATAAATCGTTAAAAGCTCAAAATTATTTAAGTAAGCATGTATCCTTAATTCACAGTCAAAACAATTGATATCGATTGAATACTAATCAAATTACACGAATTTGAAATCATATTAAGAACACGAGAAGCGCGTTTAAAGATTTAAAAACTCGTAAAATTTATTCCAGAGAAAGAAATAATTTTCGAAAGCTCAAAATCCATTCAGAAGGAACATATCTCAGATTTACATTAAAAACAATCGCTATCGACTTAACAATCTTTAAATTACATGACTTTAAATTCACATCAAGTAAATGAAAACTGCACTCATAGATTTAAACATTTGTAAAAATTCATTTAGTCAAGAAATAATCTTCAAAACCTCTTAATTCATTTACAAGGAATGCATTTCGAATTTACATTGAAAACAATTGCTATCGATTCAGTATTTGTTAACTTAAAAAGATTTTAAATTATACCAAAGAAATTAAAAATGCATTTAGGGATTTCAAAAGTCGTAAAAATTTATTTAGTCAAGAAACAATTTTCAAAAGCTCAAAATCTATCAGGAAGAAACATATCCCTCATTTACATTCAAAACAATTGCTATCGATTTAATAATTTTCGAATTAAATTAATTTAAAATCAAATCTAAACGATGAAAAGTGCGTTTGTGATTTAAAAAAAAATTGTAAATATTAATTCAGTCGAAAAATAATCTTCAAAAGCTTAAAATCCATTAGAAATACTTATATCTCAGATTTACATTCAAAACAATTGCTATCGATTAAATACTTTTCAAATTAGATGAATATGAAATCATATTAAGACCACGAGAAGCGCTTTTAAAGTTTTAAAAATTCGTAAAATTTATTCCAGACAAAGAAATAATTTTCGAAAGCTCAAAATCCATTCAGATGGAACGTATCTCTGATTTACATTGAAAACAATCGCTATCGACTTAACAATTTTTAAATTACATGACTTTAAATTCACATCAAGTAAACGAAAACTGCACTCATAGATTTAAACATTCGTAAAAATTCATTTAGTTAAGAAATAATCTTCAAAACCTCTCAATTCATTTACAAGGAACGCATTTCGAATTGACATTGAAAAAAATTGCTATCTATTCAGTATTTATTAAATTAAATAGATTTTAAATTATACAAAAGAAATTAAAATGCATTTAGGGATTTAAAAAGTCGTAAAAATGTATTTAGTCACTCGCTTGCTAGTCTTTGCTCCGTGCAGACGTACGCTCCAGAGTTTTACAAATCGTTTTAACAAAGTGTGTTACAACAAACCAATATATTAATAATAGTGCTATTCAGTAATAATGGCACCCACTTCTGATTCCGAAGAGGAATTCAAGACCCCGAAAAAGAGAGGAAGAGGACGGCCCCGGAAACACTCAGAGACATCCGACACATCCGCATTTGAGGTAACTCAAACCAGATTAACCAAAGACGCACAAACACCCATGGACACTGACACAGCCACTTACACGAAAACACAAAATTACAAACACACAATTCACTTCACCACCGCAAAAGAAATTAGCCGCATCCAAATGGTGCAAATATGGTTTACGCACAACTTCGACAAAAACGTACTACTAATAAAAACAAAACACGGCTTTATTATTAAAGCCAACTACGAGAAACAAAGGTTAATTAACGACCTCAACACACTACAGGCCGAAAAGATAATAACAAAACACGCGGTCGACTCTCCGGCCGCAAATGCACAAAAACGCGACCACGCGGCGGCTCCGTCCTATAGCTGCATCATAAAATCGGTCGAATTAGAAATTAAAGATACAATGATCAGCGATTATTTAAATGACACAGGATTTTCGCACAGATATTGTAAACGCATTATCTCAAAGAAAACAAACGAACCAACCACGCTAATAAGGATTATCACTGCCTCCCACGAATCTTACAGCCGATTGTTACATAATAAATTCCCGTACATGTGCAAGGTATATCCCGTGGTAGAGAGCTCAGCACCCGAACCGATTCCATCCCCATGCGGTAAATGTAGCGAATTTACACACAAAACGGCGGATTGCACAAATACAATAAAATGCACAAAATGCGGAGGAGCCCACTCGACATCTACATGCAAGACAACACTCCCAGAAAAATGCACCACTTGCAAGGAAGAGGGACACGCAGCATGGTCCCAGAAATGCAAACAACGACCAACAAAGCCTATCGAGGGAATCCCCAACGTTAGGATCCAGCTCACTAACAAAAAAACTAAAGACATGGACAGGTCAGTAACAAAACACAACCGCGTTCATAAGCCATTTTCTCTTCATGATTACATACTTGACACTTACGCCACCGAAATAAACAGGCCTTCAGCCATCGACCGCAACGAATTGTTAAAAAAACTTAGAAGAAGGTTCATTGAATCATTTGAAATCGATACCCATGCATCATTCTCGGGCAACCGTATGTTCATTGTGATGTTCGACCTTAAATTCCCTGACATCATCCCCATCGTCCTTCCCACCACCGGTGTACACACAGGTAATGTGCAGGTAATTAATGGCTAATATTCGTTTCCTTTATTCCAACATCAATTCCCTCCGTAACAAATCCCATTTACTTGCCCATTTCCTATCCAATAATCCAATCCATATAAACCTCCTCGTTGAAACTAAAACTACTGACAATTTTAACTTCAATAACTGGAAGTGTATTCAAATACCTTCCACTATTGCAAACGAAAATCAACGAGGAGGTTCTATAGCTTCCTTTCACCCATCCTTAACATATGGAAAAGCCAACCCTCCCCGCATTAATAACCAACTGAATGAATGTCTCCATTTCACCCTTCCAATAACCAACTTTACCCTTCATGTCTTTTTAGTTTACATCCATCCACATTCTTCTATTGACGATACAATCTTCACAAAGGCGTCGCTTTACGACCACGCAATAATAATTGGTGACTTTAACGTCAATAGAAGAAAATCCCGTCAAATCCAATTCTTCCTCTCTAATTCCAATTTTATAAAAATCCCAACTCCACCAACCTTTATCATGAGTGAAAGTCAATCATCAACTCCCGATTTAATCCTTTGTACATCCAACATTCGACACCTAATCCACTCCATAAAATTAATCCCAGACCTATGTTCCGATCACCTATCCATACAGTTCGATTTTAATACCCAATCCCAACCTACCCCATCCCCTCCTGAATATATCCATCATTACCAGAGCTGCAATGTAGAAAAGGTTATAAATGACATATCTTCGACATTTGATTTTACTCAAGACATTAATCCCAACATTATTTCCCATTTTTGCCAATCCCTATCAGAATCAATTTTATTGCATACCCCAACACTTAAAAAACAATACTATAAATATCCCCTACCCAAATATATCCTTAGACTGCTAAAATACAAGAGACAATTGTACAGAGACAGTAAATTCTACGAGGACAGTTCAATTAAAAACAAATTCAACAGACTAAACAAAGAAATTAAATTATTAATAACCGAATACAAAAAACATACATGGCTGGAAGCTTGCCAAAGAATAAACAACAGCCAGGGCAAAACCTACTGGAATGAAATAAAAAAGCTTTGTAAATATAAAAAATCAGACAACATTGTAAATATTAAAGACCCAACTGACGGTTCAATACTTACGGACGATCAATCAATAGCGAATGCATTTGCAGGACAGTTAGAAAAGACGTTTCAAAAATCAGACAGCCACGAATATGACAACAACTTTTATAATACAGTTACGGACTGGTTCAATTCATTTGATAAAATACCCTTACCCCCTCCAACCGACGATTCATTAGACGAAACAGACTATTATATACAATTGCACTCTGGTAAAAATTCCTCCCCCGGTCACGACAAAATCCCTCGTCTACTCCTTAAAAAACTCCCCCACGAAATCCATATGTTTATACTAAAAATATTCAACTACTGCTATTCCAATCAATTTTTCCCTACAGAATGGAAACAAGGTATCGCTATCTGTATTCCCAAACCTGACACCGATCCTACTTCAGTATCCAGTTACCGCCCCATTACTCTCCTCCCAGTAATAGGAAAACTATACGAATCCCTTATTAAACAAAAACTCCTCCAATCCTCTAACAACCACATACCCGAGTACCAGTTTGGTTTCCTGCCCAAAAGATCAACCACTCATCCTCTATCCATTCTAACCTCCAATATCCAAACCAATCACCTCGAAGGACAAAAAACAACAATCCTCTTTCTAGACATTCAAAAGGCATTCGATTCGGTTTGGCATATTGGCCTCATTTATAAGTGTTTCCTTCTAAATATTCCACGTCATTTAATAATCCTTATCCATAACTTCCTCTCTAACAGAACCTGTAAAGTAAGATTCAAACAAACCTATTCCGACCCTTTTCCTATCCACCAAGGTGTACCACAAGGATCTCCCCTCTCTCCCCTCTTATATAATATCTTTTGTCACGACATATACAACCCCAATCCAACATACTTTCATCCCTCCAAATACGCCCTCCTCTTTGCTGACGACACTGCCCTGGTTACCCACGCCCCGACTCTCCAAGCTGCCCAACTATCCCTTCAATCATCATTTGACGCAATCCAATCCTGGTGTTCCAAATGGCGAATGAAAGTAAACCCTTCCAAATCCAAACTTTTTATTCCCCACCATAAAATCACACCGCATTCCCCTTCTATTAATATTAACAATACCTACATCCACCCCTCCAACACCTGTAAATACCTAGGCGTCCTTTTCGATTCCAAACTTTCCTTTACAGCCCACGCACAATCAATTAAAACCAAAATCAAAACAAGAGCTCGACATTTCCGTGTATTAACCTACAAAAATCAGGGTATATCCACAAAAACAGCCGTCAAAATATATGCGTCGATTTGTCGACCTCTTATTGATTACAGTGCGATCCTATTTAACCAAATCCGTCCTTCCACTCTCCATCACTTCAATGTCGCCGAAAGGTCAGCCCTACGTACCCTCACCAAATTAAGACACCCTGCTAACCCCCTACACAATCCTTCTAATGTTCTCCTTTACGAAACCACCCAAGTCACCCCCATATCCCAACGAATAATAAGCCTTAGTATAAAATTTGCCAAAAATCCCTTTAATGTAACCCTCCTCAATAAATTCTGTACCCCCCGAAACCCCAATATCCCCCCTAAACATAAACACCCATCAATCACGCTACATCAATTCATTAGTTCGAATCATCCTGACGGTTAAGCTAGCTAGCAAAGATATTTATTTTTTAAACATAACTTAGAGTCAAGACAGGGCAGAAAGACCGACGGTCGATAGCCCAAACGGACAGACTAACCATTAAATTCCATTTGTCAATGTTCTTAATTGTATATATAGTTGTCTGAATAAAGATGTTATTCTCTCTCTGTATTTAGTCAAGAAACAATCATCAAAAGCTCAAAATCGATCAGGCAGAAACATGTTCCTAATTTACAAACAAAAAAATTGCTATCGATCTGATATTTTTCGAATTAAATTAATTTTAAATCAAATCAAAACGATGAAAAGTGCGTTTGTGAATTTTAAAAAATTGTAAATAATCATTCATTCGAAAAATAATCTTCAAAAGCTTAAAATCCATTAAAAATACTTGTATCTCAGATTTACATTCAAAACAATTGCTATCGATTAAATACTTTTCAAATTAAATGAATATGAAATCATATTAAGACCACGAGAAGCGCGTTTAAAGATTTAAAAATTCGTAAAATTTGTTTCAGGCTAGAAATAATTTTCGAAAGTTCAAAATCCATTAAGAATGAACGTTCTCAGTTTTACATTGAAAACAATCGCTATCGACTTAACAATTTTTAAATTACATGACTTTAAATTCACATCAAGTAAACGAAAACTGCACTCATAGATTTAAAAAGTCGTAAAAATCTATTTAGTCAAGAAACAATTTTTCAAAAGCTGAAGATATATTAGAAAAAAGTATATGCTTGATTTACACTTAAAACAATTGCTATCAATTTGATAATTTCAGAATTAAATGGATTTTAAATCAAATCAAAACGATAAAAAGTGCGTTTGTGATTTAAAAAAAAAATTGTAAATATTCATTCAGTCGAAAAATAATCTTCAAAAGCTTAAAATCCATTAGAAATACTTATATCTCAGATTTACATTCAAAACAATTGCTATCGATTAAATACTTTTCAAATTAGATGAATATGAAATCATAACTCCTATTAAGACCACGAGAAGTGCGTTTAAAGTTTTAAAAATTCGTAAAATTTATTCCAGGGAAAGAAATAATTTTCGAAAGCTCAAAATCCATTCAGAAGGAACGTATCTCTGATTTACATTAAAAACAATTGCTATCGATTTAATACTTTTCAAATTAAATGATTTTAAAATCACAACAAGAAAACGAAAAGTGCGTTTATAGATTTAAAAAAATCGTAATTATTCATTCAGTTAAGAAATAATCACTAGAAAGCTTAAAATCTATTGAGATATATTCCTTATCTCTGGCTTACAGTCAAAATAATTGCTATCGATTCAGTATTTATCAAATTAAATCAATTTAAAATTATATCAAAGAAACGAAATGTGCGCCTCAAAATTTAAAAAATTTGTAAAAATTTACTCAACCAAGAAAAAAAAATTCAAAAGCTCAAAATCCGTTAAGGAAGCATGTATCTCAAATTTACAGTCAGAACAATTGCTATCGATTCATAATTTATTAAACTTAATAGATTTATTTTTACATCAAGAAAACCAAAAATCCGTTGAGAGATTTAAAAAATCGTAAAAATTCATATAGTCAAGAAATAATCTTCAAAAGCTTAAAATGCATTAATAAAGAACGTATCTTTAAAACACAGTCAAAATAGTTGCTATCGATTAAATACTTTTCCAATTAAATGCATTTAAAATTATATTGTGAAGACGAAAATTTAAAAATTTGTAAATATTCATACAGTCAAGAAATAATCTCCAAAAGCTCTAAACTTATTAAGAAGGAATCTATCCCAAACTTATAGTCAAAAACAATTGCTATCGATTCAGCATTTATATTAATTTAAAATTATATCAAAGAAACGAAATATTCATACGCACATTTCTTTCTTTAAAAAATCTTAAAAATTTACTCAGTCAAGAAAAAAATTTCAAAAGCTCAAAATCTATAAAGGAAAAATGTGTCTCTAATTAACAGTCAAAACAATTGCTATCGATTCGGTATGTATTAAATTAAATAGATTTATATCTATAGCAAGGAAATCAAAAATGCGTTTAGAGGTTTAAAAAATCGTAAAAATCCATTTAGGCAAGAAATAGTCGTCAAAAGCTCAAAGTTCATTAATAAAGAACGTATCTTTAAACTGGAGTAAAAACAATTGCTATCGATTAAATACTTTTTAAATTAAATGATATTGAAATAATATTGAAAAGATGAAAATCGCGTTTATAGATTTAAAAATTCGTAAATATTCATTCAGTCAGGAAATAACTTTTAAAAGCTACAAATCTATTGAGAAGAAATATATATCTAACCTACAGTCAAAACAATTGCTATCGATTCATCATTTATCAAATTAAATGAATTTAAAATTATATCAAAGAACGAAATCTGCACCCACAAATTTAAAAAATCGTAAAAAATTACTCAGTCGAAAAAACCATTTCAAAAGCTTAAAATTGATTAAGGAAGAATGTATCTAACAGAAAAAGTCAAAACAATTGCTATCGATTCAGTATTTATTCAATTTAACGGATTCATATGTACATCAAGGAAACCAAAAATGCGTTTAGAGATTTAGAAAATCGTAAAAGCTTATTTAGTCAAGAAATAATCTTCAAAAGCTCAAAATTCATTAACGAGGAACGTATCTTAAAAATAAAGTCAAAACAATTGCTATCGATTAAATACTGTTGAAATTAAATGGATTTAAAATCATTTTGAGAAGACAAAAAGTGCGTTTATTGATTTAAAAATTCGTAAATATTCATTCAGTCAAGAAATACTCCCTAAAAGCTCAAAAATTATTGAAAAGGAATAAATCTATGACTGACAGTCAAAACAATTGCTATCGATTAAGTATTTATCAAATTAAACGAATATTTTAAATCAAAGAAACGAAATGTGCGTCCAAAAATTTAAAAATTCGTAAAAATTTACTCAGTGAAGAAAAAAAAATTCAAAGGCTCAACATCTATTAAGAAAGAATGTATCTTAAATTAACAGTCAAAACAATTGCTATCGATTCAATAGTAATTAAATTAAATAGATTTATATTTATATCAGGTTAACTAAAAATGCGTTTAAAGTTTTAAAAATTCGTAAAAATTAATTGAGTCAAGAAATAATTTTCAAAAGCTCAAAATTCATTGATAAAGAACGCATCTTTAATACAAAATGAAAACAATTGCTAGGGATTAAGAACTTCTCCAATTAAATGAATTTAAAATCATTCGAAGAAGACGAAAAACGCATTTGTTGATTTAAAAATTCGTGAATATTCATTCAGTGAAGAAATGATCTCAAAAAGCTCTAAATTTATTGAGAAGGAATATATCTCTGAACAACAGTCAAAACAATTGCTATCGATTAAGCGTATTTCAAATTGAACGAATTTTAAATTATATCAAAGTAATGAAAAGTGCGTCTGAAAATTTGAAAAATTGTAAAAATTTACTCAGTCAAGAAAAAAATTTCAAAAGCTCAAAATTAATTAAGAAAGAATGTATCTTAAATCAGCAATCAAAACAATTGCTATCGATTGAGGATTTATTCAATTTAATTGATTTATATTTATATCAAGGAAATTAAAAATACCTTTAGTGATTTAAAAACCCATAAAAATTAATTAAGTCAAGAAATATTTGTCAAAAGCTCAAAATTTATTAATAAAGAACGTATCTTTACAATAGAATAAAAACAAATACTATCGATTAAATAGTTTTCAAATTAAATGGATTTAAAATCATACTGAAAAGATAAAAAGTGCGTTTATTGATTTAAAAATTCGTAAATATTCATTGAGTCAAGAAATAATCTCTAAAAGCTCAAAAATGATTGAGAAGGAATAAATCTATGATTGACAATCAAAACAATTGCTATCGATTTAGCATTTATCAAATTAAACGTATATTTTAAATCAAAGAAACGAAATGTGCGTCCAAAAATATAAAAATTCGTAAAAATTTACTCAATAAAGAAAAAAAATTCAAAAGCTCAAAATCTATTAAGAAAGAATGTATCTTAAATTAACAGTCAAAACAATTGCTATCGATTCAATAGTAACTAAATTAAATAGATTTGTATTTATATCAAGTTAATTAAAAATACGTTTAAAGTTTTAAAAATTCGTAAAAATTAATTGAGTCAAGAAATAATTGCCAAAAACTCAAAATTTATTAATGAAGAACGTATATTTAAAACAAAGTGAAAACAAGTGCTATCGATTAAGAACATCTCTAATTAAATGAATTTAAAATCATTTGAAGAAGGCGAAACACGCATTTGTTGATTTAAAAATTCTTAAATATTCATTCAGTGAAGAAATAATCTCAGAAAGCTCTAAATTTATTGAGAAAGAATATACCTCTGATCTACAGTCAAAACAATTGCTATCGATTAAGCATATTTCGAATTAAATGAATTTTAAATTATATCAAAGAAACGAAAAGTGCGTCTGAAAATTTGAAAAATTTCAAAAATTTATTCCTTCAAGAAAAAAAAAATTTCGAAAGCTCAAAATTAATTAAGAAAGAATGTATCTTAAATCAGCAATCAAAACAATTGCTATCGATTGAGTATTTATTAAATTTAATTGATTTATATTTATATCAAGTGAATTAAAAATGCCTTTAGTGATTTAAAAACCCATAAAAATTAATTAAGTCAAGAAATAATTGTCAAAAGCTCAAAATTTATTAATTAATAACGTATCTTTACAATAGAATAAAAACAAATACTATCGATTAAATAGTTTTCAAATTAAATGAATTTAAAATCATATTGAAAAGACAAAAAGTGCGTTTATTGATTTAAAAATTCGTAAATATTCATTCAGTCAAGAAATAATCTCTAAAAGCTCAAAAATTATTGAGAAGGAATAAATCTATGACTTACAGTCAAAACAATTGCTATCGATTAAGCATTTTTCAAATTAAACGAATATTTTAAATGAAAGAAATGAAATGTGTGTCCAAAAATTTAAAAATTCGTAAAAATTTACTTAGTGAAGAAAAAAAAATTCAAAAGCTCAAAATCTATTAAGAAAGAATGTATCTTAAATTAACAGTCAAAACAATTGCTATCGATTCAATAGTAATTAAATTAAATAGATTTCTATTTATATCAAGTTAACTAAAAATGCGTTTAAAGTTTTAAAAATTCGTAAAAATTAATTGAGTCAAGAAATAATTTTCAAAAGCTCAAAATTCATTGATAAAGAACGCATCTTTTTTAAAACAAAGTGAAAACAATTGCTATCGATTAAGAACAACTTCAATTAAATGAATTTAAAATCATTCGAAGAAGGCGAAAAACGCGTTTGTTGATTTAAAAATTCGTAAATCTTCATTCAGTCAAGAAATAATCTCCAAAAGCTCGAAATTTATTGAAAAGGAATGTGTCTCTGATTTACATTCAAAACAATTGCTATCGATTAAGCATATTTCAAATTAAATGAATTTTAAATTATATCAAAGTAACGAAAAGTGCGTCTGAAAATTAGAAAAATTGTAAAAATTTACTGAGTCAAGAAAAACATTTCAAAAGCTCAAAATGAATTAGGAAAGAATGTATCTTAAATCCGCAATCCAAATAATTGCTATCGATTCAGTATTTATTAAATTTAATTGATTTATATTTATATCAAGGAAATTAAAAATGCCTTTAGTGATTTAAAAACCCATAAAAATTAATTAAGTTAAGAAATAATCGTCAAAAGCTCGAAATTTATTAATAAAGAACGTATCTTTACAATAGAATAAAAACAAATACTATCGATTAAATAGTTTGCAAATTAAATAAATTTAAAATCATATTGAAACGACGAAAAGTGCGTTTATTGATTTAAAAATTCGTAAAAATTCATTGAGTCAAGAAATAATCTTTAAAAGCTTTAAATTTATTGAGAAGGAATAAATCTATGATTTGCAATCAAAACAATTGCTATCGATTAAATATTTATCAAATTAAACGAATATTTTAAATCAAAGAAACGAAATGTTCGTCCAACAATTTAAAAATTCGTAAAAATTTACTCAGTCATGAAAAAAAAAATTCAAAAGCTCAAAATCTATTAAGAAAGAATGTATCTTAAATTAACAGTCAAAACAATTGCTATCGATTCAATAGTAATTAAATTAAATAGATTTGTATTTATATCAAGTTAACTAAAAATGCGTTGAAAATTTTAAAAATTCGTAAAAATTAATTGGGTCAAGAAATAATCGCCAAAAGCTCAAAATTCATTAATGAAGAACGTATCTTTAAAACAAACTGAAAGCAATTGCTATCCATTAAGAACATCGCCAATTAAATGAATTTAAAATCATTCTAAGAAGGCGAAAAACGCGTTTGTTGATTTAAAAATTCGTAAATATTCATTCAGTGAAGAAATATTATTTATAGGCTCCAAATTTATTCAGAAGGAATATATCTTTGATTTAGGTTAATTTTAGGCTTACCTGATGGAAGATTTTGGATTGGTAGACAAATTAATCTGCAAAAGAAATAATCTTTGTTAATTATTTTCATATTGGATTAATCTTTAAATTTAAAAATGTACAAGCTTTAAAAAGAGCATATAATAATTGAATTTTGTTTAAAAAAACATGAATTTAATTTGAAACATAATACAAACTCTCCTGTAACCTTCATTAGTGTAATTAAAAATTCCAAAAGGCTTTGTGTTACACGTACGTGTTGTTCGTATCGTATTGTACTCTTATCCCAATTAAATATACACAGCATTCATATGTATTAAATAAATATTTACTGAAATCATTTATTATGGACTTTTTTTTCGTGAAATAAACGCTATGAGGAAAGTTGGCCGCCGGCTTGTTTTGTGTAATGATTTATATAGTTTTTGTAGGGATGTTGAACGCGTCCGCAAGTTTATAACAATAGGTGAGATTAATGTTTCGGGTAATTACTTATTTATGTTAATAACACAGCTGCGAACGATCATGTTATTGTTTAACGGCACCCTGGGGCCGCTGTCAAAAGTTTTTGCTCGACCCTCCATCTATCTCATCCGCCAGGGGTACCATTTAGTAACTCCTCCTCAACCGACTGCAGCAGCAGCCAGTTACCCTCTCGTTAATATTATCTAGTTCGAGATTAATGTTAAAAATTTACAATTGTAAAATCCCCTAATTTTATTAAATAAAAAATAATACAGTAATATCAACAAAAAGTAATAAAATCTATTAAAATCCTTTAGTTCTTTGTAGAAAATTGATTATTCAACAAAAAGTGTTTTATTTAATTTTAAAGAATAATAAATCACGACACTTTAAAATTATCAGTTTGTGTATATTTTCATTAATTTATAAAACGCATCGATTATACTCTTCTACTTTTTATTGTTGATGTCGAAGGCTTCTACTTCGTTACACATGTTGAATAGAAATGAAACTCACTAATAACTTTGTTTATACAAACAAAGTTATTAGTGTGTTTCATTTCTTCTACTTTTCGTATTTTGTACTCAAACGAGTGACAAAAGTGTAAGCAAGCACTGTGCACACCTAAATTACCTACCAATGCTCTCAGCGTCATCCGGGAAAGAATTACAAAACCAAACTGTTCCATTATTAATAGGGGCCGGTGTTTCCTTTGAGAATTATTTCCGTGGGCGGAGGAAGTGAAAGAAATTCCAGTGAGAACACTCAACGGGATACACGGGCGGCGGCGTTGGGGTGGGTGGTGCACATGAAATATTTAACAGGGAGAAGTGCACAAGAAAACGGGATGAGCCGGCGAAATGTTAATCGCCGCCGTCTCATTATCAGGGTGATAATAAGGAAGAGAGAAAATGAAAGAGCAAAAAAAAAGTGGAGTAATTGATGACCCAGCAGGGATTTTTATATTTACCCCGTATTAATTATTCTCCTGATTTAATTAAAAAAAGATAGATAGTGGTTTTAAAATTGATTAAAAGCTTATAATTATTATTAATAATTTCTTCACAATTATATAAAATTAATTTATACTTCATGCAACTCAATAAACCAATTTTGCTTATAATATAATAATGTTAAGAGTAAAACGTAGTAAAATTAATAAAATTCTAATAATAAAAGCGAGGAGGCTGTTACTTGATGAAATTCTTGTATATATGTAACAAATAAAACGAAAATTAACAGTTTTTAATATCAGACACTGTGAAAATGGTTTTCTACACAGTGGATTCATCACACGTCATCTACTTGATAAAGCAATTGTATGGCAAAATAATTTTTGCAGTGACTAACATTAAAAACTGTAATGTTGTTTAAAATGCAATTTTCTTCACTGTATTTATTTCAATACTAGATGTATATTAAAAAAAGTAAAGGGCACTTTAAACAATTTAAGTGAAACTCTTCACGTACTCAACATCCCAAAAGAAATGTAAGATTAATTGATAAGTTTTATATTTCATATTAAAAACTGTGTTAATTTCAACCAGATCAAAAATTCTAATTATTTAGAATATAAATCTGAAGTAATTTGTTTTGTAGTCTTGATTTAAGAAATGTTTTTGTGTTTTTCTAATTATAATATAAATTTAATTGAGTTAAGGTAATGGTTTTAATTACAATAAGTATAAAAATAAATTAAGAAAAGAAAGGAAATGTTCAATTTAGCTCCTGGGCTAAATTGTTTCCTTAAAATTGGCATTCAGCACTGGTGGGATTATGTTGGTTGCCTCTTTTTTTTTCGTACAGAAATGTTAATTTCGGAGATTACTTTAATGCATAGAGTCGATTAACATCTCCATACTAATGGACATTGTAATTAGAAACGTGTTCTAGTTCTTTCGTAAAAGTGAAATTAGTGAATCGCGATGGGTGATCATGATAAGCGTACATTAAACAATTTTATATCGATCATCCCTAATAATAGTATTATTATTAGGGGAAAGTTGTTCTAAAAATAATACAAATATTTTACCTTAAAAAAATATGATCAGTAACTGAAATTCGGAAAGAAAAATTTAAAGTAAGTTCAATTAGGAGTTAATTTAAAAATAAAAATTACATAATTATCATTTGCAATGAGCTGTTTGTTAAGAAATTCAGTGCATTTAAACAAAAAAAAAATGGTTACCCTAAAAATATACATTTTGAATAAGAAGTGTCAAATAATGGGAAAAGTTGTAACATATAGGTAATACTTGTTGTGCCATATTCTTGATGGAACCGAATAAATAAATTTGATTAAGAAAAGCCCTTGTTATGTTCCATATTTCTATTTTCAGTTTCCTGGCATGTGTTTCGTAACTGAAAATCAAAATATGGAATATAACAAGTGCTTTTCTTCATCAAAAAGAGTTGTACCAATTTATTTGCGAAATATTTTGCATCTGTTTATAATAATTAATAAATCATATGCCTGCCTACATTAACATCATGCGATGTATTAAATTTTAGAAAATTTAGAGAGAAATGAAATATTTTACGATTACAATGAGGTTATTTAAGGTTATTTCTTGAGAATTGATATTTTCCTGAGTACTTTTTTTGTATAAATCTGGGCCTAGAAATAATATTAAAAGTTACAGGGGTATATATCTTCAATCTATAATACCTACTATGCTGGATGCTATTATTGAAAAGCAATTAAGCTGAAACTGTCGTGGTATTATGATTGACGAGCAGCATGGTTTTGTTCAACATTTCAAATCTTAAGTCATTGAGGCCCTAGAGAGTAGTAAGAAAGTAAACCCAATTGTAAAAACTTCTCTAAGGCCTTTGGTAGAATCAATCATAATATTTTAATCAAAATGGAATTGAATTATTAAATGGCTACAAAGTGATTTGGTTAAGCGTCAACAGATTGTTCGAATTCAAAATTATTTTTCAGATATTATTAGTGTTACCTGAGGTGTACCGCAGTCTCATACTGTTTGGATTATTTATAAATGATATTGCTAATTTCTTTTATTCATCTCAATGCCTTTTATATGCTGATTATTTAAAGATCTTCTGTAAAATACGTGATTATGATGATTGTGTAGCCTTGCATAAAAATAACTAAGCGTATTCAAGCTGAGTGGTGTGAGAAAAACAAAATATCAATATTGAAATATGTTCAGTTATGACATTTAGTAAGAGTAGGCATCGAATTATCAATCGATCAAAATAATAATCGAATTATTATATTGATGGCAATGCGTTAAAAAGAAATACCTTAATCAAAGATCTGGGTATAGAAATTTGTTGTTGAGTTACGTGAAGATATAATTAAAACTTGATTAAAACACTAACACTTTCTTCACAATTAATTTTTATTTCGCTAGATGTACATTTCGGGTACTATGCACCCATTATCAATAGCTTATAACTAATTTATTCTAAAGTAGTGGCGGCGTATTTATACCTAAAGGGATTATTGGGAAAACACGTGGATAAGTAAGTAAGTAAGTTGCCTACTAAATTCAAATCAAAACATTTAAAAGTATTCAATAATTTAAAAAAATTGTAGAACATTAATTCCACTTAGAAATGGTGTAAAAAATTTGATATATCCATAATGAAATTACCTTTATTATCTACAAAAAGTTGCTATAATTAGTTTAAAAACAAAAATGGCGACTTACTAAATTCGAATGCAAAATATCAGGAATTAAATTCAGTGATTGAAAAAATTGTAAAAAAAGCAGTCAAATTGGTTTCTAAATTTATTATATTTTTAAAAATTGTCCATATTAAAAATTATAACAAAATAAATTCTATATTTTACCTAAGAACAAAAATGCAACTTTCCAAATTTGAAAAAAAAAATTAAAAATTGGATTCAATAATTTAAAATAACCACACTAGGAAATGGTTTAAAAATTTTAAAATCTATCCATAATAAAAATATATTTAAAATCTGTAAAAAAAAAAAAAAATTGCCACACTGTGCTCAACAATAAAATGGCGACTTGCTAAATTCGTGTAAAAATAGTTTAAATCACATTGAGTGATTTAAAAAATTCTAAAATTCTACTGCTTTAAGGGAATAGTTTCAAAATGTTTAAATTGATTTATAAATAAATTTAGTTATAAACTAAACACAAAATATGTAACGTGCTAAATTAAAATCTTAATATTTGAAATTGTATACGATGATTCTAAAATGTAAATAATTATTTCTAACAAGGGTTTAGTTTTAAATTTTAAATCTTATTCCTTATTATTATTATTATTATTATTATTATTAAAGGATTGCAAACACATATTTGCCAAACTCTTATCTCTAATAAGAAATAGCTGATGATGGACTCTAACTTTACTAAAGTATATGAGCATATAATTTATAATCATATCTATCACCACGCCCATAAATAAACGATAACATATCTTTTAGAATTCTGCTCTAATAATTTAAATTTCTGTTATTACTATTACTATTAGTAGGACTTCATGCTATATGGATACGTAAGCTAAACTTATACTGATACTTGTCACTGATTTAAGCACTTGTGCTAATTGTTTGAAGTTAGAATTCTTCATAACAGATAAAATGCTAGTGACCTCTTCATCTGATCTTTATAAACAGATACTATTTTAGGGGCAGTCAAGCAGTCTTATCAATTCAATTTTAAAACTAATAAAACACGATTCGATTTCCTTTCTTTACTAATTTATTTAAACGTTAAATGTACATTTCGAGCACCATGAAATCGTGTTTTATTAGTGATTATTACTTCACATAACTCAAAACAAGTAGTGAATATATCAATTTTATACTCTAAAATAATCAAGTAGATGTAGTCACATGTAGTGCTGCGTTAGCTAGTATTTTGCAAGGTGCTTCAATGTTTAGTTATTCATCCACCCCGAATCAAAAATCTATATAGTTTTGTTGTGCACCATTGGCCGGTACATAACCGTTTATATCATCATATCTTAAACATATGTCTAATTATGACCATTTCAATGATTTTAAGTTGTTTCTATTTGCCAATTAAGGATCTTCCAGTTTTATTCGACTATCTTGCCATTAAGATGCAAATTGAGGATCTTGAAGTTTTATTCGACTATCACGTAAATTTTTATGATCACATAAATCGCATATCTACGTCTGTCTTTAAAACTTAATACGAACATTAAGGTAGTTTATTTGAAACATTGTATTATGCCCTTATTCTTAATAAACTAGATTACACATCCGTTACATGGTATCCTTAGTAAAAGAATAAAAATACATGTCTTATGCTTGAACAAATGAAGAGAAGCGTTCTGAAATATATGTCAAATCAATTGACACATACCATAATATTGTGTAGACTTAATTTCACATCATTAAGTAACCGCAGAGAAAACTACAGTGCTTAATGATTAAAATCATTAAAAATACTGTAAACAATCCGTATTTGCTGTTCCAAGTCAATTTTGCTGTCCTTCGACTAACCAATTGCCACTCACGACTTTTTTTTACAATCACTTATGAAAGACAAATTTAGGGTGTCCCAAAATTACAATATAAACCACAGTTTTAAGTCTTTAAATTATCATTATTATTGAATCATAAAGCACGTAGAATTATTTATGGAGAAACAGACACGCACGCTACTATCGCAATTTTCCATAGACATTCTGCATAAATTTGGGTGAATGCATGGGTGGTTGTAAGCTTATTGACATGATGAGAAATCTAGTATCCTCTTTAATATCCGGAATCTTCTTAATTTACTTTTGTTGAAAAATTTTGTACCCTTTTTCGGCGATAATTTTCTGGCTGTTAATGTCAGCATGACAGATATATAATAATAAAATGATTTATTAAAATCCTTCAGTTTGCTGTAGAAAATTATTAGATATATAATAGACCTTTGGCGTTAAATAACCCTATAAAAACGGATTCTAATGGTGTTAAATCACACGATTCTGATCACCAAAAACGAGATAGATCACGAATAGGAAATGTCTCATTCTTTAAAAAAAATTGCATCATTTGTTGATGTTCAATAATACGTTCAAAAAACTATTTTTACTGTACATAGTCATTAGGCTTCAGTTATTGTGTTAATTAAATTTTGTAAGCATGAAGACACATATTTTTTGTGAGTATGCTCTGTAGAGAGCTTCTTGAAATTTGCAATTCTTATCCACGAATTGATGTTCTAGGATTTTCACAAACAAAGCATTGATATTGACTTTCAAATGGCTTGTTGATGTAGTTGAAAACTATTCCGACCATATTTTCTATGAAATTTTCAAACTGTGGCCGAAAACTTTCAAATATACATATATAATATTAAATTTAAATACTTTTACCTAAAAACAAAATGACGATCAAATTTCATTCGATGATTTAGAAGATTTAAATAGTTATTTCCATCAAGGTATAGTTTAAAAATGTTAAAATCCACTTATTAAAACAATTTATAATACTTCTAAAAAATAGTTGCTCACTCTATTTGACTTAGAAACAAACTGAGGATTTGCTAAATTCCAATTAAAAATATGATTTAAAAAATTGTAAACAATTATTGATTGTATAAATGATTACCTATTTAATTATTGATTGGTTTAAAAATTTTAAGAGGAAAAAACTATATTTTTATAAAACTATTGCTATGTTTCACCTAGAATCAAAATTAAAAAATTCCCAAATTCGAATGAAAAATAAAATAAAATTCGATGATTTAAACAATTGTAAAAAAATATTCATTAGGGATCAGTTTTAAAATCTTTAAATGCGCCCATAATAATACCATATTCAATATCCTCTTAAAATAATTGCTACATTTGATACTAAAACATATTGGTAATTTGATAAGTTTAAATCAGAATATTTAAAATTGTTTACGATGACATTGCAGAAATTATTTCTATTAGGGATTAGTGCAAAAAATTTATAATCTATCCATACTGAAACTATCTTTAGTATTAAAAAAATACTACATTTCACATAAAAACTAAATTAAAAAAGAATTTTAGTCAAAATATTTATTTATTTACATCTTCTTTCTTAGAAAAATACATTTAAAAACAAATTAACTAAAAATTAATACATAAAATTGCACTCAGTGATTGAATAATTTATAAAAAAATAATTCCACTAGGAATTGGTTTTAAAATTTTAAAATCTATTCATAATTAAATTAGCTTTACTATGTTCAGGAAAACAATTGCTATATTTTATCTAAAAACAAAATGACTACCTGCTAAATTTAAACCAAAATATTTATAAACTCTCCCAACTGTATTGTTTTATTTCAATTTAAAATTGCATCCGAGGATTTAGAAAGTTGCAAAAAATTATTTCGAAGTTTTGAAACAAATCCATAATGAAATATATTTTATATTTTCATAAAACAATAATTATACTTCAGTTTGAAATGAAATAGTGATTTGCTAAATTCGAATGAAAAATATTAAAACTGCATTCAATGATTTGAACGATTGTGAATGGAATATTTCATTAGGGATTAGTTTTCAAATTTCAAAATGCATCCACAATGAAACAACCTTAAATATTTTCTTAAAATAATAACTTCATTTGTCACAAAAACAACAATGGCAATAATTGACAAATTCGAATTAAATTATCTTAAATCGCATTCGACGATTTGATTTTTTTAATGAATTAATTCCACTAAAAAATGGCTTTGCAATTGTGGAATCTATTAATAATAAAATCAAATTCAATATCTAACAAAAACAGTTGCTGAAAACCAAATGGTGATTTGTTAAATTCGAAAGAAAAGAAAAATATTTTCAATTATATTAAGTGATTTGAAAAATTGTAAAATCTCATGCTTTCAGGGATTATTTTTAAAATTTTGAAACTCTCCAATAGTAATAAAACTATATTTAATATTTAATTGAAACAAATGCTAAATATCACTTGAAAACAAAATGGTGACTTGTTAGATTCAAAAGAAAATATTTAAAATTACATTCGTTAAATTTGAAAAACTGTAAATATTTATTTCCATTAAGGATTAGTTCAAAAATTTTAAAATCTATTCATAATTAATATATCTTCAATAATAACAAAAAACAATTGCTACATTTGACCTAAAAATGTAATAGAAACTTATTAAATTCGAATGAAAATATTTAAAAATGCATTCAAGTATTTATATTAAATAATAATAATTAAATAAAGGATTCGTTTTAAATTTTAAAGTTAATCCATAATGAAACTGCTTTTAAATGTTTCATTAAACAATTACTAATTTTCAGTTAAAAACAAAGTTGCGGCTTAATAAATTCGAATCAAAATATTTAAGATTGCTTTCGATGATTTAAAAAAATACGAAAAGAAATCAATCCTAATTGGAATTGTTTTTTAAATGTTTAAGTTTATCTATTATGAAATTATTATCTTTAATATTTTTATAAAACAACTGCTGTATTATGGCTAAAAACAAAATGGCGGATTTCTAAATGCAAATGAAAATATTTACAATTGCATTAGATTATTTGAACAATTGTAAAAAACTAATTATATTTACCATACCTTTGACCATTCTCAAAGGAATTACAAAATTAACCTTTGAGAATGATCGTCATTGACCGAAACACGTGTCAGGAAACTGAATATACCAATATGAAACCAAAAAAGTGTCTTATTTCAAAATCAGATAATATTTTTTTTTTGTTTCATCAAGAGTGCAGTGAGTAAAGTATTTACTGAAGTTTTTAAAGTTACTGATTCATACAATAATTATTTGTGGTTAAAACATAGTGAATTTTTCAATACAGTGTCATACAAAATCATTTATAGCCCTGTTGGGTTTATTTAAGAGCATGTAGCTTTTTAAAAAGATTTTTGCAGACTAAGATTCTGATTGAAGACTTGATCAAATTTGGCCATCTCCAAAAATAACCTTGTTAGACTTATATAAGAAGGAGGGAATTAAATTTATGTTAGAGGTATTAATATAACGTTCCTTCTCTTAATATTTTTAAATTTTAATAAAGCTACCAAATTTTATCCTTCAAATTGTACCTATAAATAAATTTCACTTTCAGATAATCTCCTTCAAGAAAACAAGAAAACTGACCCCAAGTAAAGTGCAAAAAAACACTCAGGATTTCATAAGCAACTTAAAATTGTATTGTATACCCACCAGAAAATAAAATAAATTATAATTTTAACATTAACAATCATAACTTTAAAAAATTCTTGATTGTCCTGTCTAGCATTTTTCTTTATGGAATAACTTTCTCACTTATCTCTTGTTGAAGTATTATGAAGTAATAAGTACAGAAGTGAACCACGCGTGTTACATTTTTTTTTTAATTTACTCGACACGATAGAAAATCAGAGAAACAAACCAAGTGTTGATCAATTCTTTACCTAATAAGTCTAGCTTTTATCACAGTTGTCTGTAAAAGGTAAGAATAATTTTTTGAAAGACCAGGAACTTTAAGGCATTCCAAAAGTTATTCTCATCCTTTACAAAAAAACTATATCTTCATCTGCGATAAAAACCGGACTGTTTGCAAAGAAAATTTCTTCAGGAAACATTAAAACGTATTCTAATTAAAAGTGTAAGACTGAAACAAAGAGAGAGAAAACGATGGAGAATAATGATGGAGGAGAAATCCTATTGGCATACGTATTCACACTAAAAGCAATTAATAATATTTCTAATGGAATAAGGTTACAACTTTATAACTTCATAATAAGTTTAAGATTGAAAAACTAAATAATCTAATTCCTCTAAAAACTTAAATTATTTGTTTCTTAAATATGGCATTTACTAAACAGCTTCAGAACTAGTCCCTATAAATACCTAAAAAAAAACATTTTGATAAACCAAATCATTCAGTTTCTAGTCTATCTTCTAAAATTTGTAATGGAAAACTTTTTTGTTTCTTAAATAGTATATTGAATGAACAGCGTCATAATTACTTTCTAATGATGAATAAAAACAAAATTGATAAATCAGATTATCTTATTTCTGTCGTAACTTTTAATTATTGTATCACAAAAACTAAATTATTATTTCAATCTTGTAATAGGACCTCTTAAAATATAATCAATATCTATATTTGTGTAAAATCTGTGTTAAAGTAATATCTTAAGTATTTATTATAGTGACTTCGATAATTCGAACAGGAGATATTTAATATAAAATTTTGTTACGTCAGTTTCAACTCTATGTCGTCTAACCAATAAAGGACGGAAAGAAATTTTGATTAAAACACTTAGAACCTTAGAACCTTCCTTCAATATTTCAATATTGAAGGAACGTTCTAAGTGTTTTAATCAATTAATTAAAAACACAGTTATATTCCTTTCTTCACTTTTTAAAAAGTGATATTTAACGTTCACATACTCAAGTAACTACATTATGTTTTAATCAAGGTTATTATTATCTTCAAGTAACTCAATCAACCAAATTACGCAAAGAAATGTTCAAAAATTTGATTTGAGCATCAAGAAGCAGAGTCTAATTGTTAATTAACACTACAGTCGACGATTTGAAACATTGTGGATAAAATATTTCATTAGAGATTAGTTTTTAAATTTGAAAATTCATCAATAATGAAACTATATTTAATATTTAACTAAAACAATTGCTAAATTTTACTTGAAAACAATTAGACTTAAAACAAATTAGTGCATTGATGAGGCTTTTACTTGTTAAAACTCTAATGTGAGTATTTTATTAAGACAAAACAAAATATTTAAAATTGCATTCGTTGATTAGAAAAACTGTGAATAATTGTTTCCATTAAGGATTAGTATTTGAAAATCTCTTTATATTTATTATATCTTTAATAAAATCATAAAACAATTGCTACATTTAACTTGGAAATAAAGTAGAAACTTGTAAAATTCGAATGAAAATATTTAAAATTACATTCGATGATTTAAAATATTTTTGAAAATTAATCCTTTAAGCGATTAGTTGTAAAATTTTAAGAGCCATTAAAAATAAAACTATCTTTGATATTATTGTAAAACAATTTCTATGTTTCACCTAGAAACAAAATAATAAATTGATAAATTCAAATGAAAAAAAAAAAAAATAAAACTGCATTTGATGATTTGAATCATTTCGAAAAAGTTATTCCTTTAGGAATTAGCTTTGAAATCTTAAAATCTATTTAATATGAAACAATCTTAAATATTTTCTTATAATAATTGCTATATTTGACACTAAAACAAAATTGTGATTTGATAAATTCGGAACATTATATTTAAAATTGCATACGATGACTTTACAAATTGAAAAATATTAAACTGCGAACTTTTTCTTCATCCATCACTTGGTGAAACATAAGTTAACGATAAGGTAAATTAGTAATTGATATATATCACTTGGTTTTACTTAAGTGAAATAAATAAAAATTTAACTTAAGTTAAATAAATAAAAAAAATTAGAACAAGTAAAACTCGCTTGGTTTTATTACTTTGACAATTTTTATTTATTTATCAATTACTAATTTACCGTGAAAAATATTATTTCCATCAGGAATTAGTGCCAAAACTTTAAAATGCGTCAATAAAAAAAAACTGGCTTTAATATCAACATTTATGAATTTCAGTATTTAAGTTTTCAGTTCTTTGTATTATATTGTATTAATTTATATTTGTAAAGAGATTTTCGTTAATAAATAAATAAATAAATAAACATATAACAATTGCCACATTTGACACAAAAACCAAATTAAAAGTGAATTTCAATCAAAACATTTAAAATTGTATTGAATAGTTTTGATAAGCTATAAAGAAAATAAATCCATTAGGAATTAATTTCAAAATTTCGAAATCCATGTACAATAAAATTGTTTTTATTAATATTAGAAAACAATTGATATGTTTTGTTTAATAACAAAATGGCGACTTGCTAATTTAGGATAAAAATATTTAAAATTACAAAACGGTTTTAAAAAATTGCTAAAACTTAATCCGAACAGTGATTAGTCTAAAAATTTAAAAACCCATCACCTAAATTAGAACTATTTTTATTATTGTACATAAAACAATTGCTATACTTTATATAAAAACAAAATGACGACTCGCTACATTCGAATTAAAATGTTTACAATTGCATTCGATGATTTGAAAAATTATAAAAACTTTTTTTGCCATTAAAAACGTGCTATAAAATCATAAAATCTATTCTTTATGAAAATATCTTTAATGTCTGTATGTAAAAAAACAATTGATATGTTTTGTTTAATAACAAAATGGCGACTTGTTAAATTTGGATAAAAATATTTAAAATTACAAAACGGTTTTAAAAAATTGCTAAAACTTAATAGCAACAGTGATTAGTCTAAAAATTTCAAAACCCATCACCTAAAATAGAACTATTTTTATTATTGTACATAAAACAATTGCTATACTTCAAATAAAAACAAAATGGCGACTCGCTACATTCGAATTAAAATATTTACAATTGCATTCGATGATTTGAAATATTATAAAAACTGTTTTTTCATTAAAAACGTGCTATAAAATCATAAAATCTATCCTTTATGAAAATATCTTTAATCTCTGTATGTAAAAATAAAAAACAATTGCTACAAAGAATCTAAAAACAAAATGGCAAATAGAAACATTTAAAATTGCAATAGGTGATTTAACAATTGTAAAATTTTAATTCACTAGGGAAAAATTTTAAAATTTTAGAATTCATATATGATGAAACTATATTTAATGTTAGATAAAAACAATTGCTAAATATCACCTGAAAACAAAATGGCGGTCCGCTAAATTCAAATCAAAATGATTAAAATTAATTGCATTAGACAAATTTAATAATTGTAAAAAAAAGGATAATCCCATCAGGAATTGCTTTTAAAATTTATTAATCCATTAATAATGAAAACAGTTTTAAATATTTAGCTGAAACAATTGCTACAGGGTGACTGACGAAAAACCTTTGGTGCTGTATCTCGCTTTTTTTATCCGATTTTAATAAATAAAACATCAAATTAAACCATTTTTAAAAGACTTTAATTGGATCTGAACTGTTATTTTTTCTCGCACCCAGTTTTTGACAAAATACTATCAACATTTTTTTTAAATTGCACTGTATATATATTTTTATTGATTCGCAAGGAGATTTTTTTTTCTGAATATAAAATTGTAGACAAATTTATCCATACATCAAGCTTAAGTCGAGAAATTGAGGATTAAATAAATAAATAAAAAGTCAAGTATCCATTGTAAACAATATACAGACCCTATTTTAAATGTCAAAAGTTACAGTGACAGCCATTGATACAATACTGCAATGATTTTTATTTATTTCATAATTAAAATGTTGCAATATTTCAAACACTGTACTAGAATTTTGTGCTTCTACAGAAATCGTTTTTCAGTTTTTGAAATCTTGCAACATTTTTATTATGAAATTATTAAAAATCATTGCAGTATTGTACCAATGACTGACACTGTCACTTTTGACATTTGGAATAGGCTCTGTATATTGTTTACTATGGGTATTTAATTTTTAATTTTTTTTTTTAATCCTCAATTTCTCGACTTTGGTTTGATGAATGGATGAAATCGTTTAGAAATTTAGATTCAGAAAAAAATCTCCTTGCCGATCAGTACAAAATATATATACAGTGCAATTTGAAAAAAAAAAATTGATCGTCTTTTGTCAAAAACTGGATGCAAGAAAAAATATCAGTACAGTTCATATTAAAGTCTTTTAAAAATCATTTAATTTGATGTATTATTTATTCAAATTGGATGAAAAATAAACGAGATACAAGCACCAAAGGTTTTTCGTCAGTCACCCTGTATACGTTGAATTAAATTCTCACTTAAATCGTGGTGAAACATTTTTATGTTTAAATTGTAATGAAAACACTAACACATTCTTCACAAATATAAATGATTGTAAATAACTTTTTTGTAAATCAAAAACTTTTAATCTTTATTTCGACAGATTTTTCAAACTATACTTCAAAATTTTGACAGAAAATAGGTCGAAACTACAGTCACAAATATTAAAAGTGTGTGATATATAAAAAAGGTATTTACAATAATGTATTTATAATAATGTATCACAAAGTAGATACCTCCACAATTACCTACTTTCTTCACTAATATATTTTTATGTTTATTAGAAGGTTAATTATACACTTAATTTTGTTTTACTATTTTTCTAATGGTCGAAACTAATCGGAGGAATATAAAAATAGTAAAACAAAACCAAGTGTTTAATTAATCATCTAATTAAAACATTGCAATCTTTAAACAATGAACAAAATGGCATTTCTATTATTATTATTATTATAGTTTGATTTTTTTTATTAGTTCACTGGAGTCAATTAATAAAATCTGTCTAGAATGTAAAGTTGATATAGAGCGATGGAATAAAATAGGACTTGAGGTGAGTACACTCGAAATCATCCCAGGTGTGAGCATTACATCCGCAAATACACTTCAATCCTGGAGGAGTTCTGCGTCAAGAACTAAATGAAATAATATCAAAAGTAAATACTCAACAACTCTTCACGTTTATACGTACTGAATAAAGCAGTATATTACGTCTTTGTCTTGAGGAATTTTATTTTATTACTTTTATAAAATATGATATTCTCTATAAGTAATAATTGTTGGGCTATATTTTTGATGGAATGGAATTAATTTATGGTTTTCTCTATTAAATGTTTATTCATTAATTCAGTTATTTATTCCCTGTATAATTTCGAGCCGTGAACAGTAATTAGTTCGTAAGTTTACTATTATTTTATCATATTGAATTACCTAGGAAGTTAAATTAAACACTTGATACTAGTGTAGTTTGACTTCTTTGATAATTGACTACGAGCATTAAATTTCGGCTTTGGAGAAATATCTCGACAACGAATAAAGTTATGCCAGGCGTGTAATCTTTCACAATTTTAACTGCATGTTTAACCAAATTGGAATTTATAGTAACACCGCAATTTTCTATGCAGTTGAATTATCACCCATACATCGTCCACCATCCAACCAACCACCCACCGACGTCCCGAAACTAGAACGCGATTTATTATCCCAGCGCGAAGCAACGCGGAATTTCGGAGGCATTTATCAAATGCAAAATCTGCGCAATTTGTTGTTTTTTTTTCGCAATAATTTTTCGTGTGCGCGAAATTAATCCCTGGCAGTTCAAAATTTCATTCCTGAATTTACAATAAGTTACCTTCAGATGAATAATTCAAAGCCAAACCGACGGTTAATTTATTATTTATTGAATTTAGGCTTTATATTTTATTATTAATTAGTGCGCAAAATATTAAAGACTATCATGCAATTGATTTTTGTCTCTGTGTGTGTGTATGTATGTGAAGACGCGGCGCAATGTCGGGACGAAATTTTCCACAATAAATTGTATCGATTACGGTCGGAGAGTCGAGGGGTGGGTTTGAGTGAGGGTGGAGGAATTTGGTGGAGATTGGGGTCCGGCGGCGCGTTTGCATGGAAAACGATGCAGTGGCGGAGGATTTAGGTCAGAAAGGAAATACATCTGGCCCAGACGTATTTCCACACGAAATCAATTTTCGTAAGTTGCAAATGCAAATTTTACAATAAACCACACACAACATCAAAACTGTATCACTAATATTACATAACACTAATTTATCCAATAGATTTAACGTCGTTTTCCTTGCAGACTCTACCGTATCTGCTCTATCTAAAGGGACGAATCGATGGCAATTTATTTTCGCTCGCAATACCACTATCTATTTATCTTTCTCTCGGGCAATTTTCAAAATAGAGACGGACAGTTTCACCAGCAGACGCTGTTAGTGTCGGCGTAAATGAATCCACAAACTGGGAAGATTGATGGTCAGTTAAGCCATTGCGTTCCGCACGTGCACACGCACATTTAGGCGAAATCGTGTCGCCTTAGAATTAATTAAATAAATAAACTTGGCATAACAATTAAATTAACGTCGTGATATATACAGATAAGATAATATTGATGTTCCCTGTAACGATCATAAAGAAAATACGATTAAGATTAAAAAGAATACTATTAAATGCATTAATCTTCATGTAGAAAATATGAAGTTACTTAATAAAAATTGTTAATTGTAAAAACTTTTGTTTAATTTGAAAAATTATAAACTAAAATATTGATGATGATAAAGCATTCTCCTCATACTCACTCCTACGTATGACCTTCATATGACTTTGACCTTCAAATGACCTTCAAGTAACCTTGACTTTAAACACCACCTGGTATCCTTCACAATTGAGAGGGAACGGGACGCTCGATCGAATTAAATTGAAAGACAACAGTTAACCGAAATTAATTTTGTAGAGTATGTAATTTTTCAAAACAATTGAAATAAATGGAGAAATTACAATCAAAACTATCTGCTGAATATCTATGCCTGAAAAATTTTCAGATACCATGAAAACAGTCAATGTATGGCTTGAGGGAGAGATTTTTTCACCTTTTAAAACAACTGGGATAATCATAAAATACATGATTAAGTTGAGAAGAAAAAAAATCTGAAGATATTATTAAACCTTCAAAAAGTTGATAGTCTTCTATTCAGATTTTTTGTTTGTTTCTAAATAAGTACGGAAAAATATGAACCCTAAGTTAGATGGCAGGTTTGGAACATCTTTATTTGAAAACAACCGACAATCAACAACCTTGAACGAGTGTATTTTATCTAGATGAGTTCCTCTTAAGCTACTAACATTTGCATCTCATTCACAACGAATATTTGAGCTTAACTGATAACGTAGATTTTTTTAAACTTTTTAAATTAACTCTCAAAAGAACATATCAGCAAAATACATGAAAATTTAAGTGAATGGAACATTATTTGTTTTTCTCATAACTTAACACATTTTTGGTGGAAAGATAAAGAATTTACAGAAACTTAATATTAAGGTCGAAAAATAAATGAATCACCTTTATTATATAACAAGATTTCGTCTCTATACAAAACTTTTTAGAGGTGCTCTTCAAACTGTAAAAAACACACCATATTTTAGTCAGAAAGAATTTTCTATTTGTTTAAATTAAAGAAACGCCTTTGAATAATTAAAAATCTTTTGTTGGTCACCAACATTTGGTTTCTATTTAGTTGAGTTCCATTTAGCCTACTTACAATTGCATCCGATTACACCGAAGTTTTCTGATTTCTTGATTTTGTTTTGCCGATTAGTTAATTAAAAAACTAATCGGCAAAACAAAAGTTTGGTAATCTAATGTAAAGTTCATAAAATAAATGATTAAGAAGAAAATATTTAATGGTATACGATTATTACTCTTTACCTTATAATAACTTGAATGTCTCTTCATTAGAATGTTCTTTCCGTTTGTAAACAACTTAGGTAAAATAAAAAGCCTTGATTAATAGAAATACTTGATTTGAAATTTTACAGAAATTTCTCTTCTAAAGTTACATAATTTTCTTTTCAAATTACGGTAATGTTTGGCAATGGTTTTAGAATTTTCAACCAATTTTTCTTACAGATTAACGTAATTCTCTAAGAAAATTAGGAAGAGAATTTATATTAAATCGCATGTGAAAAAATTTTGCTAGAAAATCCAAATAAAATAATAACAGGAATTTTAAATATCCAGTGGCGAAAATGCTCGAAACTTCCAGAAATATAAATGTAGGAACTCTTGAAAAACTACTGGAAGAAAATTTAATTTAAAATAATCAAAAATGAGGGAAAATGCTAAAAAAATTCAAAGACCGTCGAGGAAAGTTCTGGCTATTGGGAGAGACTTCTTAGAAATTCCCAAAAAATAACTAAAAATCTGGAAAAATAAATGTAAATCAAATTGAATAAAAGGTTTTAATCTTTAGTAATTTTTCATTCGAACTTATCTAATTTTCTAGGAATTTCCATCTTTAAATGCCTAATATTTTCTAATGTTTTCTCTAAATTTTGAGAATGTTCTTATAAGGTTTTAGTTTTTAATAATGTTTCTCTCAGATTTATCTTATGTTTCTAAGAATTTCTCTCTTAAATTGCTGATATTTTCTCCTTTACAATTTTCTTCGACATTTATATAATTAATTCTGGTTTAATTTCGATTTAAAATTTTCTTAAGATTTTAAAGTTTAAGAGCTTGTCATTAGTTCTTTCATATTTACATAAGTTTTTTCAGTATTACTATTTAAAATCATAGGAATATTAAAATA
Organism: Ontholestes murinus; assembly: GCA_963969525.1. Classification (NCBI taxonomy): domain Eukaryota; kingdom Metazoa; phylum Arthropoda; class Insecta; order Coleoptera; family Staphylinidae; genus Ontholestes; species Ontholestes murinus. The sequence continues at coordinate 109,444,688 of OZ018387.1, forward strand.
TTTCCGCAATTTTTCTTCTAGATTTATAGAACTTCTTATTATTTTTTTTCTAAATTCCGATATTAATTTATTAATTAATATTAATTAATTTAAATAAATCTATATTAGACGTCATAATTATCCCACTAACCAGACTAATAAATGAATAAAAGAAAAACGTTTAACTTTTTTATACTACTTTTTATTTTTATACAACACTTTGTGACTAGTTTCGAATTACACAGTAATCATTATCAAAGTGTTGTATAAAAATAGAAAGTAGTATAAAAAAGTTAAACGTTTTTCTGTTATTCATTAAAAATGTACTACGAAGTGAACGCCTCCAAAATTCAAGAGACTAATAAATATTATTATTTCTTGAATGACATTTTCATTTTAAACATTTACTGATGAAGTTTTGTATTAAATTACACAATTTTTCTCTATTTACTCGACTAGTTTTGCTTTTTAGGGCATTTTCAAGAGTAAGTCATAAAAGAAACTGACAAGTTTATAAATAAACTTTTAAAATTTTCAATTGTTGGTTTTTTCAAATTTTCTTTCGGTTTTTTTAACAATTTGTTCTTATTTTAGGAAGAGAATGAATCGATTTTGATTGTTTTTTTGAGTAGTTAGAATTTCAATTGTTACTTAACAAATTTCGAGTTTTCTTTATATAAATTTTTCGATGCTTTTTATGTCTTTTAGCTGTAACATAAATATTTTTTTTTTTTTTAATATAATTTTTATTCGGTTTTAGAATCAGCTAGTTTGAGGTCAAAGGAGGTTCTTGACCTCGACCTTTAAATAACGTTGACTTTCAAATGACCTTGACCTTCAAATGACATTGACCTCCAATTGACCTTGAGCTTCAAATAATATTCACTTTCAAATGACCTTAAAATGTCACCTTAACTTTAAAAAAACCCTGGTATCCTTCTCATTTGGGAGGAAAGGGAACGCTTGAATGAAATAAATTGAATTTAAAAACCATGGAAAGGAGAAGATGGTATATATGCGAAGGACTTTAAAGTTTTAAAGAGTAATAAGTACAGAATTGATCAACACTTGGTTTGTCTCACTGATTTAATTAGTAAAACAAACCTTTAGGAGGATGTGGAGGAGAGACAATTGATGCCGAATGTACAAGGAAGTTTTAAGAGGATCTGTTCTTTGTTAGCCTCTGTCCTCTTTCCTCTGTTGCATTCTGTCCTTTGTCTTCTACTGCCCTTTATTCTCTGTGCTCTATCCTCTGTTGTTGTCTTTGTTATCCCTTAATGTTCTGTTTTCCTTTTTTATCACCTGTTGTCATCTGTATCTTCTGTTTGTTTCCCACTGTTATTCTCCGTTGTCGTTTGTTGACCTCTATAGCCATCTGTTAATCTCCTGTTGTTGTCTATTGTCCATCCTCAGTTGTTGTCTGTCATCTGTTCTCTATTATCTTCTATTATCCTCTGCATACTTCCCTCTATTTAATTTGCCCTCTGTTGTCCTCTACCATCTGTCCTCTATTCTGTGTCTTCTGTTGTCCTCTATTTTCTCTGTCCTCCATTGTCATCTGTTGTTCTCTGTTGTCCTCCGCTGTTCTTTGTTGTTCTCTATAATCCTCTGTCATCTGTTCTTTCTTGTCCTACGTCTTATTATGTCGTCTGTTGTCCAATGTCGTTTATTGCCCTTTGTCCTCTTTTGTCAACTGTTGTTCTTTGTCATTTATCGTCGGTTGTTCTTTCTCCTTTATTATACTTTATCCTCGGTTGTCTATTGTTCTTTGCCCTCTTATCCCGTTGTAATTTGTTGTCCTCTGCTGTCCTCTGTTCTATGTTGTCATCTTTCCCTTTTTGTGAGTTATCCTCTGTGATTCTATATTTTCCTGTGTCATCTGTCCTTTATTTACATCTGTCTTCTGTTGTTTTCTATACTATGTTATCATCTATCCTCTGTTCTTTGTTGTCTTTTATTCTCTGTCCTTTGTGGATCTCTGCCCTCTGTTCTCTATTGTCTTCTGACGTAAATCTTTTGTCATCCTTTGTTGTGCTCTGTTTTCCTCTATTGTCCTCTATTCTCTGCCTTCTATTTTCTCTCTTGGTCTCTGATGTTTTCTGTTGTTCTCTATCGCCCTCCATTGTTTTTTGTTGTTCTCTGTTATCCTCTGTCATCTGACGTTTGTTGCCCTCGGTCTATTATTGTTTTCTGCCCTTTGTTATCCTTTACCCTCTGCCCTCTTTTGTACTCTGTCGTCTGCTCTCCTCTCTCCTCTTTTATTATTTTTCCTCTGATATTGTGTTGATCAATTATTTGTTAATGTGAGATAAGTAAGACGTATATTCAAGAAATATTCAAAGAATATATAAAATTATAAAGGTAAAAAATCTGAACAATGAATAATGAAGACAAAAAGTTAAATATTTGATGGTAAAGGCGTTTACTTCGTGGTGCATCTTAAATGATTGATAATTTGATAACTTATAGTCGAAACTATAGTCACTGTAATTTTAAAAAATAAAGTAGTAAAACGAAATTATTTTATCTTAATTAATTAATTACAAAAAAAGTTAAAATATCTAATGAATTTTTCGCTTTTTTAGGTTATTATAGAATGAAAAAGAAAGGAAAACTTTGAGGAACCTTAAAAATATAAGAACACAAATTTAACATATTCCAAGAATAATAAAGAAAAACCTTAATAAATCCTATAAAGAGAAGATGGAGATAATCTAGAAGAGTCCAAATTTCTTAAACTTCTCAACAATATTAAAAAATTAAAACATAATTTAAAAAAAAAACTAGTAATTCATACTTCTTAAGACTATTAGAAAATCTTGAAATACTTTAGAAACATTTAAGGGAAATTATTTAAAGTATTTCATACTTTTCATGAATATTAGAAAATGTAGTAAAAAAACTTGAAGAAGAAAAAGGGTTTAACACTTTTCAAGGATTGAAAATTGATTGAAAAATGCCGACAATAGTAATATACTTATGCATCAACGCTTATTTAGTGAAAATTATTGTTTATATAACTATTTCAAAAGATAGAATAGAAAATGTCTGAATAACCGTCTTTAATGAATCTACTTAACCTAGTATTTATTTTTTAATTATTTAACATCCTCACTGTTTTATTTGATTTGCAACCATCAACAATTAAAACCTCTAACACACCTTCCAATTAATAGAAAAATCAATCCTACTGATGTTCTACTGATTGGAAGGTGAAAAAATGTTTCTTCTTAAAAAATATTGAACGTCAGTCATTGTTTGAATATTTTCGTGTTAAAGATATCTCAATTAAAAACTGGCGTATATTATAACATAGTAAATGGAGGGTGGAAAAATTGTTTTTTGGTGTAATTCTATTCGAGTTCAAAAACATGTTTATGTATGTTTATATTTTTTTAACAATTATATTACTCTAAAATAGTCCAAAATGTTATAAAGAGAATGGTTACGACCGTTACTACGATGGTTTACCACGTAGTAATAAATATTATATATATATATATATTATTCACAAATATTTCTGCAATAAACCAAGTAAATTTAATTATAAAACCTATATATTAACATGTTTTACCAAGTGATTAATGAGAAACAGGTATATGATAAACCATACTTACACTGAAATATTTGTGGTTGAAATATAGTGAATTTTTCAAGTGTAACTTCAAAATGTGTTCATAATTAAGAAAATACTCAAAAAATTTTCAATTTTTTGGTATTTTAAATTTCCAGGATATTATTTTCATTTTTTAATGTAAATTTATCTACTATTACCTAATCTATTTTTATTTAATTTAAAAAGCAAAATCATACAGTTTCTAAAATATAGACATATAAATTTTGTTTAATTACTACCCAACAACACCATTTTTCCTGCAAAGATTGTAGTGAGACTTTTACAAGAAAAATGTAAAGCGTCAGGTGAACTCTTGTATAGAAGAATATCCTACTACCTCAAATGCTAAGAATCGATCGTGAAATGTGAAATTTACAAAGTACAAGTGAAGAAGAAATGTATGGTCTGGTCACCTAAAAAGTGCAGCTTACAAAAATTTGACCTTGATATGGAATTACCGACGGCTTAACCCCCACGAATAAATTTTTCATTATCAGAGTTATAGTATCGAAAGAGTAAATAATGTAATAAGTATATTTCAAAACATACAAGATGTTAATCTCAAAATTTTCATCATATTTTATCACGTTCAATATAAAAGTCGTCTACACAAATGTATCCTTAAACTTTTGAAATATAAATGATAACTTAACAGATACATTAAATTTTACGATGACAGAATCCTTAGAAAATAATTTTTAATTTCTACCCAGCAATATTTCCGTTTCGAATATAAAATGGCACATATGCATGCATGACTTTAATAAATGGCGTCGAGTAAAGAAGTGATTAAAGGCTTTCGAATTTAAAATCTGTCTTACTGTAAAACTACAGCTCAATCGGGCCATAAGTGATGATACACAACAGTATGTGATACTGTGTACCATCCATCATGTAACGAAAGAAGAAAAGGCATTGTGTGGATCGACAAAGAAGCAATTACTAAATTAATCTTCTAATTAACATAAACATGTGTCATCACAGGTTAAGTGAGAATTTAAATCATCGTATATTAAATGATAATTACTTGTTGTAAACCAGAAGATACCACTCCTAACCTCTCTATGTTGGTTATGTATGAATATGTGAGTAAATTAGAGCGTTAAATTTACTCACATTGTAAAAAATATTGAATTATCGTATCTCAAAGAGACTTTTTAAGATTTTCTAATTGAAGAATTACAAGACATAATAATGAACTAAACCATTGCATTATTAAAGAAAAAAATACCTCGGGTTCAACAAAATACTTTATCCCATGATTCAAATTCAAAATCAAATCAAGCATCAATTAGCAGAGAAATAAAGAGTGCTACAAAAAACCCACAAAAGGAAACTACAAGGTATATAAATATGAAACTGAAATTTGCCCATAGAAGTCCATAGTTGTCAATGTAGTTACCGCCAAACCACGTCATTGGCGCCATTTCCTTGTTGACATCTCTAACAAAGATTTTCAACTCACAACAATAGAAGTTTCATATAACAGCATATTGATTTTCTGTTACCAATTGAAGAAAACTGCTGCAGAATCGTATCGAATGCTTGTCGAAGCTTACGGTGATCATGCTCATAGTAAATCACAGTGTTTTGAGTGGTTTAAAAAATTCAAAAGTGGCGATTTTGACCTGAGAAACGAAGAACGTGGAAGATCACTCAAAAAGTTTGAAGACAGCGAATTGCAAGCATTGTTGGATGAGGATGACGCTCAAACGCAACAAAAACTCGTGGAAAAAATAATTGTGACACAAGAAGCCGTCTCCATACGTTTGAAAGCCATGGGCAAGATTCAAAAGATGGGAAAATGGGCTCCACATGAACTGAATGAAAGACAGCAGAAAAACCGAAAAACCAGTTACAAAAGAAAGTAATTTCTCCATCGAATTGTGACTGGCGATGAAAAGTGGATATATTTTGAGAATTATAAGCGCAAAAGATAATGGGTAACTCCAGGCGAACCATCGACATCGACTGCAAGGCCAAATCACTATTGACGGAAGACAATGCTCTGTGTTTGGTGGAATCGGAAAGATGTGATCTATTTTGAGCTGCTAAAACCTGGCGAAACCATTAATACTGAACGCTATCAACAACTAATGATCGATTTGAATCAAGTTTTGCGTGAAAAACGACCAGAATATCAAAAAAGGCAAAACAAAGTGATTTTGCTTCATGATAATGCACCATCACACACAGCAAAACTGGCCAGGGAAACGATTGAGACGTTTAGTTGGGAAATACTTTCGCATGCGGCTTACTCACCAGACTTGACTCCGTCCGATTACTACTTATTTGCATCGATAGGACACACACTTGCCGAGCAGCGCTTTACTTCTTACGAAAATGTACGAAAATGGCTCGATGACTGGTTTGCCTCAAAAGAGCAATAGTTTTTTTGGCGTAGCATCCACAAATTGTCAGACAGGTGGGAAAAATGTATAACTAGCATTTATCATACAATAAACGTGCATTTTCTATACAAAATTCAGGTTTCATATTTATAGACCTGGTATTAATATTATGGCTGGGTCTAGTATTCATCCATCGTTTTCTATGGAATCCCCGGAAAAAAGAAATTACAATCGAAGCATCCAACTAAATATTTGTCAAATAAAATTGCAGTATCTTCTTCTCAGTTTGATGAACATTTGTGTTTATTTGTTCTGCAACTAAACAACTAGGTAATCAATTTAGGGTATATTATAGAGAAAAAAAATAAAGTCCACAAAAATTTATTACAACGAAAACTATATTAACGCGTCTTCTAACTAGCAAAAAACAAAAAAGAATATGGAATTTAATTAACTCGGAAAGAAATGTACATATTTCCAATAATGCAACATTTCTTGTAATACTCTTAACAAGTATTTTGTTCTTCATAAAATACTAACACTGTAACAACCTCATCAATTCAAATATTTTGTGACTGTTGCTGATAATATATTATTTTCATTGCCGCATACTAACAGAAATCCCTTAAATGTTAATATTTTCTTAACTCATCAGTTTGCATTTCAAAAAGTATCTATTATATAAATAGGTGACCTCAACATGAATATGTCCGTTAAAAAAGATGTAGAATCTATAAACAATTAGTAATTAAAGTTATAATGCATATGTAGGGTGGGTGGGAGGTCTCTATCCACTCTCCAATCAGTAAAACACAAGCGAGGGTTTTAGTTAAAAGTTTTTAAATGTAAACAAACACAAACTAATTGCAATTTTTATTACATACATGGTTTTATTGCTTTTCAAGCAAGAAAAACATCAGCAATTAGTATTTAAAGTTATCATGTATATGAAGGGTGGGTGGATGGCCTCTATCACATTCTCCAATCAGTAAAACATAAGTGAGGGTTTTAATTAAAAGTTTAAAAATGTAAACAAACATAAAAAGCAGATTTACCCGTTTTTATGACATTAATTTCAAATTTTATACTTACCCTCAGATTGTGCACTAATTTCGGATGAAACGTCACTAGTTTTCTGGTCTTATTGAGGATGAAATTGAAAAATTTTAAATGATATATTTGTAAAAAAATTCGATTCATGTAACATAACTACTAAATAACCCAAAACTTAACCCAGATAAAATTTTGGTATGGTTTGACGTGGAATCTCTTTTTTCTAACGTACGAATTGATGAAAGTAAACATTCTACACAATATTTTAAGAGAACATTCAGTCCCTAACAAGGACATAAAACAATACATTGAACTAACAAAAATGGTCATGGAATGGAATGGTCATTGCTATGGGCAATCTCTTATCCCCTTTCCTAGCCAATATATTCTTCAATGATTTAGAAAAACAAGCTAAAAACCTGATACCCAACTTCCCTCGCATATGGTACCGTTATGTAATTAATGCCTTTGCTATAGCAAATAGGTTATATAGCATAATAAATATAGCATATAGCAATATAGATTAGCTTGTAAGTGAGATCGGTGTACTCAAGTTGTACTGCGTTTAGTTTAAAATAAAATATTTATATGTATAGTGGGTAAGTGGTAACTATCACACTTTCCAATTTATTTACAATTGATCAGAGTTTCACTTTTAAATATTTATATGTTAAACATACTCTTATTATGACTTTAAAACTAATTTGTATATGTACATATTAAATGATTTACAGATTATGATAGCGATGTGCGTGATAAACTTCTATACTAGAAAATTGTGAATGTATATTTCAATTTCTATCCTCTAATTATATATTTCTAACTATATTTAAAACTATGTATGCAGTTTGGTAACTTTTCGTAAATCAATCAGATAATAAGTAAACTATTTCTCTTATGTAAATTACGAAAATTCTCATCTTAAAAACGTAACTATTGATTTCGGCGTACAAAGTAATTCACTAGGCGGCTTCACCTATATAAATACTTAGCGCGCTAAGTACTCCCCCTTCGTACAAGAAGTTCGCTTTGGCGCGCGTTAAAACTTTTTCCCTGCGGATCGATACGTACTCGGGCATTGATTAGGGCTGCAAATAATGACGGTTTTCTTGCCGAGACTCCGGAAGAAATAAACCGTCAGGCATGTGAGGGAATGCAAGGGAGACGGCGGGAGGGAGATAGAAGTGGAAGGGCTGATACTTCTTAAGACTTCGGACTTCGGTCTTAAACCGCACACCGCCTATTTTCGCTACATCGATTTATCGGTCGGTCGCAGCCATTTATTTCGGTAATTGGAACACGCCAAAACTAATTCCGGACCGGAATAAAACACGGAATTATTAATTACGAGCATTCTACCAACCGATAGAAATTGGCGAATGCACCAATAAATCAGGACAGTAATTATAAAATAAAGATATATACTTTTATTTTATTATAAACGAAATGTAAAAAGGTTAATAAATATATAATGCCTTGTAAGAGTAAATTCTTTGCAATGTTTTAATAAAACAAGACAATAAAATGTTATTATTATTAATAATAATAATAATAATAAGCTTTATTCTAATAAAAAGTAGACAATATAATAATAACACATACAATGATATGAATACTACTAGCCGCCACTTGATATGAAAAAAATCGTTGCGTTATATATGGTGGATGCGCCGGGATATTTTAAGAAAACAAGGTTAATATAATATATTCAGTGTAAGATAATTAATAAAAAAAAAATACTTTGTTGAGGTAGAGAGAACGATGACTGTCTTGTAAATTAAACACGGTCACAATTACAAGGGGGCCGTACAAATATTTGTCGAGCGTTCCGTATTCCGGCTCATAATTCCTCGAGTTTATTTTATATTTTGATGCGGTCGGCGGCGGGGGGAGGGTGGTTGTTTGGTTTTGTTTGTGAACAACTCGCAAACGGATCCTGTGGACCGAACGGAAAAATAAAACTTGAAGCACAAAAAAAAAACGCGACGTTCTGAGTGGAATTTAAAATAAGGACGATGCTTCAAGAAACACACAAACAAAAATAAGTTACTGACTTTAAATATAAATATATATATAGTAGTTAGTAGGTATATATGTATAAAACCGTTTGTGAAATTAATTCAGTACGTCAGGTCTGTAATTAAACAAAAAAAACTTTTATCTAGCGTACAATGGTTTAATGCTGTTTGATCTGAAAGGGTGAGCAGCTTTTAACTTTAAAATGCGAGGGCCAATTTATCCGCAGGACGTTATCGCCCAACAATTTTTTTATGTATATAAGCGTTGCCCAACAGGACAAACGATTCCACAGTAAACACACGGTTTTAAATGAATTATTCAAGGCGCTCCTCTTTGGATCCTTTGTTATTCCACGTTAAACATTTATATAATTTTTTTCAAGTAAGTAAAAACGTAAAAAAGGAAATTATACATCGGATTGGTACGTAAAAGTAGGTCCTTTTATGTATTCAAATGCTTCAGGTTGTTTATCAAACAAAATCTATAGTTTATTTCATTTAATAGTTAACATTAATGAATTAATAATGAAAAATTAGCACATTTCAAGAATAACAATTTAAATAATAAATTAATAACATATAATGTTGTTTTTTCTCCCGATTGGGATTGTATATAAATTTTCCTTGAATTTAATTTATAATTAAGTAAATGTGTATTTATTTATTGTAAAGATCATATTTATAATTTCCAATGCCTAGAAAATCGTTTTGTTTAAAATTTATGGCACAAAATATCTTTGAAAAGTAAAATTCACTTTTTGTAATTTTCAATGCATAGAAAATTTATTCTTTTAAGTAAAAATAAGTATGATTAGAAAAAACACGAAGATATTTCGTAAAATCTTCAACGTAAGGACTATTATTATTAAAAATAAGTATGTTGTACCTTATAATCAGTAGAACAAACTCTAAGGATATTGGATTGTTAAAGTTGTTACTTGGCGAAACTCTATTACGAACTTATAATGAACAAACATAATCGTTTTAAGTTTAGCTTTATTTTATAGTTGTTTCACCATACAGTGGTTTCAGCAGGCAGATGAATATAATTTTTATTTTCAAATATTTCTGTACATAAAAATCCTTCATAAATAATTCAATTATCCATTTTTAAATAATAAGAAAAGAGTTTGTAGTTTAACAAGTTTGTTCATATTTCTCATAAAATTTTATTTATACAATTTAATCCATTACATAAGTTCTTATACAGGCTTACACACGTTCCCTACTTATACAGTTTCCAACATCAAGCGTAAACTCGTAACTTTGTAATAACATCTAATTCACCTGCATGTACATGCACTACGTACAACATATAATATTCCGTGAATAATTACTTATATGTAGAAATTTGAGTTAATGCGTCGGTGTGAGTGTGTATGTGTGTGTGTACGTGGAAGGTTATTATCCTCACAACCTCCTGAAAAGTCAGACGGAAGTCTGAATATTAGTAAACACAGTGGTACGGGAAAATATTGTGCTCTGTGCAATTAATGTGAATCCCGCAAATGCTGCAGCAGTGCACATACAGTGGCTCGGAAATGTGTGTGTGTGTGTGTGCAGATGCGAGCAGAGATGGATTAATATCAAAATTTCTCGACTGCTCTGTTTGTTTTCGTATCCAGCACAAAGGGCTCTTGCATTGTTTTACTTTAATTTACTCTAACGTTATCTAAGACATGTTGAATTAATTAATACACTAATAACAAATCATGTATTTTAAATATATTTATAACGTTCATAAATGGTGGATGCGCCGGGCTATAACTTTGAATAGGATTTTCTAGATCTTTTAATCCAAATGTTTTCTATGATAAAGTAAAAACAACTTTTTATTGTCTATAAATCTATAAATATATAGTGAATAGAATGGTTGCGACCGTTACTATATAGTAATTCATACTTGAATTTTTTAATTTTTAAACACAAATATTATTTGTGAAGTTTTTATTTTAGTATAATTACATACAACAACATTGATATGCAAATCTAGTTAACAATTAAATTTATTATTATTACCGTTATATAATCAAAACATTCCTCCACATCCACCAAATTACATAATCTAAATCACACTGTACATCCTCATGAATGGCACATTTTCGAGAGATTACGTTCTCTCCTCGTCGCGTTAATTTATGCTGGCCCGTATTTGTTATAAAATAATATTTTAAAGCGTTGGTAACAATCGAATCAATTATCCCCATCTCTCTCTCCATTCGTATATCGTTGTGAATATTATATTCTGTCGTAGGTGCGTGCTGGATTAATTAATTAAACGGGCACTCGATTGTCCGCGGAAACAACAATGCAGTTTTAACATTTATAAACTAATTATACGCAAACACGACGAGGTCGATGTTTTTCGCTCCTCGCTATTAACGTTCGCATTGTGCATAATTAATAATGTGCATATTGCATTTTGCATAATTCCATTCGTCTCTCAAACTATTCCATATTCTTCTTTAATTGTACTTCCCTAGTTATACAAAATTACCCAACTACATCTCCATCTTCACAATGATAACTCAATGTAAATTAATTCTGGTGTATTAAATTCGACCTAATTTTAAAACTGAAAATTGTAAAATTTAAAAATGTGTAAATAATGTATAGAATTGAACAGTATTTTATTTTATAAAAGTGAAAATAAAAACTTAAAGCTGATCACTTGATAATGATCTTAATAAATAATGTGCTTCAAGATCATAAAGAATTTTTAAAGTTACTGAATATTGGCAGATCGACAACAATATTAAATAAATTAAAATAGAAAATTTTAAATCGGTAACATCGTACTCAAGCCCGATGCCAAACAATAGCAAAAAGTATGCAAATTTGCCAAAAAATTTGCCTGAAAATAAGTGTAAACTCTTTCCAGATTTAAAATTAACCCCGCAATTTTTGCCTAAATTATTATAGGCTTTATTGTATTGTATTTTGAATTTTTCCTTTATACAAAATAAAAATATTGGTTAATTTTCCTCTTGAGCTTTACGATAATGATAAAGAAGATAAGTGTGCAGCATATTATGTAAAATTGGTACCCATTCTAATATTTTATTTGAGGATATCGCAATGCCTTTATTCCATCTCAACTTAAATAATTTTTCAAGCTCAAATTAAATCAACTCAAAGCTAAAATGCAGACATTTCTATTAGATTTAAATTTAAAAAAATTGATGCTGTAAAATAGGTAAAAGTTATAAGCTTACACATTGAACCTCGGTATTTTATTTAACAAAAATTTATCTAAATTAGGATAAGTAATACACTTGTTGTATTCCATATATTTTATTACTGCTTCTAATGTAAACAATTTGCTTCATCAAGAGTATAGCACAGCAAGTCTTAAATAAATTAAAGATTTATCTTTTGTGCTTCACTTTCAAGCTGTACAGAAATATGCTTTCAAAATTAGTGAACCTTTTCGTGATCATACAATTGTTTACATGTACGTCCTAAATTGAAGTATGATGTCGTAGTTTAGTTACTAAACTATGCAATAGATATACAATTATTGGAGAAGGTATAAAAGATATTTGTTAAATATCTCTATTATAAGATGTATTTAGTGTAACCCGATAATACCATAGGCTATAATGATATGCTGCCAATATTTAATTTTAAATCTTTAGTCTCTAAGGCAGCAGAATTTCTGTTTGTGTAGACTTTGAAACTAAACAGCCAAGTATTTTCTGTAATGGTAGATAATGAACGAGTGGTAAACTAAGGATAAAGAATTATAATAGATATGTTTAAGCCCTATTTTGATTCATGAAGAGGAGTTACTACAAATAATTTTTAATAGAGTCTATTCCTCTAGCTCAAGAGCTACTACTTTTGTTTGTGTTCGTAATAAGTTTTTTCCTGGTGTTTCAAGTCCACAATATTCAAATATATTTAGGTTTAATGATGATAACGCTTGTGTCATATAATCCCCCAAAAAAGAAATGGCGTTTTTTTGTATTGTATTAAATTTAATCTTTATTACATAAAGAAATATACAATTGTACTAATAATGTAAGCAAATATATACAAAAATAATTTTAACTGCAGCAGAAGGGTACAGTTCAGTCTTTTAAATGATCTCTCCACTCCAACCCGCAATTATATAGTACCAAAACAATTGGGGATAAGAAAAACAACAAGAGATAATAAATCATTTCAACGATAGAAAAGTTGCAGTTGACGTCGCAGAATTTATGATCAGACAATACACTTGTGTACGTCAAAGTAGACTTTTCATAGAAATAATTTATATTAATAAAAGGATTAATTAAGCACTTGGTTATGTTTCACTATTTTTATAAATATAAATATAAAAATAGTGAAACATAACCAAGTGCTTAATTAATCCTTTTATTAACATAAAAATTTTTCACCACGGGTTAAGTGAGAAGTTAATTAATCGTATAATAATTTATATGTTTTCTCTAAATCCCAACATTATTTACACACATATTCCGATGTTTGAAAAGATAGAAACTTATAGAAGAAAACGTCTTATAATAATCTACAGCTGAAAAAATAAAACAGCAACAATTTTCATTAATCAGTCAAATATGATATAGGATTATTTATAAAACAATAATTGGAGCAACCATAAGAAGAAAATGCAGTAAATATTTCTCAAACTTCAACAAATTTATAGTGCAAATTTTATCCTAAAATTTTATATAGAAAAGAAATTAAAAACATATATTGCTTCGATTTAAAAAACTTTAAAATTTATTATATATTCTTTAGATTTTATTTTTAAAGTTGTTAATGTCTGCCGAGTAACTAAACTCCAAATACAGTATAAATTTTTCGAAATAATTCAACAGACAACATTATCATGAGAGTTTCAAGATAGAGCAACATCAATATGTATCCCCAGAAAACAGATAGATGTATTGTCATTAACCGTTGTTCTGACAAATAAAGCACTAATAACCTTTCTTCACAATTTTATTTGATTAACCAAATGTACATTATGGACACAAAGTGACTATTATCAATGGATTAGCACTGTGTTAATCACTTTGTGTCCGAAATGTACATTTGGTTAATCAAATAAAATTGTGAAGAAAGGTTATTAGTGCTTTATTTTTCAAATTAATTTGATCTTCACGTAACTCAAGCAACCAATTTTTAACCGTTGTTCTGTTAAAAATTATCTGCTTTGCTCTAAAACCATTAAGATGTAGTTTATTAGAGTTACAACTTCTAACGACTAACGATGTTGCATGACTTTATGGATATTTTAGTATTAAAGATTATTATATTATCAACAAATAATATTACATTGGTATTTTTAAAATAGCTAGGTAGATTATTAATGTAAATTCGAAACAAATCGGCCCTAATATCGACCCTTGTGGAATACCGAAAGATGTATCTAAAGGTGTAGATATAGACTGAGTGTCGGCACAATGAGTTAAACAGTTTATTTTGTCGAACAAACAAGTTACGCTCGTCATCTTTTTGATGATAGGATAAAAGTTATAGAAGAAAATTCCTTTAGAAATTATCACAAAAACTTGCACTAAAGCTAAAAGAGCAAAATATCAAGAATCATAAATCAATCAAATGTGCTAGAGACTTATTTTTAGAACAAAAAATGGAGCAATCAGAAGAAGAAAATGCATTCAATATTCCTTAAATTTCTACAAATTCGATTTGTAAATTGTTTCGTGAAAAATGAAAACTTGTATTGCCTTGATTTAGGAAAAGAACAAATTTAATTATTATTTAGTTTTCCTATGTTCTACAGAGTTTATTTAATTGTTTTTTGTATAATCTATTAATAAAATCTTTATAAAATAAATGTTATTTTATTTTATTTGAACAACTAAACCTTTAAATAGATATTCATCCGAGTAAAATATATGTGAAAACTGAGCTACTCCGAATGGGTTGTAGAGTGATATTAACCTAAATAAGCCAGAAATGGCAAAAATATTTCTTCAGAGGCTAGAGTAACCTAATGAATATTATCACCAGCTGTAAAGTACAATGGGTTGAGTGAAAGAACACCAGAAGTCGTGAACTCCGCATTCAAGAAGATCTATGATGCAAATTTTAAAATGAGTATTTATTGTATCTATGTATGTATTTTGTGTATTTTTTTTTTAAATCTTGTAAAGCAAATAAATTTAACAAAATTAAACTAAACATTAGAACAGTCGCAAAGGGGATAAACATTTTTTTTCAAATAGATGGAAAACATGTCTCAAATTTTGAATCATTTTTATTTCTTTAAAAGGAATTTTAAATTAGTTATTTGTCGATAGCATAATTCCTGTATCGTTTAAAAAACACTAATTTTTAGGCAGAAAATCTTTTTTAAGTCGAAATAAAGTCAAAAAGTCTCCCAGAAAAGGGAAATACAAGAGGAAACTGAAACAGAAATCAAATATTCCAGATGTCGAGGTAAATCCTTGCTGCCTTAACATCATGGTGATGGATTGATTTTAAGTGGAAGAACATATTTAATTGTGAACTCTACTCATGCTTCTTTTTACCAAAATTTTATATAGAGTTTTATAATTAATTTGCTTTAAAGTGTATTTTTTAAGAAAGAAGTCGAAAGATAAGTAAATAAATTAATAAATGAGATCGTTGTTTGTGTTCTGGATTTCGCGAAAATTTTAGTGTTTTAATGAGATTTCTATAAATTTTCCTAAATTAAAAATTAGGTTATAAATTGTAATGTTTAATGTGCAAATATATTTCTTGATAATGTTGTAACAAGCGAAACTAGTTGAGAAAATACAAAAAAAAATGAGTGACAAACCAAGTTTTCATATTGTGTAAACATATTTTTGAAATAACTCTTACGTAAATTTTACTGATTGGAGGGTGGAATAGGGGCCACCCACCCACCCTACATATAAATTTAACTTCAATTACTGACCGATGTTAAATTTGCAGCAACATTATAAACAAAATGTTGATTCACATAAGAAAAGGCATCAACACTGTTTAGTTTGAATTTTTAAATATTTATGTAGGGTGGGCGGGTGGTCTCTAACCCACCCTACAAATTCAATGCCATAAATAAGAGTCTTTAATTAATATTTTTTTAGATTATTATGCTTTAATAACAAATTTTAAATACTTTTCTTCCACAGAATAATTTTTTTCTAGATAATTAAAAAATGGTATGTACAATTTTGAATTATTTTATTTTTGTCCTAATTTTTAATTGGTTACGAGTCAATTGAATTATTTATTTCTAGAATGTTTAAAGAACGCTACTTTTTAGACAGAATTACAGATCGGTTATATTAGCAATAACATCGAAAGTAAATAATAAATTTAGATTTAAAAAAATCTTCAACGGGGTTTCACTTAAAGTTTTAAGTGTATATGTAGGGTGGGTGGGTGGCCTCTATCCTACCCTTCAAATTAATACCATAAACGAGGGTTTTCTAATGAAATATTGAATTATTTCTAAAATTAACAACAAATTTTAATGTTTCACACTCTAAGAGGATCATTATGCATTTATAAACCGTAAATAGACAGATAATCTTTGTGTTAGTATCAGAATGATAATGATTAGGTCACTAAAAATAAACCCTTATTTTTGTCATTGTCAAAGAAAAGCATTTTTATTTTGTCTATGAATAAATTTTAAATAAAAACAGATGTTCACGATTTAAATTTTTTCTCATAGATCATTAATAAAAAAATTAGGAATAGAGGACCAAATAATGAACCCTGTAAGACACATGATGTTACAAATATTCAGGTCTATGAAGTAATTAAGAGTGACACTACTTACGCTCATTTAGATAAAAATCTATGACCAATTTTGCTAATTTTCAAAGAAAACTGAAGTTATTCATTGCATTAAAAAATTAAGTATGTTTTAATTTAGTGACTCTTCTGTTTGTAGTTACAGGAATGGAAAATGCTTGAAGTATCATAGAGTAATATGCTGCCAATGATCAAATCACAACGCGATTTTAAGAAAAGAGAAATTATGCAATGAAAACACCACTTAACTTTAAATAAAAATACACTTCGTTGATATCATACACATGATTAATTGCGTGACTATAGTCTCAACTTTTAAAAGGCCATTATCAAACATACAGTATTGTTTAAAGGTTGAAACTATGGTCACGTAATAAATCCTGTATGTGATATCAACAAAGTGTATTTTCTTTTAAAGTTCCTGATTGAAGACGTATGACAAAGTGATGGCTTCGAGCATTAAACACTTTCTAACTTGTTTGTATCACTGGATATGTTATACAAACAAATTAGAAAGTGTTTTAATTGTATACTACATAATGTATAACGAAGTAGAAGCCTCAAGAATCGAAGATAAAAGAGAAATTGTTCATTTGATGATTACAAGCTATATATGTCAATAGTAGAAAAATTCCAAAACCCTTAAACGAAAATGTAGCAACAGATAATTCCAGAAAATCGTCCAAAAATTTAGATAACATTTATTGTATTTTAAACAATAATAATGCAATAAATAAAAATTTGCTTCATTAAAATTTGTTCAATCAAATCAGAAAGTTGCTTAAAAACTTGTTGTTGCAATTGTAAGTTCAAATTTGTTGGTTTTGCAAATTATAGTTAAAATCAAAAAGTTAATTTCATTATCACTTTCTGCTTCGAGAGGTGAGTTTTATGTCTATTTTATATTTGTCAAAATTTGCTTGTACTTAATTTTACCCATTCCCATCTTATTTGGCTATTAATAATAGTAATTGCATTACGATTTGTAGTAAATAAATCTAGTCGCACTGACGTCAGCATCAGGCTGTTACCTAAGCATCAATTTCCACCAGATTTGACGCCCGGCTTACAACAATGGAAGCCGTGACCTAGAAATTATCGTATCCAGATGCAGCGGCGTGTACGATTAGTCACAGCACTGAAAAAGGCAAAAAGAAAATAAAAACGTGAAATAAATTAACCGGCCCTTTTTTTTCGGCGGACAATATCGCGCACTTATTTAGGTCGAGATGAAATTCACGTTCACACCAGACCGAATTAAATAGCAATTCGTTGTACGGGATGAGGTCAAAGTAGTTGAGAAACTCTACATTAAAGCATTAAATTTATTCCTATTTAATTAACCATTTATTATATATTAATAATTAATGTGACCTTTATTTAATAATTTATATCTGAAATGTTTTATCTCATAACTGTTATTACAATGAAAAGTACTCAAAATATTAATAAATAAATGCATATAAAAAATAGAGATGATATAAATAATACTATAAACTAAATAATACACTGATTGCTGTTCTAAACCAGAACTTTCAAATACCCACAAATTTTCCAATTATTATCATTGTATTTGATTTTTTCAAGTAGTGCTTTTATAAGCTGTCAGTATGACAGAAACCACAATTTCATAAACTGAAGTTAAAATACCAAAATATATGACAAAATCAAATAAAATCAGCATCATGACTGTCATGAATTAATACAGAAGACTCTGAGTGAGAGTGGAAGATCATCATAGGTGAACTAGGTCTATTTCATGTGCGGTTAAAATTAATTTAAAGGTATGTATGTATATTAATATTTAGACCATTTTTGTTAGCACATTGAATAAAACTTACAAACATTAAACCAGATTATAGTTATTTGCAAATAAAACAGTTTTTTACTTTGTATAACTGGAACATTATTTAGTGACTATTTTAATTGTCAGTTTCAAACTAAAAGTTGTTGAAACTATAGTCATAAATAACGTTCCAGTTATACATACAAAGTAAAAAAGTATTTCATTTATGAATTATGATGTATAACGAAGTAGAAGTTACAACCGTTTATAGTTATTTGCTTTATAGAATTAATAATGTCATCTGCTTTTTTTAAATTCATTTATTTATGATTTTTTGAGTACTTTCCACTCTAAGCGGATTTCAGTCGTGTAAATATTCAGAATTACCGTCCGTCCACCAATAAAAATATCCGGATTACTACTACCTACCTACTACTACTACTAACCAAAAAAAAACTGCATTATAGGCGAATATTTTGGAATTACGAAACGCGCATAGCACGATGGCATTTCTGGACAAATCCGAGTTGTACAATCGCCGCCCCCCCTCTTGCTCTGGCACACACTTTTTTTTTTTTAATAAAAGCCACGTTCTATATGGGCCAAGCCATAAAATCCATTCGGGCGTACAATAAAACCGTAAATTTCCAACCCAAAACTGCCGCCGCCGAACGCCGGTTTCTTTATTTAGTGCGCCAACTAACTCTGCCAACTAGCGCTCCTAAGAAGGAAAAACGACCGCCGCCGCTCTCACTGTAATTACTTGACGATGAGAAATGTTAATTTACGGCCGAGTGTTCTATGTGTAACGGTTTTGTGAATGAAGGCAAGAAGATGGACGCAGCTTAATGGATTTGGAATGTAATAATAATACTCGAAGTTGTATTAAAATCAAAATGAATTATCATCAAGAAAAATAATTATTTGTTATAGAGTTTGGTTAAGAATTTAAGTGTAAAGAAAGGATAATTTATATTGTACCATATTAATAACAATAATTGAATCCTAATAGCGTTAATTACAATATGATTAAATTTATAAGAAGAATCAAATGCTTAGATTTTCATCAGTAATATAATTGCAGTGTAAACCACTTAATTAATTAAGTGAACGGCTTAAAATATACGAAAATCATTAAGCTTTATTTATTTACAATTATATATATATACAGACAATAATAAATATGTCAAGTTTTCTCTTCTTTATAACTCAAACAAAAATTAAAAGCGCACATTTTCATTCGACCGTATTTTCACGTCATATTCACCATGTGCTGTAATTCAAGAAGTCTAGCCGCGGGGGCGAACTGCGAAAGAAAATCAAACCGCATGTAAATCAAGACCGCCCCTCGAAACACTGGATTAACACGCCCTTGTTATTTTCTCGCCCCGCAGCACTCCATCCGTTCCTCGCGTCTCTACGCGAGCACCGCAAATGGAAGTCGAAGTTTTACCCCCACATCCCCCCTCATTCTCCCCCATCTCAAACACACACAACACATCACAACAAAAACCTCACACACACATCATATTTTATATAATAAATTTTAGGTTAATAATTGAATTATTTAATTTCACCCGGCGCCTCCACCATTTATACACCGTGGTGAAATAATTCTATAAAATATTTATTTTAACCGTACGTACGTTTTTGATTAAACCGGTTTTCAATTCCGCGGTTTATTTCATTCGTTAGCCGACGCGAAACGATTTAATTAAAACGGGCGTTGAAGGTTTCCGAAAGAATATCGTCGCGCGTTCGTTGTTCCGATCTTCGTCCGTCGTCCGTTTCGTTCCATTGTGTTTAGGAATTCTGGTGGAGGCGGAAGAATGTCCCAATGTGTTTTAATTAAGCGCTACCGACCGCATTAAACAAATAAACGAATTGATAACACACAATAAATGAACATAAAATTTTCTTACTGTTCTGTAATTTTCTTGCTGGAGCTCATTTTTCAAAAGCTTTAAAAAAATACTTAAACGATTTTCAGAGATTAAAAACTATTAAAAATTACTCAAAATAAACTCTGATTTTATATTCAAGTCTAATTTTAATTGATTTAATGATTACATTTAAGGATAATCACGATTAAAAATAATTAACAAGTCTCTTGCAGCAATTCACATTTTAATGATTAAGAAAAACAATGCATAAATAATTATTAGAGTTTAAATATTTTTCAAAATTTACCTAAATTAGACTCATTTTTACAATACAAGACAAATATTGTTTAGTTCATTTATAGAATTTCAAAATAATTACGATTAAAAATCACTTTTAATTTTCTTGTTGGAACCCAATTTTCAATGGTTTATAAAAAATACATAAACAATTGTTAAAGATTTAAAACTTTACAAAAATACTAAAAATAGGCTCTGCTTTAAAATTTACGTGTAACATTAACAAATTTGTTTATTATAAATTAAGATAATCATGATTTAAAACAATTTGCAATTTTCTTGCTGCAGCTCATTCTTCAAGAGTTTGAAAAACATATTTAAACCATTGTTAGAGATTAAAAGCAATTAAAAGCTACTTAAAATAGCCTTCTAATTTAATAGCAACATCTAATAATAACTCTATCTTTTATTAAAATCTCAAATATTGACGATTAAGAACCATTTACAATTTTCTTGTTGCAAATGAATTTTTAATGATTTAAAAAAAAATACGTAAACAATTGTTAATTATTTAAAACTTTACAAAATTACTCAAACTTGACACATATTTTATATTAAGGACTAATTTTTATTGTTTTAGTTATTAAGTTTCATGATTTTCACAATTAACAATGATTTTGCGGCAACCCACATTTTAATGGTTTAGAAAAAATATATAAACATTTACTAGAGATTGAAAATTTCTAAATATTTAGTCAAAATAGACTCTTCTATGAAATATAAGCCAAAAATAGTTTAATTTATTTATAAAATTTCAAAATAATTACGATTAAAACAACTTATAAGTTTCAATGGTTTAAAAAAATACAGAAAAAAACTCAGATCATTTAATTAATTTTATTGGAAACCGCGAGACTATAAGGGATAAGAGTTTATATGCATATGTAGGGTGGGTGGTTGCCCTCTATCCCACCCTCCAATCAGTAAAACATAAGCGAGGGTTTCAATTAAAAGTTGTAAAATAAAAATACATACAATCTTGCAATTGTTAGAGATTTATTCATACAAACAATTCAAATAATTTTTGATAATGTCTTACTGATTGGAGGGTGGAATAGAGGCCACCCACCCACCCTACATATACATATAAACTTTTATCCCTTATCATCTCGCGGTTTCCAAAAAAATTAATCACAAAACTGTTTGAATAAAGAAAAATTAAAATAGTAAAATATGTGAGTGAATAAATTGATCAAATTTTTATGCATGATGGGTGGGCAGATTTTAAATCTAAATTAGATATGATTAGCTATAGGAAAGTCATTTATATTTAAACTTAAATTTTGTTTTTTTTTTTCATTTTTTATTACATAAAGGGTTTGATTGTTTTTAGCAACAAAATCATCAAAGATTGGCAACTAAAATTATCATGTATATGTAGGGTGGGTGGGTGGCCTCTATCCCACCCTCCAATTAGTAAAACATAAAGGAGGGCTTTAATTAAAAGTTGTAAAATAAAAAGGAACAAAACATAATTGCATTTTTCAATTGATGTATTCATACAAATATTTCAAGTAATTTTTGATGATGTTTTACTAATTGTAGGATAGGATAGAGGCCACCCACCCACCCTACATAAGCATATAAACTTTAATTCCTCATCATCTCGCAGTTTCCAATAAAAATAATTACAAAACTGTTTGAATAAAACAAATTAAAATAGTAAAATATGTGAGTGAATAAATTGAGAAAAATTTTATGCATGATGGGTGGGCAGATTTTAAATCTAAATTAGATAAGATTAGCTCTAGGAAAGTCATTTATGTTTAAACTTAAATTTTGATTTTGTTTCATTTTTTATTACATAAAGGGTTTGATTGTTTTGTAAGCAACAAAATCAACAACGATTTAGTATTTTAAATCGTGTATATGTAGGGTGGGTGGGTGGCCTCTATCCCGCCCTCTAATCAGTAAAACATAAGCGAGAGTTTTAATTAAAAGTTGTAAAATATAAATAAACAGAAAATAATTGCATTTTTTAGAGATGTATTCATACAAATTTTATAAATGATTTTTGATGATGTTTAAATATATATGTAGGGTGGGTGGGTAAGACTGTCAGTAATTGAAATTTATATGTATATGTAGGGTGGGTGGGTGTCCTCAATCCCACCCTCTAATCAGTAAAACACAAGCAAGAGTTTTAATTAAAAGTTGTAAAATATAAATAAACAGAAAATAATTGCATTCTTTAGAGATTTATTCATACAAATTTTATAAATGGTTTTTGATGATGTTTTACTGATTGGATGGTGGGATAGAGGCCACCCACCCACCCTACATATACATATAAATTTCAATTACTGATAGTCTCGTGGTTTGGAATAAAATTAATTACAAAACTTTTTGAATAAAAAGAAATTCAAATACAAGAATTCTTCTTCAGCAACACATATTTCAATGGTTCAAAGAAAATATATAAATAATTATTAGAAAATCAAAATATTTAAAATTTTGCTCAAAATAGACTCTTCTTGAAATATAAGCCAAAAATTGTTTAACTTATTTATAATATTTCAAAATAATTACGATTAAAACCACTTATAATTTTCTTGTTGCAACCAAATTTTCAAATGTATAAATATATATATATATATATATATATATATATATATATATATATATATATATATATATATATATATAAACAATTGTTGCAGACTTAAAACTTTACTAAATACTAAAAATGGACTCTGCTTTAAAACTAACGTATAATATTAATGAATTTGTTAATTATATATTAAAATAATCATTATTGAAAATAACTTGTAATTTTCTTGTAGCAGATCAAAAGTTTGAAAAATACATTTAAACAATTATTAGAGATTAAAAACTATTAAAAATTATTCAAAATAGCTTCTAATTTAATAGCAGAGTCTGATAGTAAATGAATATTTTATTAAAATTACAAATAATTACGACTAAAACTTCTTATAATTTTCTTACTTAGAGCGAATTTTCAATCGTTTAAAAAAAATATATAAACACTTGTTAGATATTTGAAACTTTACAAAATTACTCAAAATAGACTTAGATTTTATATTTATAAGTCTTATTTTAATTGATTTAATAATTCAATTTAATTATAATCACGATTAAAAATAATTAAGAAATCTCTTGCAACAACCCACATTTTAATGATTTAAAAAAATTATAAAAATAATTATTAGAGATACAAAATTTTAAAAATTTTACTCAAAATAGACTGTTCTTTAAAATATATCACAAAAATAATTTAATCCATTTATAAAATTTTAAAATAATTACGATTAAAAATAACTTATGACCCAATTTTCAATGGTTCCAAAAAAAAAATTGTTCGAGACTTAAAACTTTACAAAAATACTCAAAATAGTCTATGCTTTAAAATTAACGTGTAACATTCATAAATTAATTTCTTATATATTTAGATAATCATGATTAAAAACAAATTGCATATTTCTTGCTACAGATAATTTTTCAAGAGTTTAACAAAACTATTTAAACAATTGTTGGAGACTAAAAACTATTAAAAATTACTCAAAATAGTTTTTAATTCAATTACAAAGTCTAATAGTAACTGAATCTTTTAAGAAAATCTTAAATAATTACGATTAAAAACAATTTATAATTTTCTTGCTGCAATCGAATTTTTAATAGTTTAAAAAAGTACATAAACAATTCTTAGTGATTTAAAATTTTACAAAATTACTCAAAATAGACTCTTATTTTATATTCAAGTGTAATTTTAATTGATTTAATAATTAAATTTAATGATAATTACGATTAAAAATAATTAGCAACAACATCCACATTTTAATGCTTTAGAAACAGTATATAAACAATTACTAAAGATTCAAAATTTTTCAAAAATACTCAAAGAAGAAGAAGAATATCTTCTTTGAAATATAAGCCAAAATTTGTTCAATTCATTTATAAAGTTTCAAAATAATTACGATTAAATATCAACTATAATTTTCTTGTTGTAACAGAATTTTAAATGGTTAAAAAAGTACATAAACAATTGTTAGAAATTTAAAATTTTCCAGAAATACTCAATATAGACTCTGCTTTAAAATTAATGTCTAACGTTAACGAATTCCTTCGTTATATATTAAGATAATCACGATGGAAAGTTGATTGTAATTTTCTTACTGCACCTCATTTTTAAATGACTAGAAAAATAATATATAAACACTTCCTAGAAACGTCAAATTGTATACATTTATTCTAAAATGATTATAATTTATTAATCAAATCTAATATTTAGATATTTTGCAGTTAGTTTGTAATTATTTAGGCTCGATCGTACTTTTTAATTTTCCTCTTGGTAATCACGTTTCAATGATTGTAATATTAAAAAATATATAAATAAACAATTGATATAAATATAAAAATATTGTTAAATTACTATAAATTTATTTTAATTAATAGACCAAATCCAATATTTAATAGTTTTATGGTTAGTTTAAGGATATTCACGCTCGAATAAAGTTAATCATTTTCCTAGTGTTGATAACGTTTAAAATTAAAAAAAAACATATTAAAAAACAGTTGCTAGTAATATAAAATTTAATGAAATTATTCTAAAAGGGTAATATTTTAAATATCATAATTAATATTGAGAGTTTTTAGAGTTAGTTTGACGATATAAACGCTCGAACATAGTTTATAATTTTATTTATGTTGATCACTTTTGAATAATTGAAAACAAATAAATAAACAATTGCTAGATGTATAAAAATTTGTAGAATTACTTTGAATAGATTATAATTTTAAAAATTAATCGAATTTAGAAAAAAACAATTGACTAATTTGTTAATTTTAAGGCTTGAATACAACTAGTAATGTTTATTGTTATGATCACATTCTAATAATTAAAAACATATGAATAAACAATTGCTAGGAATAAAAAAATATACAAATTAGTTCTAAATAGATTTCAATTTATAAATAAGGTATAATAATAAACAATTTTTAGGTTATTCTGGAAATATTTTCGCTCGATTATAGTTTATTAATTTCCCCGAGCTGTTCACTTTACAATAATTAAAAACATATAAATAAACAATTGCCAATATTGTAATATTTTGAGAAATTATCTTTGAAATATTCTAATTTATGGCGCTAATCTAATATCCAAATTTCTGGAAAATTTGTGATATTTAAGCTTGAAAATAACTAATGATAATTTTTCTGGTGTCGATCACACTTTAATAATAAAAAACTTATAAATAAACAATTGCCAGAGATATAAAATTTTGTAAAAATTCTTTAAATAGATTGTAATTTATGATCCTAATCTAATTTCGAAAAAATTTGAGGTTAATTTGCAGATTTTTGATCTTATATATAGCTTATAAATTATCTTGTGTTGATCACATTTCTATAATAAAAACATATGAATAAATAAATGCTATGCGTATAAAATTTTGTGATATTACTCTGAATAGATTCTAATTTATGATTCAGGTCCAAAATTAACTTTTTTTCATTAATTTGAAGAAAATTTTGCTTGAATATACTTTATAATTTTCCTACAGTTGTTCACTATTTAATAATACAAAACAAATAACTAAACAATTGCCAAACGTATAAAATTTTGTTAAATTACTTTAAATAGATTATAAGTTTAAACATTAATCCAATTTTGAAAAAACAATTGACTAATTTGTAGATATTAAGGCACGGATATGGCTAATAATTTTTCTTGTATTGATCACATTTCAATCATTTAAATCATACAAATAAACAATTGCTAGGAATATGAGATTTTGTAAAATTACTTTAAATAGAATCTAATTTAAAAATTTAATCCAATATTGAGAAAACAATTGATTATTTCGTAAATATTATGGCTCGAATATACCTCATAATTTCTATTGTGTTGAGCACATTTTAATAAATAAAAACATATAAATAAACAATTGCTATGAATATAAAATTTTATAAAAATCCTTTAAATAGATTGTAATTTATGATTCTTATCTAATTTGGAAAAATTTTGAGGTAAATTCGTAGTTTTTTAATCTTGTAGATAGCTTATAAATTTTCTTGTGTTGATCGCATTTGTACAATTAAAAACATACGAATAGATAAATGCTATGCTAATAAAATTTTCAGATATTACTCAAAATAAATTTTAATTTATGATTCAGGTCCAATATTTATTATTTTTTTGACTGATTTGAAGAAATTTTTGCTCGAATATAATTTATAATTTTCCTACAGTTGTTCACTTTTTAATAATACAAAACCAATAAATAAACAATTGCTAAACGTATAAAATTTTGTTAAATTGCTTTCAATGGAATTTAATTTATAATCGTAATTTAATTTTGGAATTTTTTTTGGTTAATTTGTAGATATTTGAATTTGAAGATTTTTATAACTGAATAAAATCAATGTGAAATTCGATTAAAGAATTACTTGTTAATGTTAGAATTTTTGACGAAACCTTTAGGCATATTTTAAATTATAAAAGGTAGAATAGGAATCACTCACCCACCCATCGTATACACGTAATTTCAGCTACTGATCGTCGATTAATTTCAAATAAAATAAAACCAAATAATACTGTTGAAATTATAAGAATTCATCATCACTGTTTTAATTTGTGTTAAAATTTATATGTAGGGTGGGTGGGTGGCCACTATCCCACCCTTCAATCAGTAAAATATCACTTGAATTGTACTTATAAAAATTTTATTAACTGAATGAAATCAATGTAAAATTTAATAAATGAATTACTTGTTATGTGCCAGAATTTTTCACAAAACCCTCATGAATTTTTTAAAACTTGAAAGGTGAAATAGTGGCCACCCACCCACCCTACATATACACGGTAATTTTGTTCACACTGATCGCCGTTAAGTTTCCAAAAAACAAAACCTAAAAATATTGATGAAGTAGCAATAAATCATCATCACTATTTTAATTTATGTTAACATGTATATGTAGGGTGGGTGGGTGGCCACTATCTCACTCTCTAATTAGTAAAATATATACTTCAATTTAAAAAATCAACTATTTATTATTAATAAACATTTTTGTTGGTATTTTAGAGTTATGTGAAGAGAATTTTTTCTTTTATTGATCACATTACAATAAGTGGAAACATGTCAATAAACAATTGCTTAAAAAATATAAAAATGTATAAAATTACTTGAAATAGATTCTTATCTTAGAGCTTAACCCTAATTTTCAAAAAAACAATTGATAAATTTGTAGATATTAAGGCTTGAATATAGCTAACAATTTTTATTGTGTTGATCACATTCTAATCATTCAAAATTTATTAATAAACAATTGCTAGGATTATAAAATTTTGTTAAATTTTTGCAAATATATTACAATTTAGAGATAAAGTATAATTTTCAAAAAATTTAGATTATTTTAAAAATATTTTCGCTCAAATATAGTTTATTATTTTCCTTGAGTTTTTCGCTTTTTAATAATTAAAAACATATAAATAAACAATTGCTCATATTGTAAAATTATGAGAAATTACCTTAAATAGACACTTATTAATATAATTGATCTAATTTTGGATTATTTTTTGGTAAATTTATAGATATTTAAGCTTGAAAATAATTAATAATTTTTCTGATGTTTATCATATTTTAATAATTAAAAAACATACGAATAAAAAATTTCTAGAAATATAAAATTTTGCAAAAATCCTCCAAATAGATTGTGGTTTATAATCCTAATCTAATTTTGCAAAATACTTTGGTTAATTTGTATATATTTAAGCTCGAAGATAGATTAAAACTTTTTTGTGTTGATCACATTTCAATAATTAAAAACATATCAATAAACAATTGCTAGATATCAAAACAAATGATAAGATTGCTTCAAATAAATTTTAATTTGTAACTTTAATCTAATTTGTAAAAAAAAAATCCATTAATTTGTAGATTTTAAAGCTCGAATATTGTTAGTGATTTTTCTTGCGTTGATCATATTTCTATAATTAAAAACAAATGAATAAATGAATTCTACGCCAATTTAATTTTCAAATATTGCTCTAAATAGATTCTACTTTATAATTCAAGCCCAATATCTTTTATTTTTTTGGTTGTTTTGAAGAAATTTTAGCACGAATATAATTTATAATTTTCCTAGAGTTGTTCAGTTTTTAATAATATAAAACAAATGAATAAACAATTGCTAAACGAATAAAATTTTGTTCAATTACTTTAAATAGATTCTAATTTTAAAACTTAATCCAATTTTTAAATAAACAATTGACTAATTTGAAGATATTAAGGCTCGGATATGGCTAATAATTTTTCTTGGATTGATCACATTTCAATAAATAAAAACATATGAATAAACAATTGATACGAATAAAAGTTTTTGTAAAATTACCTTAAATTGATTGCAATTTATTATTTTAAACTAATTTTGCAAAAAAAATGGTTGTATTGTATATTTTAAGACTCGAATATAGCTTATGTTTTTTCTTGGGTTGATCACATTTCCATAATTAAAAATATATGAATAAACAATTGCTAGGAATATAAAATTTTGTAAAAATCGTTCAAATAGATTATATTTTATGATGCTAATCAGATTTTGAAAAATTTTGAGGTTAATTCGCAGTTTTTTAATCTAGTAGATAGCTTATCATTTTTCTTGTGTTGTTCGCATTTCTATAATTAAAAATAAATGAATAAATAAGTGCTATGCGTATAAAATTTTCTGATATTGCTCTGAATAGATTCTAATTTATGATTCACGTCCAAAATTTCATTTTTTTAAATATTAATTTGAATAAAATTTTACTTGAATATAATTTATAATTTTCCTACAGTTGTTCACTATTTAATATCACAAAACAAATAAATAAACAATTGCCAAACGTTTAAAATTTTGTTAAATTACTATAAATAGATTCTAATTTTAAACCTTAATTTAATTTTGAAGAAACAATTGACTAATTTGTAGATATTAAGGCTCGGATATGGCTAATATTTTTTTCTTGTATTGATCACATTTCGATAATTAAAAACATATGAATAAACAATTGATACGAATATATGTTTTTGTAAAATTACTTTAAATAGATTGTAATTTATTACTTTAAATTAATTTTGCAAAAAAAAATTGTTGTTTTGTAGATATTAAGGCTCGAATATAGCTTATACTTTTTTCTTGTGTTGATCGAATTGCAATAATTTAAAACAATTGAACACACAATTGCTAGGAATATAAAATTTTGTAAAAATTATTTAAATAAATTGTATTTTATGATCTTAGTCAAATTTTGAAAAAAATTTTGGTTAATTTGCAGTTTTTTAATCTCGTAGGTAGCTTATAATTTTTCTTGTGTTGATCGCATTTCTACAATTAATAACATATGAATAAATAAATGCTATGCGTATAAAATTTTCTGATATTGCTCTGAAGAGATTCTAATTTATCATTCAGGTCCAAAATTTATTTTTTTTATTGGTTTGAAGAAATTTTTGCTCGAATATAATTTATAATTTTCCTACGGTTGTTCACTTTTTAGAATACAAAACAAATGAATAAACAATTGCTAAACATATAAAATTTTATTAAGCTACTTTAATTAGATTCTAATTTTAAATCATAGTCCAATTTTGAAAAAAATCAATTGACTAATATGTAGATATTAAGGTTCGGATATAGCTAATAATTTTTCTTGTATTGATCACATTCTAATCATTTAAACCATACAAATAAACAATTGCTAGGAATATGAGATTTTGTAAAATTACTTTAAATAGAATATAATTTAAAAATTTAATCCAATTTTGAAAAAACAATTGACTATTTCGTAAATATTAAGGCTCGAATATACCTAGTAATTTCTATTGTGTTGATCACATTTTAATTATTACAAACATATGAATAAACAATTGCTAGGAATATAAAATTACATAAAAATCCTTTAAATAGATTGTAATTTATGATTCTAATCTAATTTGGAAAATTTTTGAGGTAAATTCGTAGTTTTTTAATCTTGTAGATAGCTTATAAAATTTCTTGTGTTGATCGCATTTCCACAATTAAAAACATACGAATAGATAAATGCTATGCTAATAAAATTTTCTGATATTACTCAAAATAAATTCTAATTTATGATTCAGATCCAATATTTATTATTTTTTTGACTGATTTGAAGAAATTTTTGCTCGAATATAATTTATAATTAATAATACAAAACAAATAAATAAACAATTACTAAACGTATAAAATTTTCGTTAACTTGCTTGAAATGGATTTTAATTTATAATCGTAATTTAATTTTGGATTTTTTTTGGTTAGTTTGTAAATATTTAAGCTTGAAGATTTTTATAACTGAATAAAATCAATGTGAAATTCGATTAAAGAATTACTTGTTAATGTTAGAATTTTTGACGAAACCTCTGAGCATATTTTAAATTATGAAAGGTAGAATAAGGACCACCGACCCACCCATCGTATACACGTAATTTTAGCTACTGATCGTCGATTAATTTCAAATAAAAGAAAACCAAATAATACTGTTGAAATTATAAGAATTCATCATCACTGTTTTAATTTGTGTTAAAATGTAGATGTAGGGTGGGTGGGTGGCCACTATCCCACCCTTCAATCAGTAAAACATGACTTCAATTTCACTTATAATTTTTTTATTAACTGAATGAAATCAATGTAAAATTCAATCAAGGAATTACTTGTAATTTGTCAAATTTCTTTGACGGAACCCTCGAGAATTTTTTTAAAGTTGAAACGTGAAATAGAGACCACCCACCCACCCTACATATACACGGTGATTTCAGTCACTGATCGCCGTTAAGTTTCCAAAAAACAAAACCTAAAAATATTGATGGAATTTCAATAAATCATCATCACTATTTTAATTTATGTTAATATGTATATGTAGGGTGGGTGGGTGTATTGGCCACTATCTCACTCTCTAATTAGTAAAATATATGCTTCAATTTAAAAAATCAACTATTTATTATTAATAAACATTTTTGTTGGTATTTTAGAGTTATGTGAAGAGAAATTTTTCTTGTATTGATCACATTACAATAAGTGGAAATATGTCAATAAACAATTGCTTAAAAAATATAAAAATTTCTAAAATTACTTTAAATAGATTCTTATCTTAGAGCTTAATCCTAATTTAAAAAATCAATTGATAATTTTGTAGATATTAAGGCTTGAATATAGCTAACAATTTTTATTGTGTTGATCACATTTCAATCATTCAAAATTTATAAATAAACAATTGCTAGGATTATACAATTGTGTAAAAAACTTTTAAATAGATTGTAGTTTATGATTTTTAACTAATTTTGACAAAATTTTAACTTTAATTTGTAGATTTTTAATCTCATAGATAGCTTATAAATTTTTTGTGTTGATTGCGTTTCCACAATTCAAAACATATGAATAAATAAATGATATGCGTATAAAATTTTCTGATATTGCTCTAAATAGATTTAAGTACAATATCTAAAAATTTTCTGTCGGTTTGAAGATATTTTTACTCGAATAGAGTTTATAATTTTATAAAGTTCCTTCACTTTTTAATAATTAAAATTTTTTAAATAAACAATTGAAATATATATGAAATTTTGCAAAATTACTTTAAATACATTGTATTTTATAGTTTAAGTCTAATATTAGAAAAATTTAACGTTAGATTAGTGATATTTACTCTAGAACATAATTTATAATTTTTCTTGTGTTGAACGTTTTTTAATCAATAAAAACAAATAAAAAAACAATTGCTAGAAGTATAAAATTTTGTAAAATTACTCTTAATTGATTCTAGTTTATTATTCAAATAACATTTGTTAAGTTTTTTTAATAATTTTCTTGATAATTTCAATCAAAAACAGTTAATTATTTTCTAAATGTTACTCACTTTTTTGGACTAAAAACCATAAATATCGGCATAAATTTTAATAAAACTATTTGTATTTCTTTTAAAATAGATTAAGATTTATTATTTACCTATAGTCAACCACTATTTTCTATTGTTTTAGTGTGTAATTAATATTTGTATACAATAGTGATATATGGTGGATGCGCCGGGCACAAACATTATTGTACTCTTTTGATTACATTTTTAATTCTGATTGTGTGCAAATACTGACATACCATGTATCAAATTTCGGAATTTGAATTAGTGCGCGCGCTGGCATGATGGTAACCAAGATCAGATCAGATCATTAGAGGGTATAATTGAGCATATATGTTTAGTGGTATTATCCTCAAATTACCAGTGCCACTCACGCATGTCAATCGGCCCTAATTATAATACATTACCTCAAATTCGCCTGATGAATTGGCAATCTGAAACAAGGAAATACGTTCAATTAGGCATGAATCGAATTATTGTACACGAATAAAATAAACGTGTATGAAATAATACAATTGTATTCATGTATTAAAATTATTATCACGTGTTACATCGATGGTTATGTTGTTAAAACAACGCGTACAATGAATAGGGGAAAATATTAACTTGCATAACACAACCGATTTTTTGATGTACAATAGTTTAAATATCTCACAAAATGGAAAATGTTGTTCATTGCGAATTTCAATTTGAATACGTGACGTTTGCACAAAGCGGGCGTTAAAATATCGAATTCATTCCGACTGTGACTGAAATTATTAATAAATTCTAGTTGAAATATAATAATTATGTGTCGTGGAAAAATGCGTGAGCAACAATCTGTGTTTATCCAAACGAGCTCGCACGTAAACAGTCGTCAGTCTTGTGAAAATATTGGTGCAACCCGCGATTATGCTAAACGGGTGAAAATGTCAAACCAGGCGTGACGTTGCGAGACCACCCACCGAAATGTTCCCCGTGTCAGATAATCGTTATCCGCACCGAGCGTGGCCCGCACTGGGAATCAATAAAAAGTGTTTAATTTATTCACTCGACTGTCTTATAAATTATTATAAAGGACGGAGGGGAGAAGGAACGATTGGCCCTAAAACGCGCGCGCTCTTTCCTCTCCATTTCCACGGCACATTTCCCATTTTCCACGCACTTTAAAGAATGCCCACTTTTCAATAGAGAGTGTGCATTTCCGCTAGATTCGCGCGCGCGCTAAAAGTCCAATTACGTAAAAATTGGATGGATCCAAAAGGCCACCCTCACTCTCTCTTTTCTCTTTTTTTATCTGCTCCCGAAAATATCGGTTAATATTGCACGGCTCCCTCGACTCGCTTCAATCAATCTACGTTTACTCCAACGGCCTGACACGCCGATTTTCCCTGCTCACGCTATGTTAGAATTTAGTTACACACACCAACGTGATCATAATCTCTAGAAATAGTAAAGTAAGAGGTAATTACATGTAGATCACATTAGATAAAAAATTATTTAATGTAGGTATATAAATGGTGGATGCGCCGGGTTAACAATTTAAGTAATCATAATTAATTCTATATAATTAATTAAACACAGTTATATTTTCTGCTTTACTGTTTTATTTAAAAACTAAATATACATTTTGCATACTATGTGTTGATTATCACCAGTTAACTATTGATAATGAACACATGGTGTTCGAAATGTACATTTAGTTATTAAATAAAATAGTAGAGTAAGGATTATAGCAGTGTTTAATTAAATCGATATTAAACTACATATTTATATTTATTACATATTTTACAAATGAGGATTCATAAGAGGGTTATTTATCTTCATTCTCCTTCTGAAATTGTCAAGCAAATCACCTCCACCTCGATTGAACCCAGCGTAAAAGTAGAGGTCAACCATCGCTTTTAAGTTTTAACGGTTTTTACTCTAAACATTTAAAGTAATTTAAAGTATTAATTTCTATCTTTATTCGTAGAAGCATCCACAATTACCTTTTTATTAATTTCTACATAATTTATCTATTTAATTGTAACATTCCCTATAATTGGCCTTCACGTCTGTTGGGAGATATAAATAAACGAATAAATAATCTCACTTTTTTATATAAATTATTAATAGAGTATTATCTACAAAAATCTTCACTAAATACCCAAGCAACTATAAAATTCAGTACGATTAACACGAATTAATACTGGTCGGTTCAATTTGGCTTACTTTGAATAATTTACGACCAACTAGGAAACCAATTAGCAGCGATAATTCTCCCATATATAAATAAAATTGCGCCCTCTCTGATCAATCTGGGATTATACAGCAGTTACAACTAAAAGCATCGAGTAATCTGGCTTTTACATATCATAAACGTTCACCAACGAAATCCGGCTGGAAGGCGGAATGAAAAAAAAAATTGACCGGGATCAATCCGACCGGATGTAAATTGACGGGCTTAACTGCAGAAGGGCAGGGGACAGTAAATTCCGAATTTATCTCTACGGATTTCAATTGAAGATCCAAGCGAAAACTTTTCGCAAAACTACTCGAGTTTAAATTTATTTCGCTCGAATGGAATTAGCTTGTTGTAGGCTAGTAAACTTTATGCTTAAATGAATTTCCTATTTACTATCTCTAGCTAGTTGAAAATGTTTGCACGGAGAGGGAAGGAGGGAGGGAATCGTGTTAAGGGTAATTAAGAAAGTCCCTCGGATGTGTTTACTTATTTTAATTAACACTGCAAACGTGTTACAATTTAAAAAAAAGGAAGCTATTAATAATAATAACAAATCTCAGTTCCTTGTAATACCATAAATTACACCTTTATCCGGAATTATAATCTTGCCGGCGTTATTAATTGCCCTCGGTTATAATGAAGGACGAATAATGCATCCCGCAGGAATATAATATAAACATTAATTAGGAGAGTGGACGCAAATTGTGATTGGAAATTGGCCG
The DNA here is from genome assembly GCA_963969525.1 of Ontholestes murinus. Classification (NCBI taxonomy): domain Eukaryota; kingdom Metazoa; phylum Arthropoda; class Insecta; order Coleoptera; family Staphylinidae; genus Ontholestes; species Ontholestes murinus. The sequence goes on from OZ018387.1 coordinate 109,480,217, forward strand.
GCTACGAAACTAGTCGTAAATTAAAGTAAACAATAGTTTATTTTTTAATAGATTAAATTTTGATTAAAACTGCAGAGACATTTCTTTAAGCAATAAACAAATTCATCTAATAAATTAATACAAAATTTCTTAATGTTAAAAAACGACGATGTACATTTTTTACCGACATATAAAATTCTTATGATATTTTTAGATGTATTTCGAAAATTTTGTTATACTTAAAGCGTTTTATTCATTTATAATATGTATTATATTTTATATTGCACTTAAATGGACTTCCGTAAATAAATAAATAAAAATTTACTTCAATATTTCAGAGAAACTGCGGATACATTTTTGTAAATGCATAAAATTTATTTAAAAAATAATTCTGAAAAAAGAAATCAAATTCCTATAGCAAAGAAATCTTAAATAGTAACCTTGTATAATAATAGAGAGAATACTACGATTTAAATCATTTATAAGTTTTTAAACTTAAGTACAGAAACGCAACTATCGATACACAAAAGAGAGATCGACAGAGAAAGTCGAAAATCATCATATTTAAAAACCTTAGTAAATCACAAAGGGCTTATTATTTTGTAAATAATCTTAATACTCTCATCAGAATTCATTTGTCGTTTAAATTTCTAGAATTTTTGTTTGTTTTATTTAATCAAAATTATTTACTTCTCTAAATTTGCTAGAATTTTATTCATACGATCTAAAACTTTCCAGCGATATCTCTTTCTGATTATCAGAATTTTTCAGTTTATTTTCTTGCACATGGATTTTCTTGCTTGGATTTATAACAATTTTTCCAACTATTTTTATTTAAATTTTTACAATTTTATCGCATTTCCTCATCTATTTTGTTATAATTTTCCAAGCACGTCTTAAATTCTACAAGTCCCAATAATTTCTTGCTTCTTAGGATTTTTAGTAATTTACAAAAATGTATTGTTTAAATTTTTATAAATTATGTATCATCTTATGGTATTTTTTTGCAATTTATGTTTTATATTGTTCAAGGGTTCTTAAATTTTCATACAAATTTCAAATTTTTTTTTTACTATTTCTTCTTACAATTTCATTTGAATTTTTTAGTTTTCTTTTATCACCTTTTGAGAATTTCCCACAATTTTTTGCTTATGACATTATCCTAGAATTCATCTTTCAGAGAGTGACGATAATTGTTAATGTTGATTTTAGATTATTATAAACTTTCAGCAAAAAATATTTCAGAAAATTTATACAACTTTCCTTCAAGTTTTCAAAATAAAAGATTCTTTTCAGATTTCCAGTAATTTATGTTTTAGATTTCTAGAATTTTCCACAACTTTTTAACATCAACTTTTTGTAAAGTTCCAAAAGTTGTTTGCTTTAAGCTCTTGAATTTTCATGATTTTTCTTCGAGGCTTCTAAATATGTGAGAATTTTTTGAAATGTTTAGAATTTTTTGTTTCTAGAAAAAAGGTTTGTTGCTTCTAAATTTACTGCCTATTTTATGAAATTTTTGTAATAATTTCACTTAAAATGCAAGAATTTCTTCTAACTTCTTGCTTTATTTATTTGAATTATTTTGCAATTTATCTTATAGCGACAGGTTTATTAAAGATTTCAGAATTTTTTCGTTCAGATTATTAAATTTTCCTAAAATCATTTATGTTAATTTCTCGTTTCTCATTTTTAGGAATATTTCTCTATATATGAGAATTTTCAAGAGTTTCTTGCTCTAACTTATAATTATCTTGAGCCTTATTTCTCAAAGAGAGAAAGTTTTCTTTTGGCATTTTTCTGCAATTTTCTATCTAAATTTATATAATATTTAAGCATCTCATCTTCCATTTGTCTTTCCAAAATTTCTTATTAACCTCTTGTAGAACTTTCAACAGTTTCAACATTTTTCGTAAGGTATTTTTAAACATTTTCAACAATTATTCTTCCTCCATTTGTCAACATTCCGTATAATTTCTTATTTTATCTTCGGGGATTTTTTTCAAATTGTTTTTGTTTTCTACAAGAGTTTTAGATTATCTTTTTAATTCTAACCAAGGTAATTCAAAAATGTTTCACCACGGTTTAAGTGAGCAATAAATTAAATACAAAGAGTGAATTAAATTTTTTAATTTAGTAATTTATTTAATTTTTAGAGATTTCTGCTTTAGGTTTCTCACTGATTTTAATTGTTACCAGCAATTTCAAATCAAGATTTTGAGAGGTTTATTTGACAGTTTTTTTTTTTCATTTCCTTTTTCTATTTTAGAAGAATTTATGATATAAATTATGCTATAATATATCTTTCAAACAGTACAATATTTCCTTAAGATTTCTAGTATTCATTTCTTCTAAAAGTTGTTAGAATATATCAGTATTTTTTTTTCTTCGGCAATCTTTCAAAACTTATTGCTTTATAAACTTGAAATATTTTTGCAAATTTGAAATTATTTATGAAAAAACTGTTAGTATTTTTACTACAAGTTTCTTAATTAAATCCTCACTTAACTCAAGAACGCATTTCTTATTGCTTTATGTTCCTATAAGGAATATTATAGAATTTATATTCCAATCAGGAAAAAGTTTTATTCACAAATATTTAGTCTTCATTTTTTAGCAATTTTTAATCCATTTTTCATAATTTCTTGCATTGCCTGATCATAATTTTCTAGCAATTTTTATTCTAAAATTTTGTAGCCTTTCTTACTTTATTTAAATATAATTTTCCAATAAATTTTTCTCAGAAGCAAGAATTATCAATCATTTCTTGCTTTTTTAAAGATTTTTAAAAATTTAAAAAAAATATCGTTCAGTTTTCTATAATTTTCATAATTTTTCTTTTATCGTATGGTGTTTTTTTAGATTTCCCTTCCAAGTTTAAAAAATATTCTTCGAAAATTCTAAAATTAGCAATATAATTTTCTGAGAATTTTTTACTATTTCGTACTTTATTTCATTACAACTTTTCTTCAATTTTTATAAAATATTTCACTATTTCTCACTTACAGTATTATCCTAAACTTTATCTTTCAGAACTTTCTTTGTTATATTATAGAATTATCCAATATTTTTGTTAGACTTTTAAAAATTTATTGCCTTCGACATCTTTAACTCTAAAAAATTTTAAATTTGTGACAAACATTTTCAAAACAGTCTAACAAAAATCGTTTAAAAAAACTTACATACAATATCTTGCAATATTAAGGTTTATTAGACAAAATATTCAAAATAAAAATATTCTTCTAGAGTTTTCCAGATAAACTATGTTTACATTTCTAGATTATTGTATAAAAAAAATTGCCATCGACTTTTTTCATTTTTTATTTTGGCTTTAGCTTGTTTCATTTTTTCCAGTTATTTATCATTCAAATTTCAAGAATTTTCTTTGAAACTTTTAGATATGTACAGTTATTATTCTTTCAGATTTTTAGAATTTTCCAACATTTTTATTAACAAATTCAAGAGTTGACCACAATTTATTACTTTAGCTTATCATATTTTTTCAGCAATGTTTATCCAAAGTTATCCGTTTTATTTTATTTCAATTTTCCAATAAGTTTACTCCAAATATGAGATTTTTTCATTACTTTTTTGCTATATATTTTATCCTTTCTCTATCTTATAGGATTTTTTTTAGATGTTTATAAATTATTACAAAAATTTTAGAATAATTCAGGTAAAATCATCTTAATAAATGTAAACATTGTTTTGTAATGTTTCCTCAAGTTTTACATAATGAAAGTTGTCTAATTCGAATTCTCTCTCTAATATTTTACTTTTTAAATTTCTAAATCCGATTTTTCTTGCATTAGCTTGTAAAAATTCTCTAAGAAAATATATTTCAAATTTTGATAAATTTTTCCAATGTCTTTATTTACTCTTGACAGAATTTCCCACCCTGATTTTTTTCTCCAAAATTTTTAAAACGTAATTTCTTCCAGATAGCTAAAAATGTTTAATTTTTCGTTTTCCATTTCGAGTAAATATTAAAAATGTTCTAATATATCTTGTAGGAATGTTCTAGTAATGTCTTATTTACCACATTGAAATTTCTCTTCCTAATTCCATTCCTCTCCAAATTTTCAGAATTACAGAATTATTTACAGATTTTTAATTCTACTCAATTTTTTTTATTCAGATTTCTAGAATTTTTAAACATTTTTTTCCTTTTGCGGAAAATGTTCACCATTTTTTACTTTGTCGTATACAAACTCTCCGGAAATTTATCTTTCAAACTTCTAAAATTTCCTTACAGAATTATTACAATTTTCTAGAAATTTCTGATGTAGATTCTTAGATCTTCTAACATTTCCTTTTAAATTTTGTAATATTTTATCCTTATATCTTAATTTATGTTAAAATTTTTGATTAGTCTAGTGAAATGTTTAGAAATTCTAATTGTTTAAATATTAGTTTTCTAGCAATCTGTCCAGTTTTTTCTTACTATTCTAAATATATTTTTCGAAAAAAATCTTCTCCAGGTTAAGAGATTGTTATCCAAAGATTGTAATTTCTTTATTGAAAATTGTTGAAATTTTAAATATAAATAACTGCAATAAGTTAAAGCCAAAAAAGAATTGCAAAAAGTTGATGGCATTTTTGTTTTCCAAAATCTTAAAATGTAAAAGATAATTTATCTGCAATATTATTTTAAAAATTTAGATTTTTAAAATTTTCTACCAATTTTACCAGTTTTAAACTTTTTCGGCATATCGTCAAAATATTTCACTATTTCTCGCTTTATATTTGATTGTTTTGATTCTCCGAGAATTTCTTGACCAGTTTATGAAAAATTTCTTTAAGGATTTTAATATTTTCTAGTAATTCCCCTTCCATTTTCTTTTTAGAAATTTCTAGCTTACTTTCTTCCGCTTTTAGAAATTTTTTCAATGACTTTCTCTTTCAGTTTTATATTTCTTACTTTTAGAACTTTTCATCAATTAACCTTTCATATGTTTTAAATTTTCTACTAATTCGAGAGAATTTTCCACACATTCTTCAAAAATTTTATTTATATTAACGAAATTTTTCAATTCTCTTTCTCCAGGAATTTCTCTTCTTATTTATTAATGTTTTCTTCGGAGATTTTAAATAATTTTCAGTGGTTTATTTCACTTTTATTTTTCAGAATTTGTTCTTCCACTTTTACAGAATTTCAAATGAGTTTCTCTTTAGGGGAAAAGTTTCTTTCAAAAGTACTCGATTTTCTCAAAAAAATAGTTTTTAGATTTTTTAAATACTCTACCTATTCAAAAAATTTAGAAGCATTTTCTAACAATTAAAAAAATCCAATATTTCTTGCTTTTTTATTTGATAAGTAATCTAGTATTTCGCATTTGCAGCTTTTTTTAAGTAAAATATCTATTTTAGAGATTCCTTAATGAATTTTTTTTCCTAGATGAGAGATTTTTTTCTAAATGATTCTGCAATTACACAATTTAAGAGTTATTGAAGAAAATTCCCAATTTCTTGCTTTATAAAAGTCAAATTTTTCTTCTTCAGGAATCTCTCTTCCAATTTGTCAACATTTTCTTGACTAGTTTTACCAGTTTTCAACACGTCTACTTTTAGTTTTTTTTTTGGAATTTTTCAATTCTTCAATCAATTTCAGCTTTACTTTTTCCAGATTTCTCAAAATGTTTGCTCTCACAATTCTAAAATTTTCTAATTCGAGAGTTTCAAATCTTTCCAAAAATTTCTCAAAGAGTTTCCACCATGAATTGCTTTTTATTGGCTCTGTTCATTTTTAGAGAATCTTTCTTCCAATTTGCAAAAATTTTATAGTATTTTCAAGACATCGCCTTCCATTTTTTGTATATCACCGATTTTAAAGATTTTCTTTGAGAGTTTCTAAATTCTTACAAAAATTTAGGTTTTTAAAATTTTCTAACAATCCGAAAGCTTTAAAACTTTGCAGCAATTTCTCAACATTTTTTTTTTATATTTCTTGCTTTTTCTAGTTTTCAATTCTATAATAAATTCCTCTTACGATTTTTCTTTAAAGCTTTCAGAAATTTTCAATTAACTTTCAGGGTTTAAAATGTTTGTACTAATTTGGGAGTTCTAGATTTTTTCAGAAATGCTTTTAAAATATTTCCATTATTTTTTGTTTTATATTAACGAAATTTTGTTAGTAATCTTTACACTCCAGGAATATGTCTTCTAACTTGCAAACATTTTCTTCGACTGTTCTAGTATTTTCCAGCAATTGTTTTTACAGTTTTTCGCCATTATTTGCTTCTACTTTTAAAAAATTTTCATTTTCATTCATCAAAAATGTTTCACCATTTCTTGTTCACATTTTAACGAAATCTTTACAATAAATCTTTTAATTTGCAAAAAATTTCTTCTAGAGTTATATTTTGATTATAATCTACAGTAAAATTAGTGAAATGAGTTTTTTGCAAATATTTCATGATTTAAAATCATTCATATTGTGACATTAAGATATTTTAGCGTTTTTAACAATTTGTTTAAATAATTTTTAATTATTCGCACTCGTCAAGATGTAAATTTTTAATTCACGTAATTTCAATTGTTTTCTGTTAAGACATTCAATTGTTTATGATGCTTTAGCATTACTTTAGATAGTGTATTAAACGTAAAATACTCTAGATTATTATTTATCTTAGCGTACTCTTGACCTACCACAACAGTTAGAACAATGACCTATCGTACTCCTGACCTACCTTAACAGTCTACGCATTAACCTAGGTCAAGAGTACGCTAGTATAAGCGATTATTTTCCAACCAATATTTTAAATTATTGGTAAATTTAAATATTCTTTCTTTTCAAACTTAACTGAATTTTTAACTATGTTCAAGCAATATTTAACGTCAATGTAACAACATTAAAATTCCATTCAGCATTTTGATATAACCTCAAAGTTATATTCAATAGTTCAAAACATTCATTTCAGTAAACATTTTAAAAAGCAAATCACAATTTTCTACAGCTAGGAATCGTGTACTATAATAAACAAAAAATCTTGATTTAAATGTTTTATAAAGTTTTAAACTTCACTTCAACATTTTGATGAAATTGTAAGGGTATTTTTTTTAATACATTTTTTTCCGAACATATTTCTAAAATGTGTAAACAAATTATTTATGCTAATAAATGTACAAAGGCAAACGTGTGAAGTAATAAACAAAAAAGTAACATTTTTAAATACACTTCAAGATTTTAATAAAAGTGCAGAGGTATTTTTGAGAATTTATAATCTTGATTTCAGTAAATAATTCTTAAAATGAAATGAACATTCTTATAGCTAATAAATTCAAAATAATAACCATTTATATTAATAATCATAAAACATCAATTTAAATTTTTTACAAACATATAAACTCTACTTCAATATTTTGATAAAATTGCAGAGGTATATTCAAAAGTTCGTAACTTTAATTTCAGTAAATATTTTTAAAGTCCATGACCGATTTTCAATAGTTAATAAATCTGAAATAGTAACCTTATATAGTAAGGAGCAAAAAAATGTGTTTTGAGGCTTTTACAAAATCTTAAACTTCACTTCAATATTTTGATAAAATTGCAGAGGTAAATTCAAAAGTTCGTAACTTCAATTTCAGTAAATATTTTTAAAGCTCAAGAACAATCTTCAATAGTTAATACATCTAAAATAGTAACCATATATAGTAAAGAGTAAAAAAATATGTTTTGAGGCTTTCACAAAATTTTAAACTTCATTTCAACAATTAGATGAAATTACAGAGGTACTTATAAAAATGGATGACGTCGTTTTTAGTACGTATTTCTAAAGAATAAAGACAAATTCCTTTAGCTAATAAATCTAAAATAGTAACTCTATATGTTTCAAAAGAAGAAAAACGCTTAAAATTATTTACAAAATTTTTAAATTCACTTCAGCATTTTGATGAAACTGTAGTAGTATCTTTAAAAATTCATAACTTTTATTTCAGTAAATATTTCCAACAGCAAATAAGAAATTATTTTAGCCAATAAATATAAAATTGTAACCATATGTAGCAATAAATATAAAAGTACTATTTAAATTGTTTACAAAATTTTGAAATTCACTTCAGTATTTTGATGAAATTGTAGAGGTACCTTTAAAAAATCATAACTTTTGTTTCAGTAAATATTTCCAACAGCTGAAAACAAATTGTTGTAGCTAATAAATATGAAATTATAACCTTGTGCAGGAATAAATACAGAAGAACTATTTAAATTGTTTACAAAATTTTGAAATTCACTTCAGCATTTTCATGAAATTGTTGAGGTATCTTCAAAAATTCATAACTTTTGTTTCAGTAAATATTTCCAACAGCAAATAAGAAATTATTTTAGCTAATAAACATTGAATTATAACCATGTGTAGCAATAAATATAGAACAACTATATCAATTTTTTACAAAATTTTGAAATTCACTTCTGCAATTTGATGAAACTGTAGTGGTATCTTCAAAAAATCATAACTTTTGTTTCAATAAACATTTCCAACAGCAAATAATAAATTATGTTGGCTAATAAATATAGAATTGTAACCATGTATAGTAATAAATTTCAAAGTACTATTTAAATTTTTTACAACATTTTGAAATTGACTACAACATTTTAATAAAATTGTGGAGGAATTCGTAATTTTTGTTTCAGTCGATATTTGCAAAAACAAAACCAAAATTGATCTAGCTAATAAAGTAAAGTACCAACCCTATATGTTAATATATGGTCATTATTTTTAAAATATTTGGTTTCATGTGTATTATTTAAGAAAGAAGATTTTAATTTTTTACAAAATTCTAAATTTATTCATGGACGGTACTAAAGCGAAACCCCTTTGCATATCGCATTTCCTCACTGAACGAAACACAATTCGCATTTATGGTGTTCCGGGTCGGCCCAAGCGGATCCGTCCGGAAAGTCGCGCAGGACTCTCGACTCGACTCGACTCGCAGGAGGGAGGAGGAGGAGGGCCACTTTATATAAATGCAAATTACCGACAACTGAAAATTCCGACGACCTGTGATCAACACCGGGGGTGTACTAGAGAGAGAGCGAGAGAGAAAGAGTGAGGAAACGCAAGTGGGACAGGCAGAGAGTGCAGTGGGATATGCGGAAAGCGGAAGCGCCTCTTTTGTTTTTCAGGGAGATCTAATTTCCCGACGGGAGATCGGGCGAACGGAGGCGGAGAGTGCGGCCGTGACCGTCCCGCCGACCGTCGAGGGGGTGGCTGATGGTGTTAGGCCCCCTTGTAAATAATATATTCGGTGTAGGGGTCAACACGAACGAACGAACGAGAGAAAAAAAATCGACACGGGTGACACCTGAGTGACGCCGGAGGCGGAAAAGATCTTGTTGCCTCGTTTAAATTATTTCGCTTCATCCAACCTACAAACTCTGATATTTATCTGTGCGGTCAGATTACTTATTTATTGTTCTTTTATCTTTTTATTTGATTGTTTACTACTTTTAATCAATAAAAACGAAGTTTATAAATTCTATTGCCGATAGTGCTGGCTTTGAAAAGTTGTAAAAACTTAATTCGCCAGGGAATTTATTAAAAATTTTCAGGGTACATTAAAAACAGTCCTATTTATGACACCACTATAAAACAATTGAATTTCAGTGGCTAAAAACAAAATGCGATTGATGAGAGTTGAGTTGAAACAATTAAAAGCGCATATCATTGTTTAATAAATTGTATAAAGTTAATTTACTACAAAATTTATTTAAAATGTTTCACAATACGTTAAATATGGTATTTATGACATCACTATAAAACAATTGAATTTCATTAGCTAGAAACAAAATGCGATTGTCGAGAGCTGAGCTGAAAGAATTTAATGTGCATTTCACGCTTTGAAAAGTTGTAAAAACTTAATTCGCCAGGGAATTTATGAAAAAGTTTCAGGATACATTAAAAATGGTTCTATTTAGATCATCACTGTAAAACAATTGAATTTCATTCGTTAGAAACAAAATACGATTGATGAGAGTTGAGTTGGAGGAATTGAAAGTGCATTTGATTGTTTAAAAGATGGCAAAAAAATAATTTATCAGAGAATTCACAAAAAAACAATTAGAAAACATTCAAAATAGTCCTATTTATTACATCACTGTAAAACAATTGAATTTTATTTGCTAGAAACGAAATGCGATTGGCGAGGAATTTAAAAAATACATTTCACGGTTTGATAGGTTGTAAAAATTAATTCAACAGGAAATTTATAAAAAATAATATCATAATTCATTCAAAATAGTTCTATCAATGACATCACTATAAAACAATTGAATTCGATTGGCTAAGAACAAAATGCGACTATCGGGAGAAAGGCTGTGATATCTGAAAGTGCATTTCACGGTTTGAAAAATTGTTAAATAATTAATTCTCCAGGGAATTTATAATAAAATTCAAAAATACACCAAAAATGATACTACTTATGACATCACTGTAAAACAGTTGAATTTTATTGGTTAAAAGCACAATGCAATTGTCGAGAGTTGAGCTAGAAAATTTGAAAATGCATTTCACGGTATGAATATTTGTAAAAAAATAATCTGAAGGGAAATTTATGAAAAAAATAATCACAAAATATTTAAAATGGTTCTAATTATGATATCACTGTAAAACAATTGGATTTCATTAGCTGTAAACCAAATGCGATTATTGGGAATTGAGCAGAGAGAATTGAAAATTAATTTCATGGTGTGTAAATTTGTAAAACGTTAATTCGCTAAGAAATTTATGAAAAAAAATCTAAATACATTAAAATTTGGTCCTGGTTATGACATCACTACAAAACAATTGAATTTCGTTGGTGGAAAACAAAATGTGATTGTGGAGAGTTGAGCTGGAGGAATTAATAATGCGTTTCACTGTTTTAAAAATTGTAAACAATTATTTCGCCAGGATATTTATCTAAAAATTCCAGAATTCATTCAAAATGGTTCTATTTATGACATCACTATTAAACAATTGAATTTTGTAGGCTGGAAACAAAATGCGATTATGGAGAGTTAAGTTGAAAGAATTAAAAATGCATCTCATTGTTTAATAAATTGTAAAAATTTAATTTAGTAGAAAATGTATTTAAAAAATAATAGAATACGTTAATTATGATCTTATTTATGACATCACTATAAAACAATTGAATTTTATTAGCTAGAAACAAAATGCGATTGTCGAGAGTTGAGCTGAAAGAATTTAATGTGCAGTTCACGCTTTGAAAAGTTGTAAAAACTTAATTCGCCAGGGAATTTATGAAAAAGTTTCAGGATACATTAAAAATGGTCTTATTTATAACATCACTGTAAAACAATTTAATTTCATTGACTAAAAACAAAATGCGATTGATGAGAGTTGGGTTGTAGGAATTCAGAGTGCATTTTATTGTTGTAAAAAATTAATTCTCCGGAGGATTCACAAAAAAACAATTAGGAAACATTTCAAATAGTCCTACTTATTACATCACTGTAAAACAATTGAATTTTATTTGCTAGAAACGAAATGCGATTATCGAAGAATTTAAAAAGTGCATTTCACGGTTTGATAGGTTGTAAAAATTAATTCATAAGGGAATTTATTTAAAAAAATATCATAATCCATTCAAAATAGTCCTATTAATGACATCACTATAAAACAATTGAATTCCATTGGCTAAGAACAAAATGCGACTGTCGGGAAAAAGGCTGAGATATGTGAAACTGCATTTCATGCATTTGAGAAATTGTTAAATAATTAATTCTCCAGGGAATTTATAATAAAATTTAAAAATACATCAAAAATGATACTACTTATGACATCACTGTAAAACAATTGAATTTTATTGATTAAAAGCACAATACAAATGTCGAAAGTTGAGCTAGAAAATTTGGAAATGCATTTTACGGTTTGAATATTTGTAAAAAAATAATCTGAAGTGAAATTTATGAAAAAAATAATCACAAAATATTTAAAATGGTTCTAGTTATGGTATCACTGTAAAACAATTGGATTTCATTAACTGAAACCAAAATGCGATTGTTGGGAATTGAACTGAGAAAATTGAAAATTAATTTCATAGTTTGTAAACTTGTAAAAAGTTAATTCGTCAGGGAATTTATGAAAAAAAAATCAAAATACATTAATATTTAATCCTGGTTATGATATCACTGCAAAACAATTGAATTTCGTTGACAGGAAACAAAATGTGATTGTCGAGAATTGAGCTGGAGGAATTAATAATGCATTTCACTGTTTTAAAAATTTAAACAATTAATTCGCCACGAAATGTATCTAAAAATTCCAAAATGCATTAAAAATGGTCCTATTTATAACATCACTATTAAACAATTAAATTTCGTTGCCTGGAAAAAATTGTGATTGTGAAGAGTTAATTTGAAAGAATTAAAAGTGCATTTAGTTGTTTAATGAATTGTAAAAAATAATTTGTTAGAAAATTTATTTAAAAAAATTAGAATACGTTCAAAATGGACTTATTTATGACGTCAAACAATTGAATTTCATTAGCTAGAAACAAAATGCGATTGTCGAGAGTTGAGCTGAAAAAATTTAATGTGCATTTCACGCTTTGAAAAGTTGTAAAAACTTAATTCGCCAGGGAATTTATCAAAAAGTTTTAAGATACATTAAAAATGGTCCTATTTATATTATCACTGTAAAACAATTGAATTTCATTCGTTAGAAACAAAATACGATTGATGAGAGTTGAGTTGGAGGAATTGAAATTGCATTTGATTGTTTAAAATATTGTAAAAAATCAATTCACTTCAGGATTCACAAAAAAAAACAATTAGAATACATTAAAAATAGTCCTATTTATTACATCACTGTAAAACAATTGAATTTTATTTGCTAGAAACGAAATGCGACTGTCGAGGAATTTAAAAAGTGCATTTCACGGCTTGATAGGTTGTAAAAATTAATTCACTAGGGAATTTATAAAATAAAACATCATAATCCATTCAAAATAGTCCTATTAATGACATCACTATAAAACAATTGAATTCCATTGGCTAAGAACAAAATGCAACTGTCGGGAGTAATTCTGTGATATCTGAAAGTGCATTTCACGGTTTGAAAAATTGTTAAATAATTAATTCTCCAGGGAATTTATAATAAAATTTAAAAATACATCAAAAATGATACTACTTATGACATCACTGTAAAACAGTTGAATTTTATTGGTTAAAAGCACAATACAATTGTCGAGAGTTGAGCTAGAAAATTTGGAAATGCATTTCACGGTTTGAATATTTGTAAAAAAAATAATCTGAAGGGAAATTTATGAAAAAAATAATCACAAAATATTTAAAATGGTTCTAGTTAGAATATCACTGTAAAACAATTGGATTTTATTGGCTGAAAACAAAATTTGATTGTTGGGAATCGAACTGAGAGAATTGAAAATTCTTTTCATAGTTTGTAAACTTGTAAAAAGTTAATTCGTCAGGGAATTTATGAAAAAATTCAAAATACATTAAAATTTAATCCAGGTTATGATATCACTGCAAAACAATTGAATTTCGTTGGCAGGAAACAAAATGTGATTATCGAGAGTTGAGCTGGAGGAATTAATAATGCATTTCACTGTTTTAAAAATTGTAAACAATTAATTCGCCACGAAATGTATCTAAAAATTTCAAAATGCATCAAAAATGTTCCTATTTATGAAATCACTATTAAAAAATTGAATTTCGTTGGCTGGAAAAAATTGTGATTGTGAAGAGTTAATTTGAAAGAATTAAAAGTGCATTTAATTGTTTAATGAATTTAAGAAAATTAATTTGTTAGAAAATTTATTTAAAAAAATTAAAATACGTTCAAAATGGTCTTATTTATGACATCACTATAAAACAATTGAATTTCATTAGCTAGAAACAAAATTCGATTGTCGAGAGTTGAGCTGAAAGAATTTAATGTGCATTTCAAGCTTTGAAAAGTTGTAAAAACTTAATTCGCCAGTGAATTTATGAAAAAGTTTTAGGATACATTAAAAATAGTCCTATTTATATCATCACTGTAAAACAATTGAATTTCATTCGTTAGAAACAAAATACGATTGATGAGAGTTGAGTTGGAGGAATTGAAATTGCATTTGATTGTTTAAAAGATGGTAAAAAAATAATTCGCCAGAGAATTCACAAAAAAAAAACAATTAGAAAACATTCAAAATAGTCCTATTTATTACATCACTGTAAAACAATTGAATTTTATTTGCTAGAAACGAAATGCGATTGGCGAGGAATTTAAAAAGTACATTTCACGGTTTGATAGGTTGTAAAAATTAATCCACCAGGGAATTTATAAAAAAAAATATCATAATCCATTCAAAATAGTCCTATTAATGACATCACTATAAAACAATTGAATTCCATTGACTAAGAACAAAATGCGACTGTCGGGAGTAACGCTGAGATATCTGAAAGTGCATTTCACGGTTTGAAAACGTATTAAATAATTAATTCTCCAGGGAATTTATAATAAAATTCAAAAATACATCAAAACTGATACTACTCATGACATCACTGTAAAACAGTTGAATTTTATTGGTTAAAAGCACAATACAATTGTCGAGAGTTGAGCTAGAAAATTTGGAAAAGCATTTCACGGTTTGAATATTTGTAAAAAAATAATGTGAAGGGAAATTTATGAAAAAATTAATCACAAATTTTTTAAAATGGTTTTAGTTATGATATCACTGTAAAACAATTGGATTTAATTAGCTGAAAACAAAATGGGATTGTTGGGAATTGAAGTGAGAGAATTGAAAATTCATTTCATGGTTTGAAAATTTGTAAAAAGTTAATTCGTCAGGGAATTTATGAAAAAAAAAATCAAAATACTTTAAAATTTAATCCAGGTTATGATATCACTGCAAAACAATTGAATTTCGTTAGCAGGAAACAAAATGTGATTGTAGAGAGTTGAGCTGGAGGAATTAATAATGCGTTTCACGGTTTTAAAAATTGTAAACAATTATTTCGCCAGGATATTTATCTAAAAATTCCAGAATCCATTCAAAATGGTTCTATTTATGACATCACTATTAAACAATTGAATTTCGTTGGCTGGAAACAAAATGTGATTATGGAGAGTTAAGTTGAAAGAATTAAAAATGCATCTCATTGTTTAATAAATTGTAAAAATTTAACTTAGTAGAAAATATATTTAAAAAATAATAGAATACGTTAATTATGATCTTATTTATGACATCACTATAAAACAATTGAATTTCATTAGCTAGAAACAAAATGCGATTGTCGAGAGTTGATCTGAAATAACTCAATGTGCAGTTTACGCTTTGAAAAGTTGTAAAAACTTAATTCGCCAGGGAATTTATGAAAAAGTTTTAGGATACATTAAAAATAGTCCTATTTATATCATCACTGTAAAACAGTTGAATTTCATTCATTAGAAACAAAATACGATTGATGAGAGTTGAGTTGGAGGAATTGAAATTGCATTTGATTGTTTAAAAGATTGTAAAAAATTAATTCTCCGAAGGATTCACAAAAAAACCATTAGAAAACATTCAAAATAGTCCTATTTATTACATCACTGTAAAACAATTGAATTTTATTTGCTAGAAACGAAATGCGATTGTCGAGGAATTTAAAAAGTGCATTTCACGGTTTGATAGGTTGTAAAAATTAATTCACCAGGGAATTTATAAAAAAATATATCAAAATCCATTCAAAATAGTCCTATTAATGACATCACTATAAAACAATTGAATTCTATTGGCTAAGAACAGAATGCGACTGTCGGGAGTAACTCTGTGATATCTGAAAGTGCATTTCGCGGTTTGAAAAATTGTTAAATAATTAACTCTCCAGGGAATTTATAATAAAATTCAAAAATACATCAAAAATGATACTACTTATGACATCACTGTAAAACAGTTGAATTTTATTGGTTAAAAGCACAATACAATTGTCGAGAGTTGAGCTAGAAAATTTGGAAATGCATTTCACGGTTTGAATATTTGTAAAAAATAATTTGAAGGGAAATTTATGAAAAAAATAATCAAAAAATATTTAAAATGGTTCTAGTTATGATATCACTGTAAAAGAATTGGATTTCATTAGCGGAAATAAAATGCGATTGTTGGGAATTGAACTGAGAGAATTGAAAATTATTTTCATGGTTTGTAAATTTGTAAAAAGTTAATTCGTCAGGGAATTTATGAAAAAAAATCAAAATACATTAAAATTTAATCCTGGTTATTACATCACTGCAAAACAATTGAATTTCGTTGGCAGGAAACAAAATGTGATTGGCGAGAGTTGAGCTGGAGGAATTAATAATGCATTTCACTGTTTTAAAAATTGTAAACAATTAATTCCCCACGAAATGTATCTAAAAATTCCAAAATGCATCAAAAATGGTCCTATTTATAACATCACTATTAAACAATTGAATTTCGTTGGCTGAAAAAATTGTGATTGTGAAGAGTTAATTTGAAAGAATTAAAAGTGCATTTAATTGTTTAATGAATTGTAAAAAATTTTGTTAGAAAATTTATTTAAAAAAAATTAGAATACGTTCAAAATGATCTTATTTATAACATCACTATAAAACAATTGAATTTCATTAACTAGAAACAAAACGCGATTGTCGAGAGTTGAGCTGAAATAATTTAATGTGCATTTCACGCTTTGAAAAGTTGTAAAAACTTAATTCGCCAGGGAATTTATGAAAAAGTTTTAGGATACATTAAAAATGGTCATATTTATATCATCACTGTAAAACAACTGAATTTCATTCGTTAGAAACAAAATACGATTGATGAGAGTTGAGTTGGAGGAATTGAAATTGCATTTGATTGTTTAAAAGATGGTAAAAAAATAATTCACCAGAGGATTCACAAAAAAATAATTAGAAAACATTCAAAATGGTCCTATTTATGACATCACTGTAAAACAATTGATTTTTATTTGCTAGAAACGAAATGCGATTGTCGAGGAATTTAAAAAGTGCATTTCACGGTTTGATAGGTTGTAAAAATTAATTCACTAGGGAATTTATTTAAAAAAATATCATAATCCATTCAAAATAGTCCTATTAATGACATCACTATAAAATAATTGAATTCCATTAGCTAAAACCAAAATGCGACTGTCGGATATAAGGCTTAGATATCTAAAAGTGCATTTCACGGTTTGAAAAATTGTTAAATAATTAATTCTCCAGAGAATTTATAATAAAATTTAAAAATACACCAAAAATGATACTACTTATGACATCACTGTAAAACAGTTGAATTTTATTGGTTAAAAGCACAGTACAATTGTCGAGAGTTGAGCTAGAAAATTTGGAAATGCATTTCACGGTTTGAATATTTGTAAAAAATAATCTGAAGGGAAATTTATGAAAAAAATAATCACAAAATATTTCAAATGGTTTTAGTTATGATATCACTGTAAAACAATTGGATTTCATTAGCTGAAAACAAAATTCGATTGTTGGGAATTGAGCTGAGAGAATTGAAAATTATTTTCATGGTTTGTAAATTTGTAAAAAGTTAATTCGCTAAGAAATTTATGAAAAAAAATCTAAATACATTAATATTTAATCCTGGTTATGATATCACTGCAAAACAATTGAATTTCGTTGGCAGGAAACAAAATGTGATCGTCGAGAGTTGAGCTGGAGGAATTAATAATGCATTTCACTGTTTTAAAAATTGTAAATAATTAATTCGCCAGGATATTTATCTAAAAATTCTAGAATTCATTCAAAATGGTTCTATTTATGACATCACTATTAAACAATTGAATTTTGTTGGCTGGAAACAAAGTGTAATTGTGGAGAGATAAGTTGAAAGAATTAAAAATGCATCTCATTGTTTAATAAATTGTAAAAATTAAATTTAGTAGAAAATGTATTTAAAAAATAATAGAATACGTTAATTATGATCTTATTTATGACATCACTATAAAACAATTGAATTTCATTAGCTAGAAACAAAATGCGATTGTCGAGAGTTGAGCTGAAAGAATTTAATGTGCATTACACGCTTTGAAAAGTTGTAAAAACTTAATTCGCCAGGGAATTTATGAAAAAGTTTTAGGATACATTAAAAATGGTCCTATTTATATCATCACTGTAAAACAGTTGAATTTCATTAGCTAGAAACAAAATGCGATGGTCGAGAGTTGAGCTGAAAGAATTTAATGTGCATTACACGCTTTGAAAAGTTGTAAAAACTTAATTCGCCAGGGAATTTATGAAAAAGTTTTAGGATACATTAAAAATAGTCCTATTTATATCATCACTGTAAAACAGTTGAATTTCATTCGTTAGAAACGAAATAAGATTGATGAGAGTTGAGTTGGAGGAATTGAAATTGCATTTGATTGTTTAAAAGATGGTAAAAAATTAATTCACCCGAGGATTAACAAAAAAAAACATTAGAAAACATTCAAAATAGTCCTATTTATTACATCACTGTAAAACAATTGAATTTTATTTGCTAGACACGAAATGCGACTGTCGAGGAATTTAAAAAGTGCATTTCACGGTTTGATAGGTTGTAAAAATTAATTCACCAGGGAATTTATTTAAAAAAAAATCATAATCCGTTCAAAATTGTCCTATTAATGACATCACTATAAAACAATTGAATTCCATTAGCTAAAAACAAAATGCGACTGTCGGAGATAAGGCTGAGATATCTTAAAGTGTTTTTCACGGTTTGAAAAATTGTTAAATAATTAATTCTCCAGGGAATTTATAGTAAAATTTAAAAATACATCAAAAATGATACTACTTATGACATCACTGTAAAACAGTTGAATTTTATTGGTGAAAAGCACAATACAATTGTCGAGTGTTGAGCTAGAAAATTTGGAAATGCATTTCACGGTTTGAATATTTGTAAAAAATAATCTGAAGGGAAATTTATGAAAAAAATAATCACAAAATATTTCAAATGGTTCTAGTTATGATATCACTGTAAAACAATTGTATTTCATTAGCTGAAAACAAAATGGGATTGTTGGGAATTGAACTGAGAGAATTTAAAATTAATTTCATGATTTGTAAATTTGTAAAAAGTTAATTCGCTAAGAAATTTATGAAAAAAATCTAAATACATTAAAATTTGGTCCTGGTTATGAAATCACTACAAAACAATTGAATTTCGTTGGTGAAAAACAAAATGCGATTGTGGAGAGTTGAGCTGGAGGAATTAATAATGCGTTTCACTGTTTTAAAAATTGTAAACAACTAATTCGCCACGAAATGTATCTAAAAATTCCAAAATGCATCAAAAATGGTCTTATTTATAACATTACTATTAAACAATTGAATTTCGTTTGCTAGAAACAAAGTGTGATTGTGGAGAAATAAGTTGAAATAATTAAAAATGCATCTCATTGTTTAATAAATTGTAAAAATTTAATTTAGTAGAAAATGTATTTAAAAAATAATAGAATACAATAATTATGGTCTTATTTATGACATCACTATAAAACAATTGAATTTCATTAGCTAGAAACAAAATGCGATTGTCGAGAGTTGAGCTGAAAAAATTTAATGTGCAGTTTGCGCTTTGAAAAGTTGAAAAAACTTAATTCGCCAGGGAATTTATGAAAAAGTTTAAGGATACATTAAAAATGGTCCTATTTTTATCATCACTGTAAAACAATTGCATTTCATTCGTTAGAAACAAAATACGATTGATGAGAGTTGAGTTGGAGGAATTGAAATTGCATTTGATTGTTTAAAAGATGGTAAAAAATTAATTCGCCGAAGGATTCACACAAAAAAAAAACAATTAAGAGACATTCCAAATAGTTCTATTTATAATATCACTGTAAAACAATTGAATTTATTTGCTAGAAACGGAATGCGATTGTCGAGGAATTTAAAAAGTGCATTTCATGGTTTGATAGGTTGTAAAAATTAATTCACCAGGGAATTTATTAAAAAAATATCATAATTCATTCAAAATAGTCCTATTAATGACATCACTATAAAACAATTGAATTCCATTAGCTAAGAACAAAATGCGACTGTCGGGAGTAAGGCTGTGATATCTGAAAGTGCATTTCACGGTTTGAAAAATTGTTAAATAATTAATTCTCCAGGGAATTTACAATAAAATTTAAAAATACATCAAAAATGATACTACTTATGACATCACTGTAAAACAGTTGAATTTTATTGATTAAAAACACAACACTGATTGTTGAGAATTGAGTTAGAAGAATTGAAAATGCATTTCACTGTTTAAAACATTGTAAAAATTCATTAAAAAACAATTAGAAAACATTCAAAATAGTCCTATTTATTACATCACTGTAAAACAATTGAATTTTATTTGCTAGAAACGAAATTCGATTGTCAAGGAATTTAAAAAGTGCATTTCACGGTGTGATAGGTTGTAAAAATTAATCCACCAGGGGTTTTATAAAAAAAATATCATAATCCATTCAAAATAGTCCTATCAATGACATCACTATAAAACAATTGAATTCCATTGGTTAAGAACAAAATGCGACTGTCGGGAGAAGGTCTGAGGTATTTGAAAGTGCATTTCACGGTTTGAAAAATTGTTAAATAATTAATTCTCGAGGGAATTTATAATAAAATTTAAAAATACATCAAAAATGATACTATTTATGACATCACTGTAAAACAATTGAATTCTATTGGTTAAAAACACAATACTGAATGTCGAGAGTTGAGTTACGAGGAATTGAAAATGCATTTCACTGTTTAAAACATTGTAAAAAGTTAATTAACTGGAGAATTCACTAAAAAACAATTAGGAAACATTCGCTGAAGAATTTATATTAAAAAAATAAAAATCTATCAAAAATAGTGATGATATAACTATAATATAAATAAACTTTCTTTGTTTAAACTATAGTTATTGAGAGTTGAAATAGAGGAAAGAAAATTAAGTCAGAATCTATCAAAAATAGTGACCCTAATGATATCACTATAAAAAAATAGTGATGTTTATGATATCACTATAATATAAATAAATTTTCTTTGTTTAAACTATAGTTACTGAGGGTTGAAATAGAGGAAAGAAAATTAATTCAGAATCTATCAAAAAATAGTGATACTAATGTTATCACTATAAAATAAATATATCTTTTTGTTTAAACTACAGTTATTGAGAGTTGAAATAGAGAAACGAAAATTATTGAAACATATTTTTGTTGTAAAAGTTTTTACTTAATTAATCGCTTATCTCTTCAAGGGATTCAAATTAAAGTTGAAAGCCATTTAAAAGAGTAATGAAAAGTTACGAATATCCGTAAATTTCGTAAATGGATAATCAATACTACAACAAAGCTTTAATGGACTAAAATATTATTTATGTACTCGTAATTTATGCATTATAAATTTCGTTATCGGTACTCAATAGATATATATTATCATTATGAATATTTAATGGGTTAATATTATAAGCATTAAAAAAAAACATTATTATTCTACATCTGAACGGATTTAGGTCGTGTGCATGCTCGGAATGGCGAGAGTAGTTTGTGTAATAATGAAAACAAGTGGGCGTGATAAGAGTACACATATTTTAGTGAGGAGGGAGATGAGATTGAATTCCCTGAAGGTGGAGAAGTAGGAGGAAGTGAGACGGGGTGGGGTGTACGGGGGGTGGGTGGGTTTTGTTCAGTAAAAGCATGCGAGGTTTAGGAAAATCTATTCGTGTCACATGCGATAATGTTTCGTTTGAAAAATGGTTCCATTTATCCACAATACGTGTGTGAGATGTACGTGGAATTTTTGATTTAAATAATTTAAAACTTAAACAGATAAAAAAATCGACTCCTTACATCGAAATGACTTTAATCAAAGTATAATAATTATATGAAATTATAAAAAATAGGTTTTCTTTAATTGATATTTTTAAATGTTTAAATATAAAGCGAAAACAAGAATATTCCATTGATTTATTTAAGATTATAATAATTATGTGTGAATATTAATAATGGTAATAAATAAATAAACATTTATTGCCCTACAGGAAAAAATCCCAATTATATGGCAAATAATAAAATTAATTTGGGCAGAAATTGTAAACTTTTTTAATAGTAAAAGCATTTTGATAATTTTTCATTTTTTAATGGTTAATAATAATCTATAGTTTGGTGAAATATAATTATGAGAGGGGTCGATAGCCATGAAGAAGAAGAATTAGACAAGGAATCCTAAAAATTATTGTTATTGTTATAATTATATACAATCTTCAATAAAGATGTTTCTATTACTCTATAATTGTTAATTTTCAAAATCAAATCTTGGGTCGAAAATTTAAAAGTGTTTTACTGGAACTGCTAGTGCAATCGATACCCTGCTTTCAGACAATGATAATAATAATAATCATTAATAATAACAATTTATTTCCCAACAGATACATAGATCTAATAACAGGGAAAAGTTATCAAAGATAGATAATAATATAATATAAATTTAAACACTTGATTTTAGAAGTTTTTTCTTTATGATTGTTTAATAATTGCAATCAAAATTTTAACTTGGTAAGTGTGATTCTAAACTTAAAACCAAGTGTTTAATTAACCTTCTAATTCACTTAAACATGTTTCAATGTTATCTTAAAGTTGCAATTTTATTGGAATTATATTAATTTAATGAAGTATTTACTCAATTTCTCTAACTAATGGACGATGTTTTACATGTTCACAGCTATATTATTAGCTAGAGAATGACTACCAATTCGTAGTGATAATTAAATTAATTAGGCCTAATTCCATCGTAATCCTTTGATCCCAAAAGTTTCCTTCATAATGTACAATTATTTAGACAACGCGAAAACTCTCCTCACTGCCAAACACCATTAATTAGATAACGGAAGCCATTTATAATTCTCTCTTTAATAAACTGGCAGTGTACATAATAATATTTTTTCCTTGTTAATTATTCTCAAACAATGTTTAATTTAAAAAATATATATATTAAAACCTTATCATGTAATTTTTATAAAGTTACAATTAATTAAATATTGTATAAGTAAAGAAGAAGAAATAACCAATTACTGATGAAGGTTTAATTTAATTTAAACTGTTCAGTAATAAAATTGTTAATTGTGGAGACTTTTACTTTTACAAATAAATAACTTTTTAACTTTGTTTGCATAACACTGACTTTATTTAGTGACTATAGTTTCAACAATTTTAAGTTATCGTTATCAAACTAGAAGTTCTAGTTTGATGATAACAAGTTAAAATTGTTAAAACTATAGTCACTGTTATACAAACAAAGTTATAAAGTTATTCATCAATAATAGTTTAAAATATTTTACCAAGTGATACATAAGAAATTCATTGAAGAAATAGAAGTAATCAATTTTAATTTATTGGATTATTAAGTATCAAATTATAGTATATTGGATTTATCAGGGTGAAATTCGACGGTTAGGAGTGTTGAATAATTTATCCACTTAAGTGTGTGGATGGGGCCAGATGTACTCAACTTCAGTAATTGGAAGTAACATGAGGGGGGGATGCATATAATACGGGATCGTATTCACGCCAATTTGAAGGGATGAAGGTGGTGTAGTAGGTCGATACATACCTACAAAACAAATCATCATCACTAGAATTAAACCAGGGTTATCTTCGTCCGTCTGATCGTGGTGGGGGATTTACAGTGAACGAGTGGAGGGGTGGTTTACTATAAAATGATGGTCAGGCCGGTTGATATTCTATGTTTAGAAAAATGCGTGACCTTAGCCCCGTTCGGCGTGTTTTAATTATAGATGGAAATTGTGAGGTTACTAGGGTCAAACAGCACACGTTGGTGTCATCCCATGATTCATTAATTAAACGATGAAAAATTGAACGAACAGAAAAAAAAAATTACGGGATAATGATATTGATTATTTTTTTCCCTGATCGCCCGGGCCTCGGAAAATTCCCAGACATTACAAAAAAATTATCCGCGTCGAACGTCACATCGATTTTAAGCGTAATTTAAAGCAGAAATTCCACACACACACATACACGCACATAAAAAATATACACGGAAAGAAATTCCGCACTTTAACCAAAGCCAAACACATTCCCACGCAATTTGCCTACGTTTCTACAACGGAAAAACTTACCAGCGACTTTCCTATCGGTAAGAAAAAACCGCTCGGATATTTTCTATATATTTTTTATTCTATGCACCCTTTGAGAAGCACGGTAGCCAACTTAATGTGTCGAAATAGTCCCGAAAACGTGAAATACCCAAACGTCGATTGCGCATATTCCTACCGTTCGGCCGACGTGAAGATATAAATATCGTGCATCTCCGTGGTTGCCGGTTATTCGGGCGGCGGCAGTCCGTTCTTACCCTGGGGCCGGCACGCCGCCCTCGACGCCTGGCGACCTCTAGCGGCGCCCGCACTAACCGCCTATTGATTTTCCCGCCCTTATTTTTATCTTGCTCTAGTAAATGAGCTATAAATTATTATTCTCTCTTGGTCCCTCTCTCAATCTTTGCACGGATACCGCCGCTCTCCCGCTACTCCGCCACCCCCACCGCCCCCCTCGTCCTCCTCGACGCCGCCGTCGTCGTCGTCGGGATGTGCGCACGGGGTCGCGAAAGAATGGAATGGGGGGTGAAAAACCTCGCAACATCTATGTTCACTTCCGTCGTAATCTCTAAACAAGCATTAACACAAATATTTACCTGCAAATTTTCGAACGCTGTTCGCGTAATTTATCATTTTTAATATTACTAGTTAGAACTTAATTACTACAAATTTTAATAAAATTATTAACCACTTCTCGTAATCGTCCCAGATATCTCGGACACGAGCACAACATTCAAAAATAATTGTGCGGAAAGGGATTAAACTTATAATTTGATTCATAAATATTTATTATTAAGTCATAAAGCACTGAAGTAAACATTTATTATGTTTTTTACTACAATTATTTATTTTATGATCTACCATGTAATAGTAACGGTAGCAATAATCATTATGATCAAAAAACAAATATCTGTGTATGCAATTAAACATTAATAAAAAATGATTTTCCGATAATATAACAATAAAAACAAGAAGTAATTATTGAATTGATGAGGTTTCTAAGTTTGTGAAATTCTATAATATACAGGGTGAGTTTTTTTTGATGTTCTCTATGGGGATCTCGGAAACTATAAGAGATAGAGAAACGGTTAAATGGGGAAAGAAGTGTAGATTTACGAGACGAATAAAATTCCACTTTCAAAGTTTTCAAACAAGTCAAGGGTAACTAGATATTTTGAAAAAAGTAAAAAGTGTCAATTTTTTCAAATCAATATATCTCGGTTATTATAACAGATAGAAAAAAACTGTAGAGGACAAAGTTTTAGATAATTTTATGCAGATTAATAAAAAGTAATTAGAAAATTTTTATCGCCATTATTTTCCGAGATATGACGCAAACTTACATTTTTTTTTAATGGAAACCATAGTTGGCTGTGGCCTCATTCAAAAGATAATTTTTTCTCTTTAATCTCTTTTTTATTAATCTGCATAAAATTATCTAAAACTTTGTCCTCTACAGTTTTTTTCTATCTGTTATAATAACCGAGATATATTGATTTGAAAAAATTGACACTTTTTACTTTTTTCAAAATATCTAGTTACCCTTGACTTTTTTGAAAACTTTGAAAGTGGAATTTTATTCGTCTCGTAAATCTACACTTCTTTCTCCATTTAACCGTTTCTCTATCTCTTATAGTTTCCGAGATCCCCATAGAGAACATCGAAAAAAACTCACCCTGTATAAGGTAAAAAAACACTTGGTTTAAAATTTAACAGATTTAATGTCGAAGCTGTGATATGTTTCGCCACATAGTGCCTTTATCAGGCTAGTAATCATCTGGAAATTTTAAACCGTGCTTTATTTACCTTTTACAAGATATAATTATTATTGCTGATACCTACAACAATTATTGCGGGTGCTATTTAAAAAGGAAAGATAAATTTTTAACAATATTACTACCATACTGAATAACATTACGTATCATTAGCGTAAGAAATTTATAGTAAAACATACCATAGTGATTTGTTTTGTAGTCTATTTAAATTATCATACCAGAAGAATATTTTGAATGTAGAAAAAAACTTGTCTGTAAACGAAACTTAAGGTTCGTAGCACACTCCTAAAATAAAAATATTGAATTCTTGATTTTATTAATTTTAGAGGCTTTGTGATACATATTTTATAACTTTAAATCAAAAGTTTATTTTTTTTCTTATTTAAAGTTAAAAAATATTGCAACATTTATGAAAACCTAAAATCCCTTCGGTTAAAATAAATTGTATTGGAAACTATAATCTGGGACGGAAAATTCTTTTGGTTGATAGATAAGGCGTTGAGGTGTTGAAAATCGATATTCATTTGTATATTAAAGTTGTAAATAAATAAGATTTTCAAAATATGTGTTTATGTTCACTACATTTGTTTCGCAAATGTATTGCTTCTTCAGGTGAATTGTAAATTTTCATTCACCTAAAGAAGCAATGAATTTGTGAAACAATTGTAGTGAAAATAAACACACATTTTGAAAATCTTAGTTATTTACAACTTTAATATACAAATGAAAATTATTTTGTTAAATATAAAAAAACTACTTTACTAATATAACTATAGGGAAACGTGGTATTAATAATAATGATAATAATAATAATAATAAACTTTATTTACATTTGCAAACATTAATAATATGTAGCATAGAACATTAAAGAGAAGTGAGAAAGTGCATCAGGGAGGAATGGCTTCGCCACATAATTCATTGATGATAACATAATTTACAATATAATACATAAATGATTACAACTACAAATAATAAAAGAGTACCACGAAGGATAAGAAGAATAATGAAAGTCAGTGTTACTAGAAAAGCTATAAATCTGATTCAAAACTTGCGCACGTACATTACCTTAATCTGGTGTTGATTTTCAAATTATTGGAGGGTAAATACAGGCCACCCGCCCACCCTACATATACTAATAATTTAAGCTACAAACAGTGGTTTAGATTTAAGAAATTAATAAAGCAGAAAAGGTGAATGTGAAAAATAATGATTTGATTGTATTGGCTTTTAATTGTTGAAAGTCCATTTTAAATTCACTGTTAGGTATTGTAACTAAAACATAAACTTTCAAAGAGTATGTTTTTATTTTTCGCGAAACAATTGTTGTGATATATAGGTCACTAATATATACAGGGTTAGTTTTTTTCGATGTTCTCTATGGGGATCTCGGAAACTATAAGAGATAGAGAAACGGTTAAATGGGGAAAGAAGTGTAGATTTACGAGACGAATAATATTCGACTTTGAAAGTTTTCAAAAAAGTCAAGGGTAACTAGATATTTTGAAAAAAGTAAAAAGTGTCAATTTTTTCAAATCAATATATCTCGGTTATTATAACAGATAGAAAAAAACTGTAAAGGACAAAGTTTTAGATAATTTTATGCAGATTAATAAAAAGTAATCAGAAAATTTTTATCGCCATTATTTTCCGAGATATGACACATACTTACATTTTTTTAAATGGAAACCATAGTTGGCTATGGCCTCATTCAAAAGGTAATTTTTTTCTCTTTAATCCAATATGGCATACGACATAGTTATTTCTAAAAATAAGTGAGTTATAGTCATTTTAAATTTTATTATAAATAAAAAATGGGTAGCCATGAAAAAGATGAAAGTAAAACAATTGCAGTTGTTTATAATAATAGCAATATTGTAATTATTAGTTTTACAGAGATAAACCAAAATGAAACAACAGCATAAGGTAATTATGTAATTATCAATATATCAATGGGAGAGAAATTTTAAAATTAAAAAAATATGGTCAAAGAGTACACTATTAATATTATTATGACATAAATTATAAATTTTTAAAATTGAATTTATGGTTTTTCGACTATTCTCATGTAAATTGAATTAAATGTTTCAATAACAGCTAGTTTATGATCCTCGACGGATTGATATCATTTTTCATATACTTTGTTTTTTACATCACCTCACAGAAAAAATTCCGAAACGCGCAAATTGGGAGATCTAGGTGGCCCTGGAATTGGTTTATTTATTCCCATGTATGAGTAAGGAAAAGCATCATTTAAATAATTTGTAAAGCCAACATGTTATGAGGTGGGGCACCGTCATATCGGAACCATTTCAATCTTGCTTGTAATGATAAATTTAAATAATCGAGCATATCTTCAAATGTTTTCTGAAGAAAATGAAAGGAATCATTTCCACTTTGTGAGCTTTCAAAAATATATGGACCAAGAATTCTTAATCCAAACACACCATGGATTAAACCCAAATTTAATTTGTAGTTTTCTCTGTGAAACTTCTCGTGGATTCTCTGGAGTGCATCTATGTTCATTGCAGCGATTAAAACACACCCACAATTAGTGAATCGCGATTCATCTGTTTATAATATTTTTGTAAGAAACGCATTATCCTCTTGACAAATGGGTTTATACCACATACAGATGGCCATTTGATAATTGCAAAATTATTATTCTTATGCTGTTTTTTTATTTTTGTTTAATTTTGTAAAACTAATAATTACAATATTGCTATTATTATAAACAACTGCATTTGTTTTACTTTCATCTTTTTCATGGCTACCCATTTTTTATTTATAATAAAATTTAAAATGACTATAACTCACTTATTTTAAAAAATAACTATGTCGTATGCCATATTGGATTAAAGAGAAAAAAAATACCTTTTGAATGAGGCCATAGCCAACTATGGTTTCCATTTAAAAAAATGTAACTTTGTGTCATATCTCGGAAAATAATGGCGATAAAAAATTTCTAATTACGTTTTATTAATCTGCATAAAATTATCTAAAACTTTGTCCATTACAGTTTTTTTCTATCTATTATAATAACCGAGATATATTGATTTGAAAAAATTGACACTTTTTACTTTTTTCAAAATATCTAGTTACCCTTGACTTTTTTGAAAACTTTCAAAGTGGAATATTATTCGTCTCGTAAATATACACTTCTTTCCCCATTTAACCGTTTCTCTATCTCTTATAGTTTCCGAGATCCCCATAGAGAACATCGAAAAAAACTCACCCTGTATATATATATATATATATATACAGGGTGTCCCGTTAATGCGGGGAAATGGCTAGACCATAGATTCCTGAGGTCAAAATATGATGATTTAACGCAACTTATCTATATCCAAAAATTTAAGGTTAAGCCGGAATTTGGCTTCAAAGTTTCAATTTTTTTTATTTCTTTTGTTTATAACAATTGAACGCTTTATTTGATTTTAATGAAATTTATTAGTAATAAGTACCATAATATCATACATCTGTATATATATATATTTATATATATATATATATATATATATATATATATATATATAAGTAAGTAAGTAAGTAATTTATTTCCATAAAAAATGTATACATTCTTGGATGTGTCAAAAAAAAAATATATATATATATAAGTGTAGGATGTAAACAGAGCTGGTAAAATTATTCTATTTACTGATACTTAGTCTATGTTAGTTTAATTAATAATTAGTTTTATTAGTTAAGCCAGACTTAATTACTACGATAAGTAAATTAAAACTAGTGTAGAGATAAAATATTACAATTAATTATAAAAAAAAACATACAATAATAAAAAAAATAAGGAGTCAAATAATTAAAACTTAATAGCTATTGTATAAGACTTAAACATACAGTGATAAAAAATAAATAATCAGATAATTAAAACTTAATAACTATTGATCACAAATTAAAATTTAGTGTAAAGATAAAATATAACAATGATTCGAGCAAATAAAATAATGAGTAATAGTGCAACTATAAATAGATACGACTAATACATATTGAAGACTATGGATTATTTTACAGATTATCGCAGAATTCTTCGTACTCTTTAACACTGTAGAAACAATTTTGTTCTAAAATTTGTTTAATATATTTTATAAACAACGTTTTTGGTAACTCTTTGATTCTGTTAGGAAGATTATTATATATTTTTACGTTTTGCACTATACACGAATGTTGATAAAAACTGTGGTTATGTTTGGGCAACTTGATTAAGTTATTCCGTGTATTATATTTGTGTTCTGTTTCATGTATGCTAAATAGGTGAATATTACTTTTTACGAATTTTAGTGTTTCATAGAGATAGAGACTTATTACAGGCATGATTTTAAGTTTTTTGAACAGTTCACGGCAGCTTGTGTTTGGTTTTTTGTTACAAATTGCTCTTATCAATCGTTTCTGTAGTACACACACTTTATGAATATTGATCTTGGTGGTATTTCCCCAAAAGATGATACCATAAGATAATTGGGATTGACAATATGCAATGTAAACTGTCCTGGAAGCATCTTGATGTACGTCGTTTCTCGTGGCATATATAAGGTACGTATATTTGGATATTTTACACAACACCTCTATATGTTTATTCCATTTTAGATCTTTTTGAATTATGAGTCCTAAAAATTTAGCTTCTTCTTTTTCCGATATTAATTCGCCCTTTATATTGACCTCAGTTAGGGACATTGGTGCTCTAAAATTAATAATGTGTGTCTTAGATGGATTAACTATAAGG
The DNA here is from genome assembly GCA_963969525.1 of Ontholestes murinus. Classification (NCBI taxonomy): domain Eukaryota; kingdom Metazoa; phylum Arthropoda; class Insecta; order Coleoptera; family Staphylinidae; genus Ontholestes; species Ontholestes murinus. The sequence goes on from OZ018387.1 coordinate 109,510,757, forward strand.
TTGTTTCTCTCCAACCACGCACACATCTCATGTATTACGTTATTTGCTGCTACGTTTAGTTCATTAAAACATTGACCTTCTAAGTTCAGCGTTGTGTCATCAGCAAACATTATTATATGAGCATTTATAGTTAGTGGTATGTCATTTACAAATAATAGAAATAGTAACGGGCCTAAAATGCTACCTTGTGGGACACCGACTGTTGGACAGGCAGTATTTGATGTATAATACTGATTATTTATAGTCATTGTTGTTACATGCTTTCGCTCCGACAAATATGACGTTAGTAGTCGAAGACAGTTTCCTCTAATACCGTAGCTAGCTAATTTATTTAACAGTAATTCATGCGGCACACAGTCAAATGCCTTTGACAGATCTAATAGTATGGAATAAGTATGAATATTTTTATCTTGGTTGTCGTAGATAAATTTGAGAAAATTAAATATGGCATGAGTTGTTGTAAACCCCTTTCTAAACCCAAATTGTTGTGCGCACAGAGTTTTATTACATTCAATATAGTGCAATATTCTATTATGTATAACTTTTTCAAATATTTTGGAAAACACAGGTAGTATTGAAATTGGCCTGTAATTGCCCATTTCATGTGTATCTCCTTTTTTGTAAATTGGCACAATTCTACCCATTTTTAGAATTGATGGAAATATACCTTGAGTCAATGATAGATTAATGGCTTGTGTTAAAGGATCAATAATAGAATTAATTGTGTGTTTGATTACTTTTATACTCAGATCATAAATGTCATTAGTGCTGTTGGTTTTCATGTCAGTTACAATTTTTTTTGATTTCCAATTCGGAAGCAGGCCTGAGAAAAATAGATCCCACGTTTTTGCTTTCAATAATATAATTTTGGGTTTTATTTGGTTTAGCTGTATTGCCAATTGTACAAAAATAATTATTCATCGTATCCACTATACAATGAGGATTATCTATTTTGGCTTTATTAGAGTCTATTAGGTAATTTACACATTTATTACTTTTGTTGTTTTCTTGGTTTTTATTCTTGAGTATATTCCATAGTGCTTTTGTTTTATTATTTGCATTTTGAATGCGACTCGAGTTGTAGTTTTTTATTTCTATTTGCAGTGAGGATTTATACTTATTTTTAAGTGACTTATAGATATTATTTACCTCATAGCTTTTTGTTCGTTGATATAATTGATAAAAGAAATCAATTTCTTTTTTAAGATTTTTTAGAGTGTCTGTATACTAAGGTTTCTTATGCTTGAAGTTATTTTTCTTTTTTATTTTGGTTTTAATTGGGCAATACTTATTGAAAGCTGCTAAGAAAATATTATGGAATTCTTTAAAATACGTTTCACAGTCGAAACAGTACAATTTTAAATCGTCCCATTTTATGCCGTTAAGTGCATTATTTAATTCCGATAAAGTTTCTTCATTTACTAATCGGCATTTTACTGTATTTTTAATTTTTTTGAGGCTGCAACCAAATTTCATGACCTGTCCTTTATGATCCGATATGTGAGTGTCGACTACATTAGCACTGGCATAATTAATATTAGTTATAATATTATCGATACATGTTTGACTGATATTAGTTACACGAGTTGGCGATTTTATAGTAACTTCTAAATTATAACAATTTAAGAGATCAATAAATAAAGAGGTTTTGTGATCACTAATTTTAAGAATGTCAATGTTAAAATCACCACCAATAATTACATTGCATTTTTCCCTAATAATCGTTTGTTATAAAACATTTTCCATAGTATTGAGAAAGTCATTAATATTTCCATCGGCTGGGCGATAAATACATAAAATGATTATTTTTTGAATTGATTTAGGTTTGATAAATTTAAAAATACGAAAACATTTCGTGAATCTACAACAATGAGTCTTACTAAGACTACAAAACAAATTAATTTGAAACAACTACTTCTCTAGCTAGTACTTCGACAGACATTGAATAATACAAATTAATTTGCGTATTACAAATAGTACAACTATTAAAGCAACACTAATTTGAATGAAATTATTTCTGTTGAATAAACTAATAAATATTATATAATAATATTAGTTTATTCAACAGAAATAATTTCATTCAAATTAGTGTTGCTTTAATAGTTGTACTATTTGTAACACGCAAATTAATTTGTATTATTCAATTAATTTGTTTTGTAGTCTTAGTAAGACTCATTGTTGTAGATTCACGAAATGTTTTCGTATTTTTAAATTTATTATTTAATTTTCTACAACCAACTACAGGATTTTATTACATTTTATGATTTAGGTTTGAATTCTACAGCAGCAATTTCAATATTCATTTCATTGGAATAATTATTTAAATCAGTCCTAGAATTAGCAGTTATATTATCATTTACCATGATTGCTGCGCCCCCATGGCTGTGGTTGAGTCGACTAAAATTAGAGATTTGGTGGAAATTGCTTATTTTTGGAAATGTTTCACAATCCGCAACCCAATGTTCGGTAACTAGAAAAAAAAATACATTCAGTTCATTCAAAATTATATCTAATTCAATTAATCATTTAATCATTTAATTGCATCGTATTAATTATAAGGCCAAAATTACTGAGGTTATGTATAAATAATCGTTGATCCATATAATCAAATGTTCAAAGTTCAAAAGAACTGCCTTATTGCAGTTAATTTAAAATTTCGTCCCGAAAAAATTGAATTATCTGAAATAGATAATGTAGAAATTATAGCTGTTAAAATAAATATTAATGATAGAAATGTCATATTTGTTTGCCTTCACATTCCACCAAATTCTATTCTTGAAGTTTACGAAAAAGTTATTGAGGAATTGGAAATAAATATTAATTTGGCCCAACCTACTATAATTGGCGGCGATTTCAATCAACCAAACTTAATGTACAATCATCTCGTCAATCTGCATCTATATCGAATTTTATTAACTATAATAGATTACTTCAATCAAATTCTATACTCAACTTTCAATCAAAAATGCTTGATTTAATTATTAACACAAACAACTTAAAATGTGATATCCTTGAAGCCTTAGATCCCATTTCAAAAGTAGATATTTATCATCCACCCCTCTGTATTAATATTGCATTGATATCTACAAGTTTACCTACGTTTAAGAATCACATAGACGAAAATGTATATAACTTCAGAAAGGCAAACTTGGTGAAACTATACGATCAACTGTTTAATTGTGATTGGGGTGATATACTCAACTGTTCTGAACCCTCAGAAGCGTGCACTGTATTTTACACGAAGCTAAACGAAATTTTGGCAACTAGTGTCCCTATTAAAAAACAACATGCAGCCAAAGCTAAATATCCTGTATGGTATAGTGCTAACTTAATCAGGTTAATTAAATTAAAAAGTAAATATTTAAAACTTTATAACCAGAGAAAGTTATTGTGCTATAAATTAAGAGTAGTCGACTTACGCAGCAAGGTTAAAAGTGGAATCAAGCATGATTACAATGTTTACTTAAAACATCAAGAAAGCAATATTAAAAGATATCCTAAAAAATTTTGGTCCATCATTAGAAGTAAAAATTCAGCGACACGTATACCAGGCATTATGAATTGGAACAATCAGGTCATGGATTCGGAACAAGACATTGTTAATGGCTTTGCAAACTTTTTTAAAAGTGTCTACAAGAAAAAAATACATCAAATTATGGCTCCACATTCCTCAGGATGTCTGAAGACACTGTTATCTATTAATCATATTTCGGAAGAAGATATCATCGCCTCAGGAAAAAAGCTAAAAGCGTGCTTTATGTCTGGTCCAGATGGCATCCCGTCCTTTATTGTTAAAGATTGTATATTATGTTTTGTAAAACCTTTGCAGCATATTTTTAATCTTATACTTAGTACTTCTGTCTTTCCTGGGATTTGGAAAAATGCGAAGATATCGCTAATTTTTAAGTCTGGCAATAAAAACTGTGTAACAGATTATCGTGCAATCTCAGTTCTAAATAATTTTTGCGAAAGTTTTTGAAGCAATATTGTCCAAATTAATCTCTTGTCATATATCAAAATATATCAACCAGAATCAACACGGTTACATGCTTCATCGTTCTACAGCAACAAATTTACTTAATTTCACACAATTTACTGCTGAGGTCTTGGACCGTCGTGGGCAGGTTGATGTAATTTATTTAGATTTTCAAAAGGCATTTGACGGTATTAACCATAATATTGCTATTCAAAAGCTTTCGAAGTCTGGGTTTTCCACAGCGCTATGTCAACTTCTTAAATCCTATTTAGATGATAGGTCACAGTATGTCGAATTTAATGGTGTCAAATCTTTCGAATTTATGCGTACAAGCGGAATACTACAAGGCTCAAACTTAGGACCTCTTATATTTATTTGTTTTATTATTGATCTTGCTGATACTGTAAAAAATCATATTTTGCTCTATGCGGATGATGTGAAAGTTTACCGAGAAAATACTGATCTTTATGATTGTCAAAATCTATCAGATGATCTTAACTCAATTCATCACTGGTGTCTGACAAACGAATTAGACTTAAATATTAAAAAATGCCTAGTTCTTTCATTTACCAAGAAACTATCCACAATCAATTTTGAGTATAAGATAGATTCCAAAAATTTGTTATATTGCGATAATATTATAGATCTAGGAGTTATATTTGATAAAACGCTCACTTTTCGTAATCATATATCTGAAATATGTAGTGCTTCTTTCAAAACATTGGGTTTTATTGTACGAAACTCGCGCGACTTTAACAATATTGATACCATAAAAACCTTATTCTTTGCACTTGTTCGGTCTAAACTCGAATACTGCTGCTTGATTTGGTCCCCACACTGTGGTGCGCACATTTTAGACTTTTCTTTTGTGTACACAAAAGATATCCATATCAAAATTATGAATATTTTAAACTATTAGATGAATTTAAAATAAACTCACTAGACAACCGTAGAGCATATCTAGCAACTGTATTTATATATAAGTTGACTACAAACTTGATTGACGACCTAAATTTAGTTAGCCGTTTGCCCTTTTTCATTCCTAGACTTTCCGCTCGTTTTATTAACACGTTTTCACTGCCGGTTTCTAATACCAATACATTGTACCCTCCGATCGTTTTTACGTTCCCTCTATCCCATGTCTTTAAAGAGGATCAATAAAAGTACTTTTCCCCATAGGAGGAAATTGCGCATTAGTCAAAGGGTTTTGAAATAACAAATGAATTGGTTTGACTAATGAATAAACACAACTTTTTAAAAATACAGATATGGTATTCCATCTGTATTTTCTAAAAGTTTTGTTGATGTGTGGACCAGACTTAGTGCTGTTATTTTATTTCGCAAGACCTTCAGAAACATCTGACATTATAATTGGGCTACCAATTATTAAAATCAACCTGCTTATTGGAATTTTCAGTGGGAATTGCAAATCCGCTGAAGGTTATATAAACTGAACAGAAGAAATTAGGAAATAAGTGGGCACATTTCTATATATTAGATGATAATGAATTGTTAAAGTATAAATGTTTAGGATAACCACTAGTTTACCTAGATTCTTTAACGTGATTCCAAAAAAATTTGGGATTAGATTTAATTTTTATCTCAACACTATTAATATAACGGCGACAAAGAAAAGCATTTAAAGTTTTACACTGCGTTCTTAAATTGGAAAAAATTCGTTCAGAGAAGTTCCAAACCTCCTAAAATAGATTGTATTTTCAATTTACATTAAAAACATTTCTTATTAGTTTATTACTTATCAGATTAAATTGGATTTAAAAATACGAAAAGTGCATCAACAGATTTTAAACAAATTACAAATGTTTATTCAACGAAGAAATAATTTTTAATATCATGAAATGTATTAAAAATAATTGTATTTACATTTAGAAAAATGGCTATTGATTTGGAGTTTAATAAATCTAATGATTTTAAATGTATAACTTTAAAGATTGAAAAAATCGTTAAAATTCATTCTCAAAATTCATTCTTCTTTAACATTTTTCGGCTTAAACAAAATGTTTCATACTCTAACTAATTATAATCTAACTTTCAGAAAGGACTGCAGCCAATTTACTGAACCCTATTTCCAGTAATTCTAATAATTGTTATTTGTTATTCTCTGAGGCATTTAAAAATAAAACTTTCTGTATTCCAGCACATGGTTACCATTTATTTTATTATATTATTTTATAATTTTATTCTCTGCTTCCATTTCGAAATTTCCAAAATATTTTAATGACAACAATACTACTATATTGTGAGAGATATCGATATGTAAATTAATTAAGACTAATTATTATTATTTTAAGATAACTAGCGACTAACGTATTAACATCCGAAGCTGTAGCGTTACATAATGCACGGGTTCAATCCCTGACAACCGCACACCATAACCGGGAAACGGAAACATTAATTTCGCCATTACATTACACGTTCCAGCTTTGAAATGTGGCGCACACATACAAGAGGACCCGTTTCAAACATTAAACCCGAAGCGAATTTGCTTTATTAGATTTAACGGCACTACCGGAGTGCCTCTTTTATATTATATTTGGATTATTAAATTCTTAATCTATATTCAGAGACGTCGCGAAATTACCGACGCTAAAATTTTATTCATTATCATTTCCACTCATTCGCCCTTCGTACACCGCACCGTACATCCGTCATACGCGCTGAAATTTCGTACTCGACGAAAATGGTGGATGCGCCGGGATGTTAATTTATATATGTTTTAACATATTACGTTTGCTTAAATTTAATAATAATTATATATATATATATATATATATATATATATATACAGGGTGAGTTTTTTTCGATGTTCTCTATGGGGATCTCGGAAACTATAAGAGATAGAGAAACAGTTAAATGGGGAAAGAAGTATAGATTTACGAGACGAATAAAATTCCACTTTCAAAGTTTTCAAAAAAGTCAAGGGTAACTAGATATTTTTAAAAAAGTAAAAAGTGTCAATTTTTTCAAATCAATATATCTCGGTTATTATAACAGATAGAAAAAAAAACTGTAAAGGACAAAGTTTTAGATAATTTTATGTAGATTAATAAAAAATAATCAGAAAATTTTTATCGCCATTATTTTCCGAGATATGATGCAAACTTACATTTTTTTAAATAGAAACCATAGTTGGCTATGATCTCATTCAAAAGGTAATTTTTTTCTCTTTAATCCAATATGACATACGACATAGTTATTTCTAAAAATAAGTGAGTTATAGTCATTTTAAATTTTATTATAAATAAAAAAATGGGTAGCCATGAAAAAGGTGAAAGTAAAACAATTGCAGTTGTTTACAATAATAGCAATGTTGTAATTATTACTTCTACAAAGTTAAATAAAAATGAAAAACCAGCATAAGAATAATAATTTTGTAATTATCAAATGGCCTTCTGTATGTGGTATAAACCCATTTATCAAGAGGATAATACGTTTCTTACAAAAATATTATGAACAGATGAATCGCGTTTCACTAATTGTGGTATTTTTAATCGCCACAATGAACATAGATGAACTTAAGAGAATCCACGAGAAGCTTCACAGAGAAAACTACAAATTAAATTTGGGTTTAATCCATGGTGTGTTTGGATTAATAATTTTCGGTCCATATATTTTTGAAAGCTCACTAAGTGAAACGGATTACTTTCTTTTTCTTCAGAAAACATTTGAAAATACGCTCGATTGTTTAAATTTATCATTACAAGCAAGATTAAAATGGTTCCAATATTACGGTGTTCCACCTCATAACATGTTGGCTTTACAAATTATTTCAATGATGCTTTTCCTAACTCATAAGTGGGAAGAAATAAACCAATCCCAGGGCCACCTAGATCTCCCGATCTGCGCGATTTAGATTTTTTTCTGTGGGGTTATGTAAAAAAACAAAGTATATGAAAACTCATATGAATCTGTGGAGGATCATAAACTAGTTGTTATTGAAACATTTAATTCAATTTACATGAGAATAGTCAAAAAGCCATAAATTCAATTTTAAAAAGATATAATTTATGTCATAATAGTATTAATAGTGGACTCTTTGACCATATTTTTTTTAAATTAAAATTTCTCTCCCATTGATATATTGATAATTACAGAATTACTTTATGCAGTTGTTTCAGTTTTGTTTATCTCTGTAAAACTAATAATTACAATATTGCTAATATTATAAGCAACTGCAATTGTTTTACTTTCACCTTTTTCATGGCTACCCATTTTTTTATTTATAATATAATTTAAAATGACTATAACTCACTCATTTTTAGAAATAACTATGTCATATGTCATATTGGAATAAAAAGAATAAAATTACCTTTTGAATGAAGTTACAGCCAACTATGGTTTCCATTTAAAAACATGTAAGTTTGCGTTATATCTCGGAAAATAATGGCGATAAATATTTTCTGATTATTTTTTATTAATGTGCATAAAATTATCTAAAACTTTGTCCTTTACAGTTTTTTTCTATCTGTTATAATAACCGAGATATATTGATTTGAAAAAATTGACCCTTTTTACTTTTTTAAAAATATCTAGTTACCCTTGACTTTTTTGAAAACTTTGAAAGTGGAATTTTATTCGTCTCGTAAATCTACACTTCTTTCCCCATTTAACCGTTTCTCTATCTCTTATAGTTTCCGAGATCCCCATAGAGAACATCGAAAAAAACTCACCCTGTATATATATGTACGCTCTTTATACATTTTTATACATAAATATAGACCATATTTATATTTACAACAACTGTAGAAATATTTACGTATTGTAATGGTTTATTTATTTTTACACAAATATATTATATTCTGTACTTTTATTTATTTTACACTTTTAATTTTCCAAAACAACATTAATGTTAATTGTTAAATTTATTTCACAAATTTAGATTAAATTTAAATGTATATTTACGGTGTGCATATGGCCATAATTCTACCCTTTAAATTCTTCCTATTTTAAAGATAAATTTTAATATAAAATGGTTTTTGAAAAATGGATTAAATAAAGCTAGAAAATATCTAAAATTTCAAAGAAAAATTTGAAGTTTTATTTCTTTCATTATTCAAAAACTATCCACTATTTCATATAATGACTAAAAAAACATTAATTATTACACAATTCTAAAACTATCGAACCTCTAAAACATTTCTAAAAATTTCTAGAACTATCTAAAAAAATTGTTATAATTTCTAAAATATATATTAAAATAATTTTTTTGATAAGAGAGTAGAAATGGTGAGAAAAAATGCGAAAAACTATTAAAAATCTCAGAAATATGGAAGCGAAATTATTAAATGATTTAACAATCTTTTAAGAAATTTACAAAAAAATATTGGTGGAAAATTTTAGAATCACTGAAGGTAATTCATGCATTTTAATGATATATTTCACAAACATTCTAACACGTTAAATAATAAAACTGTAGAAAAAAAAAAACCTTAAAAATTCAAAAAGATCTAGAAGAGAAATTTCTGGGAAAGTATTGAAACATTAAATTTTTTTATAACATTCATTCAAAAATAAATAATTAAATGTAGAAAAAGAAAATAAAAGTAAAAAGTATAAAAGATGATGGAAAATAATAAAAACCAGGAAGAGGATAATATTAATTATGAACTGATATAAAGTTTTAAAAAGAAAATGCTAAAATAATCAAATCCTGAAGAAGAATTTATTAGAAAATTTTTAAACCATTTAAGAAACCCCTAGAAATTTGAAAGAAAAAATATAGTCATAAAAAAAATTTCTCACAATTATTTTCGAATGACTTCTAAAACAATCGCAGGGAATTCAAGCAATTTCGGTGATATAAATTCAATAACATTCCTCTAAAAGATAAAGGAAGAAAGCTTCGGAAATCTAAAATAAAGACATCTGGATACATTTTAGTAGAGAATTTATGGCAAAAATTTTAAGTCATCCAAGAAACCCTTCCAAATTAAAATAAAATTCTGAAAAATTCTATATCCATTGAAATAAAATTCTAAAAATTTCGAGAATATGTTCTAAGAAAAAAAATACAGGACTAGTAGGAAAATGCCAGAAAACAATAATATATACATATGGAGACGTGCTGAGAAATTCTAAAAATCTAGAAGAGGAATTTGTGGGAAAGTCTAGAAACCTCAAAGAATCTATGAAAATACCAATAAAATGTTAATATAACTTTGGAAAAAATCTAAAAGTTTGGTAGAAAAAACAATGGAGAATTCTGGAATAAAGAGAGATTAATAAATAATTTTGGAAACTGTAAAAAAAAGACTCGAGATATTCTAGAATCAGGAAGATACTTCTTGTAATCTGAAAGTATACGTTTTTGAAAAATAGAAGGAACAAGCTAAAAAAATCAAATTCTAAATCCATCGCAGAAACGCCTAGAAATTTCGAAGAAAAATTTCTGATAAATTCTAAAACCACCGAAGAAAATAAATTCTTATAATTTGGAAGATATATTTTAAGAAAATCATTAAACAAATATGGAAATGAATGAAATGAAAAAAAATTGAAAAATAATGAAGATAAATTATTAGATAATTTTAAAACATTTGAAATATAAAAGAGACATTGATGAACAATTATAAAACCATGGAAGGCGATTCCTGTAATTTTGGTGATATAAATTCAATAACATTTCTTCAAGATAAAGAAGCAAATGGTAGAATACAAAATACTGAAATGTTCTAAAAATTTGGAAGAGAATTTCTAGAAAAGCTTGACGAAAGTTTAGAAGTTTAATTTAAATTATAAGACCGATAAAAAGCAAAAAAAAAATCTAAAGGTCTTTTAGAAATAATTATAAAAAATAATAAAAATGTGGAATGAAGAGTTTACTTAAAATTATTTGAAGATTTGTGAGAAAATAATTCAAACTATTAAAGAAATAAATTGCTGTGATATTCTAAAACCTTTAAAAAAATCTAGAAATCGGTAAATAATACTGGGGGAATGATTTAAATAACTAAAAATATAAATTTATAAAAATTCTAGAACCACGAAGATAATTTTTGAAATCCGAAAGATAAATTTCAATATGTAATAGAGCAAAGTTTTTTCTTAAATGAAATAAAAATGCTTAAGACAATTCAAAAGATATTTTAGTTATTTTTAATCTCAAAGTTGTCAAAATTTTATATCGTAGTTAACTGTTTTAAACGTATAGTTTAGTTTAGTTTATTTGCTTTACAAGATCTATTTAAAAAAATAATAAAAAAATATACATAAAATACAAACATAAATACAATAAATCAATAAGTTCAATCCCGTGAATAAAGGTATTATTATTAAGATAACTTATTTAAAAAAAATTAATACCTTCCAAGAAACCTCTAAAAATTTGGAAGATTTTCTGATACATTCTAAAAACATCTAAGACAACTCTAACAATTTGAAAGATACATTTAAAGAAAATACTGAAGGAACAAACACAGAAATTATGAGGAAAAATACCAAAACAAAGACTAGAAAAGTTGAGACTTATGGGGGAAAAATGATCATATAAATTTAAATTCTTTGAAGAAATCTGGAAGAACATTGATCGAAAATTCTAGAAAGCAATTCACGCAATTTTGAGGATTTATTTCAAGAACATATCGAGATAAAGAATGCAACGAAAAGAAACCCTCAAATTTGGAAAAGATATAGCTGGAAAAACCTATAAACATCAAAGAAAGTTTACAATATTAATTCAAAGATAATACGGAAAAATATATAAAAGTCTGGTTGAGGAAATTATGAAAATCCCTAAAAGTCTGGAAGATTATTATTATTACTAAATCATTTTGTAAACTGTAAAAAAAACTCGAGATATTCTAGAATCAGGAAGATAATTATTGTAATCTGAAAGATAATATTCAATATTAAAATATTTAAAAAAAAAATGGAAGAAACAAGTTTTAAAAATATCAAATTCCGAAAGAAATATTATTAGAATAGTCTAAAACCATAGAAGACCTCAAGAAATTTAGAAGCAACATTTCTGGAAAAATTTAAAATCATCGAAGAAAATTCTCATAGTTAGAAAGATATATTTTAAGAAAATGTCGATGAAAAAAAAGCAGAAATCTCTAGAAGATTTGAAATATATGGAAAAGAAATTATTAGATAATTTTAGAATCTTTAAAGAAGTCTTAATGAAGCATTATTGGAGAATTATAGAACAATCAAAGGTAAATTATGAAATGTTAAAGATATATTAAGAAATGGTAGAAGGAAACTTCCAAGAAATTGGAAAAAAGTTTTAAGGATAATACCGATATCATATAGAAAGAAACTTTGAAAAAATTATAATAGTTTGGCAGAAAAAGTATAATAGGCTCCTAAATATTTGCAACTAAAAGAAATTACTAAAAAAATGTCAACTTTGTAAAAAGATAGATTTGAGATATCTAGGTATAATAAATTGTTGGTATCTTATAATACACAATTAAAAAAATAAATTCAGAAAAAATCTAATGAGAACTTCTGGAAAAGAGCTTTGGAAATCTAAAAAAAAAAAAATCTTACAATCTGAATAAATTTTAATATGAATTGATGGAAAGGTTTTGAAAAACGGAAGAAAAAACGTTTGAATTCAAATTTTGAAAAAACTTATTAGAAAATTCTCATACCATTGAAGAGATATTCCATAGAAATTATTTCTGAAAAGCTCCAGAACCATCGGAAAAAGTTATAATTTTAAAGATATATTTTAACAAAATTCCAGGCGGAAATGTTGGACAAAATTAAGTCTAGAAAACTTGGGATATATCGTAGAAAACATATTAGATAATTCTAGAATCTTTAAATTAATTTGGAAAAAAACATTAGTGGGGAATTCTAGAAAAATCGAAAGCAAATTACGCAATTCTAACGATAAATTTTAAAAACACTCTACTAAAATAAATAAATATAATCTAAAACTTTGTAGAAAACAGTCTCAGAATATATAAAAAAAATTCTAAATTTTAACAAAAAAACGCGCAATTTAAAAAATGAATTTAAAAATCTAATAAAGCAGACAAAAAATGCTGAATACTTTTAGATAAATCTAACACAAACCTATAAAAGAGCTTTAAAAATATAAGAGAAAAATATTTTACAATCTATTATAATAAATTGGGGATAGAAATAGTAGGAAAAACTTTAGCAAATTTGATAAACATGAAAGAGAAATTTTTGGATAATTTTAGTCTAAAAAAATTAGAAAAATATTTCCGATAAAATCTAGAAACAACAAAAAGAGTTTAAAATAAAGTTAATACTTGATGCGCTGCACTCTTGATAAAAACATATATTAATATTGGGTAAATAGTAACTCTTGTTTTGTTCCATATTGTTTTTATTTTCATTTACCTGACACGTCTTCGCAGACCATTATCAAAGTTAAACTTGTTTAAACATGAAAGAGAATTTTTTTTGATAATGGTCTGGGAAGACCGAAACACGTGTCAGGTAAATGAAAATAAAAACAATATGGAACAAAACAGGAGTTACTATTTACCCAATAGGTAAATAAAGTTTAAATGAATTCAAATAATATCAAAACATTGGAAAAAATCTGAAATTCTTAAAATATTGTAAAAAAAATCTAAATTAAAGAGAAATTATAAAAAATAGAAACTTTGCAATTTTGCTCGAGATATATGAAAGAAAAATTACTAGAAAAACTCTTTAAAGAAATTAGCGGAAAACTATAAACCCATCGAAAGTAATTCACGCATTTCTGGAAACGTCTAGAAACATAGAAAAGGGATTTGGTAAATTAATTCAATGATAAAATGTTAAAAAAGACTTTGGAAAAAATATAAAATTTTTAAAGTTTGGTACAAAAAAACCTAAAATGAAGAGAAAAAATTAAAAACCAATTAAAAACTTTTTAGAAAGAAGATTTGGGATATCTAAAAGATATATTATTACTGTGAAATTCTAAAATTTCACAAAAAAATTACAATTTAAACAAATGGATTTAAAAAATCTAATAAGGCAGATAAAAATTCTAGCAAGTTTTAAAAAAAATCTAAGAGAAAAAAATTCTAGAATCTGATAGATAAATTTCAATATGTTATGGTAGATTTTTTTTTTGAAAAACGATAGAAAAAATGATAAAATATATTTGAAATCTGAAAGCAAAATGCTAATAAATTCAAGTTCTGAAAGAAAATTTATTATTAAATTCTAAATCTATCGAACAAACCTCCAAAAATTGAAAAGAAGAATTCTAAACCTCGATCATAATTTGAAAGAAATGTTCTAATAAATTGTAGGGAAATATTTTTGAAAAATTTAGTAAAAAACTCTAAAACCATAAAAGGCAATTAAAATATTTTTAGAAAAAAAAACATCAAAAAGAGTTTCGTAGATTAACTAACTAACATTCTTTAAGTTCCGTGGAAAAAATCTAAAATATAGAGGAATCACTAAAAAAAAATAAAAAACTTTCTAACTTACTGGGAAATTCTAAAATTTCAGAAAAATATCTCACAATTTAAAGAAAATTCTATTAAGAAATGTGTAACATAGAAAAAGCTAAACTAGGTAAATTATAAATATATATTCTAGAAGATAACTAACTCAGAAAATTCTAAAACCATCAAATAAACATTTTTAGAAATTTTCTAGAAATATTTCTGAAAAATCGTAAAATCTTTAAAGAAAATTCTTGGAATTTTGAGGATATATTCTAAGAAAATTATTCCGTTAAAACAAAAGTAAAAATTCTTGGATCTTAACGGCGTTAACTTGGTGGTACATTTCAATATTAAGAATAAAGAAAACACTTTTACTTTTTTATACCACTTTAAGTTTAACTTAAAGTGGTATAAAAAAGTAAAAGTGTTTTCTTTATTCTTAAAAGTAAAAATTGTAGAGAAAATTCGGAAAAACTGTAGAAAATTATGGAAGAAATTAATAGTTATTTAAGGTACAAGTGTAAAAAGTGATGCTTTATTGCACGAACTGGCGTTTAAAAATACGAGCGAGAAACGAGCGAGTTTTTTTGAAGCCAGGAGTGCAATAAAGAAACTTTTTACACGTGTGCCTTACAAAATTTTATCTTCAATCGTAAAGGATTTCAAAGAATATATTCTTATGAGTAATATTTTAATGTCATTTCAATAATTCAATTAATGAAAACATATTTTACTCGCAGTGCACTAATGAAAGCGTTACTTAGAAACCAGTAAACAAGTTGCACAAATGTCGGCCGCCATTATTATTTATGGAAAAAATGTTCGCTTTATTGTAATCGCTTCGATTTGCATTAAATGAAATCTTCAGAGTTCTTAAATCTGCCATTTGGTTTGTATTATATATTTTATTTATAGTTTATTAGTTATTTGTATCAATTAATAAAAAATTACGTTTTTCGTCGAATTCTATTCATCTGTCAAATTTGACAATTCTGTGCAATAAAAACAGTTTGACATTACCGTGCAATAAAAACGTAAAAAAGCACTAGCGCTTTAAAAAGCCACTTTTACAATGAAAAATGATGCAAAAAGCGTCTACTTTCTGTACGATTGTAGATAAATAATATTAGAATTTAGAAAAATTCTGGAAAAATGGTTTGGAATACTGTAGAACCATCGAAGGTAATTCATGCAATTTTGATGATGGAAACTCTATATGTCAAGTAGAGGAAAGTGTAAAAAAAGGGGAGAAAATTGTAAAAAAAAATATGGAAAACTTCAAAAGACTGGAAGAAAAAAATAATATTAAAGGTGTTTGGAAACTTTGTAGAGAACACAATTTAATTGCTAGAAAATATTTTCATTATATATAAATCAAATTATCCATGCCAGTTTCAATTTCTCTCCACTCGTCTTTGTGACACACTTGTAGGGGAATGACGAGACATGAAGTTGCAAATAAAACTCCATCCATAGTACGTACCAAACACAATACGTGCACAATTCAGCGAATATATCCGCGGAAACATGATGTATGGATCCAGTTATGAATAAAGCTACCTACTGAAATTACCGGCAACGTGCGCCCATGAATCTTTTATAGCCGTAAAGCGTTATGTCGAGGAAAACTTCTGGGCGAAAGACGAATGCAATTCTGAAGAAGAAGAAGGAGGAGAGGACGTTAGAGCCAACAACTACTGCAACTCCTCACTAAGTTTATTAGAGGTAAAGTTACGGTTTGACGTCATAAGTATGGTTAAATAAATGCAGTTAGTTTGTTCTGATTCTATTAAATAATTTAAACTTTATTTTTACAGATTTAAATATAATAATTCTCAAAAAATACAATGTATTATTATTTCCCAGTCGACAACAGTTACAAGATGCTTTTATCATAAATTAAAATGCAATTTTACAGATAAAAAAGAAACTCCAAAAACATTATGAAGATGACGTATATTTTATAGATTATTAATATGCTAATGGATAAAAACGAAATTATCTTTCAACAAATCTTTAGAGAAATGTTAATTTCTTAGAATAAGAATAAGAATTAGAAATTTATTGGCCTTCTTCATTGTAACAGCAATATTAGAGACGTCAATTTAGAAAATCCAATGTGATTCTATCGATTTTAATAATTAAATTTTAATACATACAATGGTTTAAAAATATTATTGCACATTTTCTAAATGAAATCCCATCCATAACATCCAGTCCATTGATTATCTCTCTCGTGCCAAATTTCCAATAGAAAATCGAATCGACCATCCACACACACACATACATACAGAGAGCGATTGCAGAGTTTCAACATTCGGCAAATTGCGAACGCGCAGGAAAAAAAAGAGACGCTAGAGAAACGAAACGAAATATGATTTAAAAAAAAAGTGCAACATTTTGCGCAACCGATACGAAAATGGAGAGCCGTTATTAATTCTCGCCTCCCACGACACGCAATAAATATCATTCCACGGTTGCATCTTGCCAAATACGACATTTAAGGCCCGCACATCGACAACGTGTAATTATCCCAATAAATAAAACCGTCGCAGACAAAATTTACGTAATAATACATATCACACGATCAAAACATTAATTACAATATTAATACTAAAGTTTTTTTAGACTAATAAAAATATAAATCCTAAGACAATTTCCTTTTGGTTCTTTATAATTTTTGAGATCTACAAAAACACTTTTAATTAATCAAATATAAAACATGTTTTGACCTAAGCTTTTAAAGCTAATTCAAGTTCATAAAACTTCTATTGATGAATTCACTTAAAGCAAGCATAAATCAGACGAATAATAGAATTCAGACTCTAAGAATCATCAATGAAAATCATTAAAAATTCGACCTTTTGGATCTGTTCATTATTATATTTATGTTATCATATTATTATATTCTTCATATAGGAAACAATTTTGTAAATATTTTATTTTACCTTTGACCAATTCTCATCAGAAAGAAATGAATTTTAAAAGATATACACGCGAAAAAAATTCTGCAGAGAGGACAATCGATGCATAAAACCCCGATACCACATGAATCCGTGAAATCCCAATTTCCGGCACTCGTGGAGTTTTATTCCGTTTTAAGCGCTCCACCGGATCTCCATCATTTCCATTTTAATTTCACACAAGATGTCACTCTGAGCGCCCCGGATATTTTCCCTTAGTCCTCCACTTAGTTAGACGCCCATCTAAACAATCGCGCTCCGTTTATTAAATTTGGAAAAGAAGTGAGAGTGGCTGTAGTGGTTGTCCCTAAACCTCGCACCCCCGCCCGCCCCCCAGAGCGTTAACATAGTCGGGGTATATTAGCCGTGTCAGGGTTTTAGATTGAACGTAAAGACGTTTTAACAATCTCAAAAGGAAACCCTGCGTTGCATTAAGAAAATAAGCACTCTTTTAGTGCTTTCGTTATAATTTATCACCAAAAAATTATGCAATTAAGGTAAATAAAAAAATCTGACATTATTTTTACTTACTTATAATAGGTTATTCCATTAATAATGGAGTTAAAATCTAAATAAATACTAGCAATAACACAGGAATGGGGAAAAACAACATTTCACCAATCGATTAGAGCTTTCAGATGCACGTGCGCTACGAGACATATATGTTAACATTTAACTCCTGTAAAAGGATATATGTAGACGTGTATTGCTATGTATATTGGATAAGAAATCTCCAAAAGCTTTTTCTAACGCATTCGACGAATCCATACGTCACCCGACTCCGTTTTTTTTTTACTACTGCTGCTCTACTCCGAAATTGAATTATAATTCAATTTGAATGGAAATTTATCGGGACAGAAAGAATCCGCTATATCACTTCCATTTACATAATAATGAACCTTGTGAATAAAATTCTAATATAACAATAATATTACATTACGTCAAATTCAATATTTAACAAATTGAAAGTGTCTTCGTCGGTTTGAAAACTTGTAAAAAATTAACCAAGCAAGAAAATTGTACAAAAAGCTCAAGGTTTATACTCAAATATTGTGTTTGCAATAATTTATCAAAATAATCATTGTGGAATTGCTGTAGTGAAAATGGCAACACTGCAAATTCAATATTTGATTAATTAAAAGTGCTTCCGTCGGTTTGAAAAATTGTAAAAAATTAACCAAGCCAGGAAATTGTTCAAAAAGCTCAGGGTTGATACTCAAATATTGTGTTTGCAATAATTTATCAAAATAATCATTGTGGAATTGCTGTAGAAAAAATGGCAACACCGCAAATGCAATATTTTATTGATTAAAAGTGCTTCCGTCGGTTTGAAAAATTGTAAAAAATTAACCAAGCAAGGAAATTGTACAAAAAGCTCAACGTTGATACTCAAATATTGTGTTTGCAATAATTTATCAAAATACTCAATGTAGAATTGCTGTAGGAAAATTGGCAACACTGCAAATTCAATATTTGATTAATTAAAAGTGCTTCCGTCGGTTTGAAAAATTGTAAAAAATTAACCAAGCAAGGAAATTGTACAAAAAGCTCAGGGTTGATACTCATATATTGTGTTTGCAATAATTTATCAAAATAACCATTGTGGAATTGCTGTAGAAAAAATGGCAACACTGCAAATTCAATATTTGATTAATTAAAAGTACTTCCGTCGGTTTGTAAAATTGTAAAAAATTAACCAAACAATGAAATTGTTCAAAAAGCTCAGGGTTGATACTCAAATATTGTGTTTGCAATAATTTATCAAAATAACCAGTGTGGACTTGCTGTAGGAAAAATGGCAACACTGCAAATTCAATATTTGATTAATAAAAAGTGCTTCCGTCGGTTTGAAAAATTGTAAAAAATTAACCAAGCATGGAAATTCTTCAAAAAGCTCAGGGTTGATACTCAAATATTGTATTTGCAATAATTTATCAAAATAATTTTTGTAAAATTGCTGTAGAGAAAATGGCAACGCTACAAATTCAATATTTGTTTAATTAAAAATGCTTCCGTCGGTTTGTAAGATTGTAAAAAATTAACTAAGCAAGGAAATTGTACCAAAAGCTCAGGCTTGATACTCAAATTTTGTGTTTGCAATAATTTATCAAAATAATCAGTGTGGAATTGTTGCAGAAAAAATTGCAACACTAAAAGTTCAATATTTGATTAATTAAAAGTGCTTCCGTCGGTTTGTAAAATTGTAAAAGATTAACCAAGCAAGGAAATTGTTCAAAAAGCTTTGGGTTGATACTCAAATATTGTATTTATAATAATTTATCAAAATGATCATTGTGTAATTGCTGTAGTAAAAATGGCAACACTGCAAATTCAATATTTGATTAATTAAAAGTGCTTCCGTCGGTTTGAAAAATTGTAAAAAATTAACCAAGCAAGGAAATTGTACAAAAAGCTCAGGGTTGATACTCATATATTGTGTTTGCAATAATTTATCAAAATAACCATTGTGGAATTGCTGTAGAAAAAATGGCAACACTGCAAATTCAATATTTGATTAATTAAAAGTACTTCCGTCGGTTTGTAAAATTGTAAAAAATTAACCAAACAATGAAATTGTTCAAAAAGCTCAGGGTTGATACTCAAATATTGTGTTTGCAATAATTTATCAAAATAACCAGTGTGGACTTGCTGTAGGAAAAATGGCAACACTGCAAATTCAATATTTGATTAATAAAAAGTGCTTCCGTCGGTTTGAAAAATTGTAAAAAATTAACCAAGCATGGAAATTCTTCAAAAAGCTCAGGGTTGATACTCAAATATTGTATTTGCAATAATTTATCAAAATAATTTTTGTAAAATTGCTGTAGAGAAAATGGCAACGCTACAAATTCAATATTTGTTTAATTAAAAATGCTTCCGTCGGTTTGTAAGATTGTAAAAAATTAACTAAGCAAGGAAATTGTACCAAAAGCTCAGGCTTGATACTCAAATTTTGTGTTTGCAATAATTTATCAAAATAATCAGTGTGGAATTGTTGCAGAAAAAATTGCAACACTAAAAGTTCAATATTTGATTAATTAAAAGTGCTTCCGTCGGTTTGTAAAATTGTAAAAGATTAACCAAGCAAGGAAATTGTTCAAAAAGCTTTGGGTTGATACTCAAATATTGTATTTATAATAATTTATCAAAATGATCATTGTGTAATTGCTGTAGTAAAAATGGCAACACTGCAAATTCAATATTTGATTAATTAAAAGTGCTTCCGTCGGTTTGAAAAATTGTAAAAAATTAACCAAGCAAGGAAATTGTACAAAAATCTCAGGGTTGATACTCAAATATTGTGTTTGCAATAATTTATCAAAATAATCATTATGGAATTACTGTGGAAAAAATGGAAACACTGCAAATTCAATTTTTGATAAATTAAAAGTGCTTTCGTCGGTTTGAAAAATTGTTAAAAATTAACCAAGCAATGAAATTGTTCAAAAAGCTCAGGGTTGATACTCAAATATTGTGTTTGCAATAATTTATTAAAATAATCATTGTGAAATTGCTGTAGTAAAAATGGCAACACTGCAAATTCAATATTTGATTAAATAAAAGTGTTTCCGCCGGTTTGAGAAATTGTAAAAAATTAACCAAGTAAGGAAATTGTTCAAAAAACTCAAGGTTGATACTCAAATATTGTGTTTACAATAATTTATCAAAATAATCATTGTGGAATTGCTGTAGTAAAAATGGCAACACAGCAAATTCAATATTTGATTAATTAAAAGTGCTTCCGTCGATTTGAAAAATTGTAAAAAATTAACCAAGCAAGAAAATTGTACAAAAAGCTCAGGGTCGATACTCAAATATTGTATTTGCAATAATTTATCGAAATAATTATTGTGGAATTGCTGTGGAAAAAGTGGCAACACTGCAAATTCAATATTTGATAAATTAAAAGTGCTTCCGTCGGTTTGAAAAATTGTAAAAAATTAACCAAGCAAGGCAATTATTCAAAAAGCTCAGGGTTGATACTCAAATATTGTGTTTGCAATAATTTATCAAAACAATCATTGTGGAATTGCTGTGGAAAAAATGGCAACACTGCAAATTCAATATTTGATTAATTAAAAGTGCTTCCGTCGGTTTGTAAAATTGTAAAAAATTAACCAAGCAAGGAAATTGTTCCAAAAGCTGAGGGTTGATACTCAAATATTGTGTTTGCAATAATTTATCAAAATAATCATTGTGGAATTGCTGTAGTAAAAATGGCAACACTGCAAATTCAATATTTGATAAATTAAAAGTGCTTCCGTCGGTTTGGAAAATTGTAAAAAATTAACCAAGCTAGGAAATTGTTCAAAAAGCTCAGGGCTGATACTCAAATATTTTGTTTGTAATAATTTATCAAAATAGTCAGTGTGGAATTGCTGTAGGAAAAGTGGCAACACTGCAAATTCAATATTTGATTAATTAAAAGTGTTTCCGTCGGTTTGTAAAATTGTAAAAAATTAACCAAGCATGGAAATTGTTCAAAAAGCTCAGGGTTGATACTCAAATATTGTGTTTGCAATAATTTATCAAAATAATCATTGTGCAATTGCTGTGGTAAAAATGGCAACACTGCAAATTCAATATTTGATAAATTAAAAGTGCCATCGGTTTGAAAAATTGTAAAAAATTAACCAAGCAAGGAAATTGTTCAAAAAGCTAAGGGTTGATACTCAAATATTGGTTTTGCAATAATTTATCAAAATAATCATTGTGGAGTTGCCTTAGTAAAAATGGCAACACTGCAAATTCAATATTTATTAAATTAAAAGTGTTTCCTTCGGTTTGTAAAATTGTAAAAAATTAACCAAGGAAGGAAATTGTTCAAAAAGCTCAGAGTTGATACTCAAATATTGTGTTTGCAATAATTTATCAAAATAATCATTGTGAAATTGCTGTAGGAAAAATTGCAACACTGCAAATTCAATATTTGATTAATTAAAAGAGTTTCCGTCGGTTTGAAATATTGTAAAGAATTAACCAAGCAAGGAAATTGTTCAAAAAGCTCAGTATTGATACTCAAATATTGTGTTTGCAATAATTTATCAAAATAATCAGTGTGGAATTGCTGTACTAAAAATGGCAACACTGCAAATTCAATATTTGATTAATTAAAAGTGCTTCCGTCGGTTTGTAAAATTGTAAAAAATTAACCAAGGAAGGAAATTGTTCAAAAAGCTCAGAGTTGATACTCAAATATTGTGTTTGCAATAATTTATCAAAATAATCATTGTGGAATTGCTGTAGAAAAAACGGCAACACTGCAAATTCAATATTTGATTAATTAAAAGTGCTTCCGTCGGTTTTGAAAATTGTTAAAAATTAACCAAGCAAGGAATTTGTTCAAAAAGCTTAGGGTTGACACTCAAATATTGTATTTGCAATAATTTATCAGAAAAATCATTGTGGAATTGCTGTAGTAAAAATGGCAACACTGCAAATTCAATATTTGATGAATTAAAAGTGCTTCCGTCGGTTTGAAAAATTGTAAAAAATTAACCAAACAAAGAAATTGTTCAAAAAGCTCAGGGTTGATACTCAAATATTGTGTTTGCAATAATTTATCAAAATAATCATTGTGCAATTGCTGTGGTAAAAATGGCAACACTGCAAATTCAATATTTGATAAATTAAAAGTGCCGTCGGTTTGAAAAATTGTAAAAAATTAACCAAGCAAGGAAATTGTACAAAAAGCTCAGGGTTGATACTCAAATATTGTGTTTGCAATAATTTATCAAAATAATCAGTGTGGAATTGCTGTAGTGAAAATGGCAACACTGCAAATTCAATATTTGATTAATTAAAAGTGCTTCCGTCGGTTTGGAAAATTGTAAAAAATTAACCAAGCAAGGAAATTGTTCAAAAAGTTCAAGGTTGATACTCAAATATTGTGTTTGCAATAATTCATCAAAATAATCAGTGGAATTGCTGTAGACAAAATGGCAACACTGCAAATGCAATATTTGATAAATTAAAAGTGCTTCCGTCGGTTTGAAAAATTGTAAAAAATTAAACAAGCAAGGAAATTGTTTAAAAAGCTCAGAGTTGATACTCAAATATAGTCTTTGCAATAATTTATCAAAATAATCATTGTGGAATTGCTGTGGAAAAAATGGCAACACTGCAAATTCAATATTTGATAAATTAAAAGTGCTTCCGTCAGTTTGAAAAATTGTAAAAAATTAACCAAGCAAGGAAATTGTACAAAAAGCACAGGGCTGATACTCAAATATTGTGTTTGCAGTAATTCATCAAAATAATCAGTGGAATTGCTGTAGACAAAATGGCAACACTGCAAATGCAATATTTGATAAATTAAAAGTGCTTCCGTCGGTTTGAAAAATTGTAAAAAATTAACCAAGCAATGAAAATTGTTTAAAAAGCTCAGAGTTGATACTCAAATATAGTCTTTGCAATAATTTATCAAAATAATCAGTGTGGAATTGCTATAGGAAAAATGAAAACCCTGCAAATTCAATATTTGATTAATTAAAAGTGCTTCCGTCGGTTTGAAAAATTGTAAAAAATTAACCAAGCAATGAAATTATACAAAAAGTTCTGGGTTGATACTACAATATTGTGTTTGCAATAATTTATCAAAATAATCATTGTGGAATTGCTGTGGAAAAAATGGCAACACTGCAAATTCAATATTTGATTAATTAAAAGTGCTTCCGTCAGTTTGAAAAATTGTAAAAAATTAACCAAGCAAGGAAATTGTACAAAAAGCACAGGGCTGATACTCAAATATTGTGTTTGCAGTAATTTATCAAAATAATCATTATGGAATTGCTGTAGAAAAAGTGGCAACACTGCAAATTCAATATTTGATTAATTTAAAGTGCTTACGTCGGTTTGAAAAATTGTAAAAAATTAACCAAGCAAGGAAATTGTTCAAAAAGTTCAAGGTTGATACTCAAATATTGTGTTTGCAATAATTCATCAAAATAATCAGTGGAATTGCTGTAGACAAAATGGCAACACTGCAAATGCAATATTTGATAAATTAAAAGTGCTTCCGTCGGTTTGAAAAATTGTAAAAAATTAAACAAGCAAGGAAATTGTTTAAAAAGCTCAGAGTTGATAGTCAAATATAGTCTTTGCAATAATTTATCAAAATAATCAGTGTGGAATTGCTATAGGAAAAATGACAACCCTGCAAATTCAATATTTGATTAATTAAAAGTGCTTCCGTCGGTTTGAAAAATTGTAAAAAATTAACCAAGCAAGGAAATTGTACAAAAAGCTCAGGGTTGATACTCAAATATTGTGTTTGCAATAATTTATCAAAATAATCATTGTGGAATTACTGTGGAAAAAATGGCAACACTGCAAATTCAATATTTGATTAATTAAAAGTGCTTCCGTCGGTTTGAAACATTGTAAAAAATTAACCAAGCAAGGAAATTGTACAAAAAGCTCAGGGTTGATACTCAAATATTGTATTTGTATAATTTATCAAAATGATTATTGTGTAATTGCTATAGAAAAATGGCAACACTGCAAATTCAATATTTGATTAATTAAAAGTGCTTCCGTCGGTTTGAAAGGTTGTAAAAAATTAACCAAGCTAGGAAATTGTTCAAAAAGCTCAGGGTTGATACTCAAATATTGTGTTTGCAATAATTTATTAATATAGTCATTGTGAAATTGCTGTAGTAAAAATGGCAACACTGCAAATTCAATATTTGATTAATTAAAAGTGCTTCCGTCGGTTTGAAAAATTGTAAAAAATTAACCAAGCAAGAAAATTGTACAAAAATCTCAGGGTTGATACTCAAATATTGTGTTTGCAATAATTTATCAAAATAATCAGTGTCGAATTGTTGTAGTGAAAATGGCAACACTGCAAATTCAATATTTGATTAATTAAAAGTGCTTCCGTCGGTTTGAAAAATTGTAAAAAATTAACCAAGCAAGAAAATTGTACAAAAATCTCAGGGTTGATACTCAAATATTGTATTTGCAATAATTTATCAAAATAATCAGTGTGCAATTGATGTGGAAAAAATGGCAGCACTGCAAATTCAATATTTGATTAATTAAAAGTGCTTCCCTCGGTTTGTAAAATTGTAAAAAATTAACCAAGCAAGGAAATTGTTCAAAAAGCTCAGGGTTGATACTCAAATATTGTGTTTGCAGTAATTTATCAAAATAATCATTGTGGAATTGCTGTAGTGAAAATGGCAACACTGCAAATTCAATATTTGATAAATTAAAAGTGCTTACGTCGGTTTGAAAAATTTTAAAAAATAACCAAGCAAGGAAATTGTTCAAAAAGCTTAGGGTTGATACTCAAATATTGTGTTTGCAGTAATTTATCAAAATAATCATTGTAGAATTGCTGTAGTGAAAATGGCAACACTGCAAATTCAATATTTGATAAATTAAAAGTGTTTCCGTCGGTTTGAAAAATTGTAAAAAATAAACCAAGCAAGGAAATTGTTCAAAAAGCTCATGGTTGATACTCAAATATTGTGTTTGCAATAATTTATCAAAATAATCATTGTGGAATTGCTGTAGAAAAAATGGCAACACTGCAAATTCAATATTTGATTTTAAAATTGCTTCCGTCGGTTTGTAAAATTGTAAAAAATTAACCAAGCAAGGAAATTGTACAAAAAGCTCAGGGTTGATACTCAAATATCGTGTTTGCAATAATTTATCAAAATAATCATTGTCCAAATGCTGTGGTAAATATGGCAACACTGCAAATGCAATATTTGATTAATTAAAAGTGCTCACGTCGATTTGTAAAATTGTAAAAAATTAACCAAGCAAGGAAATTGTTCAAAAAGCTCAATGTTGATACTCAAATATTGTGTTTGCAGTAATTTATCAAAATAATCATTGTGAAATTGCTGTAGTAAAAATGGCAACACTGCGAATTCAACATTAGATAAATTAAAAATGCTTCCGTCGGTTTGTAAAATTGTAAAAAATTAACCAAGCAAGGAAATTGTTCAAAAAGCTGAAGGTTGATACCCAAATATTGTGTTTGCAATAATTTATCAAAATACTCATTGTGGAATTGCTGTTGAAAAAAATGGCAACACTGCAAATTCAATTTTTGATGAATTAAAAGTGATTCCGTCGGTTTGAAAAATTGTAAAAAATTAACCAAGCAAGGAAATTGTTCAAAAAGCTTAGGGTTGATACTAAAATATTGTGTTTGCAGTAATTTATCAAAATAATCATTGTGGAATTGCTGTAGTAAAAATGGCAACACTGCAAATTCAATATTTGATAAATTAAAAGTGCTTCCGTCGGTTTGAAAAATTGTAAAAAATTAAGCAAGCAAGGAAATTGTACAAAAAGCTCAAGGTTGATACTCACATATTGTGTTTGCAATAATTTATCAAAATAATCATTGTGGAATTGCTGTAGAAAAAATGGCAACACTGCAAATTCAATATTTGATAAATTAATAGTGCTTCCGTCGGTTTGAAAAATTGTAAAAAATTAACCAAGCAAGGAAATTGTTCAAAAAGCTCAAGGTTGATACTCAAATATTGTGTTTGCAATAATTTATCAAAATAATCATTGTTGAATTGCTGAAGTAAAAATGGCAACACTGCAAATTCAATATTTGATAAATTAAAAGTGCTTCCGTCGGTTTGAAAAATTGTAAAAAATTAACCAAGCAAAAAAATTTTACAAAAAGCTCAGCGTTGATACTAAAATATTGTGTTTGCAATAATTTATCAAAATAATCATTGTGGAATTGCTGTAGAAAAAATGGCAACACTGCGAATTCAACATTAGATAAATTAAAAATGCTTCCGTCGGTTTGTAAAATTGTAAAAAATTAACCAAGCAAGGAAATTGTTCAAAAAGCTGAAGGTTGATACCCAAATATTGTGTTTGCAATAATTTATCAAAATACTCATTGTGGAATTGCTGTTGAAAAAAATGGCAACACTGCAAATTCAATTTTTGATGAATTAAAAGTGATTCCGTCGGTTTGAAAAATTGTCAAAAATTAACCAAGCAAGGAAATTGTTCAAAAAGCTTAGGGTTGATACTAAAATATTGTGTTTGCAGTAATTTATCAAAATAATCATTGTGGAATTGCTGTAGTAAAAATGGCAACACTGCAAATTCAATATTTGATAAATTAAAAGTGCTTCCGTCGGTTTGAAAAATTGTAAAAAATTAAGCAAGCAAGGAAATTGTACAAAAATCTCAAGGTTGATACTCACATATTGTGTTTGCAATAATTTATCAAAATAATCATTGTGGAATTGCTGTAGTGAAAATGGCAACACTGCAAATTCAATATTTGATTAATTAAAAGTGCTTCCGTCGGTTTGTAAAATTGTAAAAAATTAACCAAGCAAGGAAATTGTACAAAAAGCTTAGGGTTGATACTCAAATATTGTGTTTGCAGTAATTTATCAAAATAATCATTGTGGAATTGCTGTAGTGAAAATGGCAACACTGAAAATGCAATATTTGATTAATTAAAAGTGCTTCCGTCGGTTTGTAAAATTGTAAAAAATTAACCAAGCAAGGAAATTCTTCAAAAAGCTCAGAGTTGATACTCAAATATTGTTTTTGCAATAATTTATCAAAATAATCAATGTGGAATTGCTGTGGAAAAAATGGCAACACTGCAAATTCAATATTTGATTAATTAAAAGTGCTTCCGTCGGTTTGGAAAATTGTAAAAAATTAACCAAGCAAGGAAATTGTTCAAAAAGCTTAGGGTTGATACTCAAGTATTGTATTTGCAATAATTTATCAAAATGATCATTGTGTAATTGCTGTGGAAAAAATGGCAACACTGCAAATTCAATATTTGATTAATTAAAAGTGCTTCCGTCGGTTTGAAAAATTGTAAAAAATTAACCAAGCAAGGAAATTGTACAAAAAGCTAGGGGTTGATACTTAAATATTGTATTTGCAATAATTTATCAAAATAATCATTGTGGAATTGCTGTAGAAAAAATGGCAACACTGCAAATTCAATATTTGATTAATTAAAAGTGCTTCCGTCGGTTTGAAAAATTGTCAAAAATTAGCCAAGCAAGGAAATTGTACAAAAAGCTCAGGGTTGATACTCAAATATTGTGTTTGCAATAATTTATCAAAATAATCATTGTGGAATTGCTGTAGTAAAAATGGCAACACTGCAAATTCAATATTTGATAAATTAAAAGTGCTTCCGTCGGTTTGAAAAATTGTAAAAAATTAACCAAGCGAGGAAATTGTACAAAAAACTCAGGGTTGATACTCAAGTATTGTGTTTGCAATAATTTATCAAAATAATCATTGTGGAATTGCTGTTGATAAAATGGCAACACTGCAAATTCAATATTTGATTAATTAAAAGTGTTTCCGTCGGTTTGAAAAATTGTAAAAAATTAACCAAGCAAGGAAATTGTACAAAAAGCTCAAGGTTGATACTCAAATATTGTGTTTACAATTATTTATCAAAATAATCTGGAAAAGTGCTCTGATAAATAAATTCATCACCATTTTTTGCTTTACATAATAAGTATGGATGTTGTTGATATGAATAAATTTAATTGAAAATTTCTCCGAATAACTTTCTTCGGCACCGTCCGTCCTGAATTGAATATTAATGGCTTTTGACAATTTACAGCCATCACTCTCCCATAAACGTAATGACATCGCGATGCACGGCGTACAAACTAAGGAAGAAAACGAAAGCGATTGAAAATTTCTAAATTCTGACATTGTGCATTTTCCATAATTATGGAAACGTTATTAATAAATTACCATTAAAAATAATGAAGAACGAGACACGATTATTTTGTTTTAGCACTTTATTAAAAAAAAAACTTTGTGGTGTGTGATTAAGTGTAATTATTTATTCTTAAGGAGAATTTTAATTGGTGTAATAATTATCTGCGTTGACACGTAGCGAACGGTCCTTTTTCTTGGGGGGGAATATCTAAGGGTGGAAATAGGAGAGGGCGAATGGTTTCTAAATCATTTTTATATCCGTCGTGAAAATGATGGGGGGATTTTTACGTCTGGGGCTCCTTCGTAGTCGTCGTCGTCGTCGTCGTCGTCCTTTTCTCCCCGTATTTTAGCGGCTGATGAAAACTCTGGCGGCTGACAGACAGTGTCTGTCTCTGTATAGGAGGATGATTACAATATCGACGTTTTCACGTCGAAACTTGCTTTATTACTTTTGCGTCAGAGTTTATGGAACAATGCACATCAACGATGTATTGAATATTGCACGTGATAAACGTTTTATATTCAAAATTCTTAAATAAAATGTAATTTAATCATAAATTATTGTCAAGACAGTATTATAAATTTCAATCATGTTCATTTAAAGGGATTAATATTATGAATAAAAAAGCTATCTTAATTTACTTAAAGATTTCACGAAATAAATCCCTCCAACCTTAATCAATTATGTAATAACCTATTATAATTTATTTGTAATGTTGCCATTTAATTGGGCAATAAATAAATAAACATAATCTTAAGGTTGAATACTGATAGTTTTTGCTTCGGTGTATTCGCAGTTACCGACGTTTTGGATGGAAATTGTGGCATTAAAAAACATCGACGATATCGAATTCAATTAACCACGTTTACGTTTTTTGCCTAGTTACGAAAGGCCGGCCGTTAGATCTGCATGCCGACGGTTTACTTCTGGAATTAATAGAACATAAAAATGAATGAGAACATAAAATCTAAACGCTTTCAATGCTTCCTTTTACGGGGTGGATATCTGCACGCGATTAATTTCCCAACACCACTTATTATTTCAACACTAATAAACTTCTAACTTAATTATATAATTATTTATATAAATAATTTTTGTAAATTAAATATATTTCATTACATTAACGTTGCATGAAATCAGACACTTCCTACATACATTAACAAGAATATATTTATAGAAAAAAATGTCTGAAATGGAAAATAATTCGTTTACGCTTTCCTATCATTAATTGTTCATGTCATGGCATAGATTCCTACATTGTGTTTAACACTGTTTACCTTTTAAAAGATTTTATCCACAGTTTGTTAATTAATTATTATACAATGGTGATGATGATGATGACAATAGGGCTTATTAAATACAAATAATCGATTTCAACTTTTTGCGTTTGCGTATTTATTTTGCAATTGTTTTAATTGTGCCGGCTGTGAATTTTTATTTTTTATTTTTATATTCCGACTGTTTCATAACGCCGCGTATTTTATAGCGTGGAACAGTGTAAAATTGTATTTTAATGTGTGCATGCACTTTGCCTGATTTATCGACGCTCCTGAAACACGGATACGTGAAATATGACCTTAATAGAACACTTCTGTATCGTGTGTTCGAACGATCTGGTTTATTCAAAGATTTATGGTAATTGAACGCAACAGACTATTACACACTTTAATCGAGAAGGAAATTATAACGATATTTAAATAATTACTTCATTAAATGGTGCAGAAATTACAACACTTTAGTTGAATTAAAACAATTATGGTATTAAAAGGTATTTAGATAAAAATAAAACAATTCACAACTCACATAATTAAAATAATACAAAAATACATTAGTATTTTTGACTTGCAATAATATAATCAATGTGTCATAAACTGTATCAAAATGATAACTCTCAAAACTAGATTGAGAGAAAATTAAAATTGCAACTCATTTTTTGAAAAACCCTACTGAACTCACAAGTCACAAAAATTTGGTCAAAAAGGTACAAATTGACTTCAAATTAATGTATTTTTGGCTCACAATAAAATAATCAATGTGTCATTAACTGGATAAAAATGACAACACTCAAAACTAGATGAAGAGAAAATTAAAACTGCAACTCATTTTTTGAAAAATCCTACTGAACTCACAAGTCACAAAAATTTGGTCAAAAAGGTACAAATTGACTTTAAATTAATGTATTTTTGGCTCACAA
The DNA here is from genome assembly GCA_963969525.1 of Ontholestes murinus. Classification (NCBI taxonomy): domain Eukaryota; kingdom Metazoa; phylum Arthropoda; class Insecta; order Coleoptera; family Staphylinidae; genus Ontholestes; species Ontholestes murinus. The sequence continues at coordinate 109,542,000 of OZ018387.1, forward strand.
TAAAATAATCAATGTGTCATTAAGTGGATAAAAATGACAACACTCAAAACTAGATGAAGAGAAAATTAAAACTGCAACTCATTTTTTGAAAAATCTTACTGAACTCACAAGGCACAAAAATTTGGTCAAAAAGGTACAAATTGACTTCAAATTAATGTATTTTTGGCTCACAATAAAATAATCAATAAGTTATTAACTGTATAAAAATGACAACACTCAAAACTAGATGAAGAGAAAATTAAAACTGCAACTCATTTTTTGAAAAATTCTACTGAACTCACAAGGCACAAAAATTTGATCAAAAAGGTACAAATTCACTTCAAATTAATGTATTTTTGACTCACAATAAAATAATCAATGTGTCATTAACTGGATAAAATTGACAACACTCAAAACTAGATGAAGAGAAAATTAAAACTGCAACTCATTTTTTGAAAAATCCTACTGAACTCACAAGTCACAAAAATTTGGTCAAATAGGTACAAATTGACTTTAAGTTAATGTATTTTTGGCTCACAATAAAATAATCAATGTGTCATTAACTGGATTAAAATGACAACACTCAAAACTAGATGAAGAGAAAATTAAAATTGCAACTCATTTTTTGAAAAATCCTACTGAACTCACAAGTCACAAAAATTTGGTCAAAAGGTACAAATTGACTTCAAAAAAATGTATTTTTGGCTCACAATAAAATAATCAATGTGTCATTAACTGATTAAAAATGACAACACTCAAAACTAGATGAAGAAAAAATTAAAACTGCAACTCATTTTTTGAAAAATCCTACTGAACTCACAAGTCACAAAAATTTGGTCAAAAAGGTACAAATTGACTTCAAATTAATGTATTTTTGGCTCACAATAAAATAATCAATGTGTCATTAACTAATTAAAAATGACAACACTCAAAACTAGATGAAGAGAAAATTAAAACTGCAACTCATTTTTTGAAAAACCCTACTGAACTCACAAGTTACAAAAATTTAGTCAAAAAGGTACAAATTGACTTTAGGTTAATGTACTTTTGACTCACAATAAAATAATCAATGTGTCATTAACTGGATTAAAATGACAACACTCAAAACTAGATGAAGAGAAAATTAAAATTGCAACTCATTTTTTGAAAAATCCTACTGAACTCACAAGTCACAAAAATTTGGTCAAAAAGGTACAAATTGACTTCAAATTAATGTATTTTTGACTCACAATAAAATAATCAATGTGTTATTAACTGAATAAAAATGACAACACTCAAAACTGGATGAAGAGAAAATTAAAACTGCAACTCATTTTTTGAAAAATCCTACTGAACTCACAAGTCACAAAAATTTGGTCAAAAAGGTACAAATTGACTTTATATTAATGTATTTTTGAATCAAAATAAAATAATCAATGTATCATTAACTGAATAAAAATAATAACACTCAAAACTAGATGAGGAGAAAATTAAAACTGCAACTCATTTTTTGAAAAATCCTACTGAACTCACAAGTCACAAAAATTTGGTCAAAAAGGTACAAATTGACTTTATATTAATGTATTTTTGAATCAAAATAAAATAATCAATGTATCATTAACTGAATAAAAATAATAACACTCAAAACTAGATGAGGAGAAAATTAAAACTGCAACTCATTTTTTGAAAAATCCTACTGAACTCACAAGTCACAACAATTTGGTCAAAAAGGTACAAATTGACTTCAAATTAATGTATTATTGGCTCACAATAAAATAATCAATGTGTCATTAACTGGTTAAAAATGACAACACTCAAAACTAGATGAAGAGAAAATTAAAACTGCAACTCATTTTTTGAAAAACCCTACTGAACTCACAAGTCACAAAAATTTGGTCAAAAAGGTACAAATTGACTTCAAATTAATGTATTTTTGGCTCACAATAAAATAATCAATGTGTCATTAACTGGATCAAAATGACAACACTCAAAACTAGATGAAGAGAAAATTAAAACTGCAACTCAATTTTTGAAAAATCCTACTGAACTCACAAGTCACAAAAATTTGGTCAAAAAGGTATAAATTGACTTCAAATTAATGTATTTTTGGCTCACAATAAAATAATCAATGTGTCATTAACTGGATTAAAATGACAACACTCAAAACTAGATGAAGAGAAAATTAAAACTGCAACTCATTTTTTGAAAAATCCTACTGAACTCACAAGTCACAAAAATTTGGTCAAAAAGGTACAAATTTACTTTAAATTAATGTATTTTTGGCTCACAATAAAATAATCAATGTGTCATTAACTGGATAAAAATGATAACACTCAAAACTAGATGAAGAGAAAATTAAAACTGCAACTCATTTTTTGAAAAATCCTACTGAACTCACAAGTCACAAAAATTTGCTCAAAAAGGTACAAATAGACTCTAAATTAATGTATTTTTGACACACAATAATATAATTAATGTGTCATAAACTGAATCAGAATGACAACACTCAAAACTAGATTGAGAGAAAATTAAAATTTCAACTCATATTTTTAAAAATTCTACTTAAACCACAAGTCACAAAAATTTGACCAAAAGGACACAAATAGACTCTAAATTAATATATTTTTTACTCACCACATTATAATCAACGTACTATGACCAGAAAAAGAATGATAACGCTTAAAATGCGGAGGAAAGAAGATAATTAATATTATATTACTTTCTCAATTTAAAATTATTTAATACACAATTGATCAATACATTTTGCAAGAAAGAAAAGTCCTCATTTTCAACTTTCATTTATCGCAATATATGGAATGATACGAATTAATACGAACACACTATAACCTCCCTGCAATCACCGTAATCCATCCACCCAATTCGTATCCGTCTGAAATTTCTTCAACTTTCTCTCTCTCTGTCTCTCTTTCATCGTTCGCATTTTACACAACCCCTTCCTATCCCCTCCCACCCCTTTCACCCTTCCGTTCGTCTTAAGATCTCGCCGTTAAACGCGTAGTGAAGTTTAATTGAAAGCCGGCGAAAGTCTAAATTTGAATAGTGGAAGTTTTCGTTGGGAATGGGGTGGTATAAGGGCGGCCCACTTTTAATCGGCATTGTCGAGATGAATTTCGAGCGTTCGATTCCGACAATTCGATTTAAATTTCCGGAATTTATTCCCTTTAGTACATTTCATTTGCATTCTGTAGGTTTTATTAAATAATTATGAATAAATTAATTTTTCCCAACGATAAACATTGTGTGTGTGATGAAAAGCCACCCTGGCAATTGATTACAATCACTCGTTGTGCATTTGAAATGTTTGTGTGTGTGCCCTTTAGGCCGTCAAGCCCTTTGATATGCGGTGACGGGCCTCACTAATGATTCGCCCTCCCAACTTATTTATCACCGCGAAATTAAAGCGTATAAATCTTGCGATTAAATCGTCCACGAGTTGGATGGTAAAGTAAAACTTTTGCATCCGTACGAAATGAAATTTAATCTCTGGTGACGATCCATTCGGTCGAGATTGGTTTTAATTAAGCACGGTCACTAATTTAACACTGTTACATTGCAGAAGGTGATAACTTTATACAGTTCAGGTGTAATTATATAAAGTACAAGAATTAAGTTGTACTTAAATAAAATGATGATAGGTTTGAGTGAGGTTAGAACGTAAAAGGTAATTTCTATTAAAATAATGTTTTAAATAAATGAGACAACCTCCTAATAAATTAAAAATAAAGTGAATGCTATCTTGTAAAAAGCTCAAATTTGTTTTAGTGTTTAAAACGTTTGTTAAAAATTAATCTTATGTATAATTATTATCAAAATCATCAGATCTATAAAGAATAAATGTATTTTTAATCCAAAACTAAAATAATTGTCACACCAAGGCTAAAAACAATAGGACTGTACTCAAAACTCAAATTAAAAAAATGGTAAACTGCTTTTAGCGCTTGAAATAATTATTAAACGTTAATCTCGCGTTTGATAAATATGAATTTCGAAAAGATCTTAAAAATTAGTGTAGTTTTAGCTAGAAATTAAAACAATTGACATACGATGTTTAGAAACAACATGCCAGCACTCAAAACTCTAATGTAAAAATCGTCAATAACATTCAGTGATTCAAACAATTGTAAAAAATTAATCTAGCGTGTGATTAGTATGTAATAATTAAAATCTATTAAGAATAAACATATTTATAACTCAGTATTATAATAATTGTTGTACGATTGTCAGGAACAATGTGATTGCACTCAAAATTCAAATTTAACAAACGTTAATGACTTTTCCTGCTTTAAATAATTGTCATAGATTAGTTTAATATGTGATTAGTATGAAATTCACAAATTCTATAAAAAATGAACGTAGCTTTAATTACAATTGAAACAATTGAACTAAAATGGCCAGAAACAATATGGCGACTTTCAAAACTCAAATGTACAAAAAACGTTAATTACATTCAGTATTTAAAATAATGATTAAAAGTTAATCTCGCCTGTGATTAGTATGAAATTCACAAAATCCATTAAAAAAGAAATGTAGTTTTATCAAACAGCCAAAATAATTGATGTACGATATGCATAAACTTCCAAATAAGTCATAATAAATTAGAAATTTATGTAGCGTACTCTTTTTTTAATTGGTTCAAGTTATAATGGGCGTTTTTAATTTTTTAGACAAATGTGGCAATTAGTTTTGCCAAAATTTATTAAATAAATCTTTCTCTTACTTATTTTGAGCTTTTAAAACTATTTCCTATTCGAATTAATTTTCTATATAAAATTAAACCGCTGAATGCATTGTGTTTTAATTTCTTAGTTCAAGTTATGATGGCCGTTTTTAAATTTTTAGGCAAAATGTGACAATTGTTTTTGTCAAAATTTATAAAATAAATCCATTTCTTAAAAATTCTGAGCTTTAAAAGATATTTACTATTTATATTCATTTTCTATATCAAATTAAAGCGATAACGGATATTATTTTAAATTTTCTTGTTTCTAGTTATGTTGAGCGTTTTTAGATTTCTGGGTAAAATTTGGCAATTGTTTTTGTCAAAATTTATAAAAGAACTTCTTAGCTAACGTATTTGAGCTTTTAAAAACAACTTATTAACCTACGTAATTTTAAACTCTGAAATGAATTTTCGTATTTTCTTCGTTCAAGTTCTGATGGTTGTTACTAAATTTTTAGACCAAATATAGCCAAATTTTTTTGTTTAAAACTTATAAATTAAGTCTTTATCTTACGTTTTCTTAGAATGTATAGTTATTTCTTGTATGGATTGTTTTTCTAGACAAATTTAAATTGTCGAGTGTATTTTTTCTTTTTCTTGGTTCAAGTTCTGATGGTGGTTTCACTTAATTTTAAGATAAAATGTGGCAATTGTTTTTGATAAAATAATAAAGTGAATCTTTAGATTACGCACTAAGAGCTTTTATACAATTTATTGCTATTTTTCGATTCTTTTTCTGCATAATATAATGTCGTTGATTGAATTTTCAATTATTTAGGTACAATTTGTGATGATTTTTACTAGTTTTAGACAAAATTTGTCAATTGTTTATGTCAAAATTTGTAAATTAAGTCTGTAGCCTATGTTATTTGAGTTTTTATAACGTTTTTTTCTGGATGGATTGTATTTGTACATAATTTAAATTCGTTGAGTGCAATTTTTTCATTTTCTCGGTTTGTTACTGTTATGATTTTTACTAAATTTTTAGGCACAATGTAACAATTGTTTTCATAAAAATTATAAAATAATTCTTCAGATTACATATTCTCAGCGTTTAAAGCTTTTTTTGTTTAATTTGTTTTATTTTTAACACCTAAAAATCATCGAATGAATTTTTGATTTTCTTAGTTTTTGTTGTGATAGCTTTTACTGGATTTATAGATGACATGTGGCAATTGTTTTGATAAAAATTTATACACTATTTTTAAATTGCGTATTTTATACATTTATTGCTAATTATATTTTTTTACATAAAATCAAAATTATTCTATGCTTTTTTTATTTTCGTTCTAGTTTTAATGTTTTTACTAGATTCTGAAAGAAAATGTGGCAATTGTTTTTAACAAAATTTATAAAGTAAGTCATACGCTTGTGTTTTTTGTATTTTAAAAGCGTTTTTATATTTTTATTAATTTTCTATATAATTTTAAAATAGTTGGATGCATTTTTCGTTTTCTTGTTTCGAATTGTAAGAGTTGTTACTGGATTTTTCGATAATATGTGGCAATTATTTTCATCATAATTTGTCAAATGAATCTGTAGCTTACGATTTTTGAGCTTTTAAAGCTATTTATTGCTTTGATGCCTTTTTTACATAATTTAAACTCGTTTAAGTTTTATTTTAATTTTTTGTTCAAATTGTAATAATTCTACGTTCATTGTTTATGAATTTTGAAGATTTTAAACTAATTCCTGCTGGGAGTATTTTTTACAGTTATTCAAATAACCGAAGGCAATTTTTCTTCCGTAAATTCAAGTTTTGGGTGCCACAATTTTGTCTCTACAAACGATAAGTTAATTGTTTTAGGTTTATATTTAAAATACATTCATTGGTAATTTATTTTAAAGATTTGAAACTAATTCCTAATGAGAATATATTTTTACAATTTTTCAAATCACCGAAAGCAGTTTTTCTTCCATAAATTAAAATTCTCAGTGCCGCCATTTTGTTTCTAAATACGATAAGTCAATTGATTTAAGTTAGTAATAAAAGTACGGTCATGGGTAATGAACTTTGAAGATTTGAAACAAATTCCTGCTGGGAATATTTTTTTTTTAATTATTCAAATCACAGAAAGCAATTTTTCTTCAATAAAATTAAGTTTTGAGTGTCGCCATTTTGTTTCTACATGCGATACGTCAATTATTTCAGATTAATAGTAAAAATGCATTCATTGGTACTGTATTTCGAAGGTTTGAAACTAATTCCTGCTGGAAATATTATTTTACAATTATTAAAATCACAGAAAGCAATTTTTCTTCCATAAATTTAAGTTTTAAGTGCTGCCATTTTGTTTCTAAATACAGAACATCAATTGTTTTTCGTTAATTTTAAAAATACGTTCACTGGTGTTGACTTTTGTACATTTTAAATTAATTCCTGCGGAGAATATTTTTCTAGAATTTCCAAATCACCGAAAGCAGTTTGTCTTCTATCAACTTCCAGTTTTGAGTTCTGCCATTTTGTTTCCAAATATGATACGTCCATTGTTTTAGGTTAGGATTAAAAATATGTTCATGAGTAATGAATTTTGAAGATTTGAAACTAATTCCTGTTGGAAATAATTTTTTACAATTTTTCAAATCACTGAAAGCAGTTTGTCTTCCATGAACTTCCAGTTTTGAGTTCCGCCATTTTGTTTCTACATAAGATACGTCAATTGTTTTAGGTTAATATTAAAAATACGTTCATTGGTATTAATTTTTGATTATTTGAAACTAATTCCTGCTGAGAATATTTCTTTACAGTTTTTCAAATAACCGAAAGCACTTTTTCCTCCATAAATTTAAATTTTAAGTGCCGTCATTTTGTGTCTACAAACGATATGTCAATTGTTTTAGATTAGTATTAATAACACGTTCATTGTTAATGTATTTTGAAGATTTGAAACTAATTCCTGCTGGAAGTATTTTTTTACAAATTTTCAAATCACCGAAAGCAGATTTTCTTCTATAAATTTAAGTTTTGATTGTCGCCATTTTGTTTTTGCATAAGATACACCAATTGTTTTAGGTTTATATTAAAAAAAACATTTATTGTTGATGAATTTTGAAGGTTTGAAACTAATTCCTGCTGGGAATAATTTTTTACAATTGTTGAAATCACTGAAAGCAGTTGTCCTTCCATTAATTTAAGTTTTGAGTGTCGCCATTTTGTTTCCACCTACAATACGTCAATTATTTTAGGTTAATATTAAAAAGACGTTCATTGGTAATGTATTTTAAAGATTTGAAACTAATTCCTGCTGGGAATAATTTTTTACAACTTTTCAAATCACCGAAAGCAGATTTTCTTCCATAAATTTAACATTTGAGTGCCGCCATTTTGTTTCTACATACTATACGTCAATTGTTTTAGGTTAATATTAAAAATACGTTCATGGGTAATGCATTTTGAAAATATAATAAAACTATAAGTTTTGAGTGTTACCATTTTGTTTCTACATGCGATACGTCAATTGTTTTAGTTTAATTTTAAAAATACGTTCATTGAGGGTATAATAGAGGACACCTACTCAACTTACATATACAGGGTGTCCCGTTAATGCGGGGAAATGGCTGGACCATAGATTCCTGAGGTCAAAATATGACGATTTAACGCAACTTATCTATATCCAAAAATTTACGGTTAAGCCAAAATTTGGCTTCAAAGTTTCAATTTTTTTTATTTCTTTTGTTTATAACAATTGAATGCTTTATTTGATTTGAAAGAAATTTATTTTTAATAACTACCATAATATAATACATCATTTCAGTTATTATGACTATTATTTGTTAACAAGAAGTATAAGAAACAATAGTACCACCACTTAAAAACTAAAATATTTTTTTATTGGTGGATCTAATAAAAACTAAAAAAATACTACTTGATAGACCATTTAATTTAAAAACTTTTTCTTTTCTTAATAATATTTGATATCTTTTACGGTTTTCCCACAAAAAAATAAAATACATATTTTTTATCTAGTAAAAACAAAATCTAGTTTTTCATCAAATCGAAAATAAATGTTTTTCGTGGCCGTCTTTGTTTAAAAAATGTAAATTATGTATAATAATAATTATTTAGTATCTTTTGACAATTAATTTTTAGCTTTATTATAGTTCATAAATATTCATATTTGCAACAAACAGATATCTTGTTTTGCAAAGAAAATTGTTTGAAAAGTGTTAGATGTTGTTTTGATTTATTTTATTAATTGATATTATTTAATTTTTATTCAATTGAGTAAGTTTATTTACTTATTAATGAGTGCATAATGAGTATACTATATTCATATTTCATTTTGTTGTGCAAAAACCGTACAAGATATCAAAAACAAGTAAGAGTAAAAAAAGTTTTTAAATCTAATGCCCTTTCAAGTAGATTTTTTTGGATTTTATTGGATGCACCAATAAAAAAATATTTTAGTTTTTAAGTGGTGGTACTAGTTTTTTATACTTCCTGTCAATCACTAATGGCCAAAATAACTAAAATGATGTATGATATTATGGTACTTATTACTAATAAATTTCATTCAAATCAAATAAAGCGTTCAATTGTTATAAACAAAAGACATAAAAAATTTTGAAACTTTGAAGCCAAATTCCGGCTTAACCTTAAATTTTTGGATATAGATAAGTTGCGTTAAATCGTCATATTTTGACCCCAGGAATCTATGGTTCAACCATTTCCCCGCATTAACAGGACACCCTGTATATTGTCTCTCCACTACTGCAACTGTTTAAATTCCTTAAAACAAAAACGAATTTGTATGTGGTTGTTCAAAACGATTTTAAAAGCAACGTTGTAGTTTTAATTTTATGACATAGGTAGGGTGGGTGGGTGGCCACTATCCAACCCTCCAACTTAAAATTATAAACGGTGGTTTTCTTATAAAAAAATATTACAAAAGATGAGTTTACAAATTAAATCTTGTGTAAATCTGCTTCTAATCAAATTGACATTCAGCAAAATTCTCTTGTGAGAATGATAAAAGGTTGGAGGGTAGGATAGAGGTTACCCACCCACCACACATTTATCATAAAATTTAAGCTACAATGTTGTTTTTAAAATCGTTAGTAACATCGACAAAAAATGTGCTTTTAATTTCTACTGCAACTGTTTTAGTTTTTTAATACAAAAGCAATTTTTTTGTGGATGTTGTTTACGATTTTAAAAGCAATGTTGTAACATAAATTTTATGATATATATAGAGTGGGTGCATTCAGTAAAATTCTCGTGTGTGATAAAAGATTGGAGGTTAGAATAGAGGCCACCCACCCACCCTACATATATATTGCTATTTCACTACTGCAATTGTTTTAATTACCTAAAACTAAAGCAAACATTTTGTGGATATTGTTAACCATTTTAAAAGCAACGTTGTAGCTTAAATTTTATGATATATGTAGGGTAAGTGGGTGGCCACTATCCAACCCTTAAACTTGAAATTGTAAACGACGGTTTTCATATTAAAAAAAATATTACAAAAGTTGAGTTTATAAATTAAATCTTGTGTAAATCTGATTGTAATCAAATTGACATTCACCAACATTCTCGTAAGTGATAAAAGATTGGAGGTTAGAATAGAGGCCACCCACCCACCCTACATATATATTGCTACTTCACTACTGCAACTGTATTAATTTCTTAAAACAAAAGCAAACATTTTGTGGATGTTGTTAACGATTTTAAAAGCAACGTTGTAGCTTAAATTTTATGATATATGTAGGGTGGGTGGGTGGCCACTATCCAACCCTCCAACTCAAAATTATAAATGCTGGTTTTCTTATTCAAAAAATATTAGAATAAGATGAGTTTACACATTCATTCTTGTATTAATCTGCTTATAATCAAATTGGCATTCATCAAAATCCTCTCGTATGATAACATTTTTAGAGGGTAGAATTGAGGGCACCCACCCACCCTACATATATTTTGATACTTCATTACTGCATCAGTTTAATTTCCTTAAAACAAATGCATTTTTTTGTGGATGTTATTAACGATTTTAAAAGGAAAGTTGGAACTAAACTTTTATTATATATGTAGGGTGGGTGTGTGTTCACTATTTAACCTTACAACTTAAAACTGTAAGCGATGGTTTTATATTACCAAAGATGTGTTTACAAGTTACCCATCCTACATATATGTTGATACTTTACTACTGCAACTGTTTAAATACCTTAAAACAAAAACGAATTTTATGTGATTGTTGAAAACTATTTTAAAAGCAACGTTGTAGCTTAGATTTTATTATATATGTAGGGTAAGTGGGTGGCCACTATCCAACCCTTAAACTTGAAATTGTAAACGACGGTTTTCTTATAAAAAAATATTACAAAAGATGAGTTTAAAAGTCTTGTGTAAATCTGTTTGTAATCAAACTGGCATTCAGCAAAATTCTCGTGTGTGGTAAAAGGTTGGAGGGAGGGATAGAGGCCACTCACCCACCCTACATATATATTGATACTTCACTACAGCAACTGTTTTGATTCCCTAAAACTAAAGCAAACTTTTCGTAGATGTTGTTAACGATTTTAAAAGCAAAGTTGTAGCTTAAATTTTAAGATATATGTAGGGTGGGTGACCACTATCCAACCCTCCAACTTACAATTGTAAGCGACGATTTTCTTATAAAAACAAATATAATAAATAATGAGTTTACACTTTAAAGCGTGTATAAATCTGCTTCTAATCAAATTGGCATTTAGCAAAATTCTCGTGTGTGGTAAATTATTGAAGGGTAGGATGCTGCTTGTAATTAAATTGGCATTCAGTAAAATTCTCGTGTATGGTAAAAGGTTGGAGGGTAGAATAGAGGTCACCCATCCACCCTACATATATCATAAAATTTAAGCTACAATGTTGTATTTAAAATAGTTAAAAACATCGACATAAATTGTGTTTTTGATGTAGGGAACTAAAACAGTTGCAGTAGTGAAGTATCAGTAAATATGTAGGATGGGTGGGTGGCCACTATCCAAACTTCTAACTTAAAATGGTAACCGACAGCTTCTTTGTAAAAAAAAAACATTACAAAAAATAAGTTTACAAGTTAAATCTTGTGTAAATCTGCTTGTAATCTAATTGCTGTTTGTTAAATTCTCGTGTGTAATAAAAGGTTAGAGGGTAGAATAGAGGCCACCCACCCACCCTACATATATATATTGATAATTTATTACTGCAACTGTTTTAATTCCCTAAAACTAAAGTAAACTTTTGTGGATGTTGTTAACGATTTTAAAAGCAACGTTGTAGTTTACATTTTATTATATATGTAGGGTGGGTGGGTGTCCACTATTCAACTTTCAAACTTAAAATTCTGAGCGACGGTTTTCTTATAAAAAAACATTACAAAATATGAGTTTACAAGGTAAATCTTGTAATCGGCTTGTAATCAAACTGACATTCAGCAAAATTTTCGTGTGTGGTAAAAGGTTGGAGGGTAGGATAGAGGCCACCCACCCACCCTACATATATATTAATACTTCACTCCTGCAACTGTTTTATTTCCCTAAAATTAAAACAAACTTTTTGTGGATGTTGTTAATGATTTTATAAGCAACGTTGTAGTTTAGTTTTTGTGATATATGTAGGGTGGGTGGGTGGCCACTGTCCAACTCTCCAACATAAAATTATAAGCGACAGTTTTCTCATAAATAATAAGTTTAGAAGGTAAATCTTGAATAAATCTGCTTGTAATCAAAATGACATTTAGAAAAATAAATAAACGATTTTAAAACCAATGTTGTAGCTTAAATTTTATGATAAATATAGTGTGGGTGGGTGGTCACTATCCAACCTTCGAACTTCAAATTATAAACGACGGTTTTCTTATTAAAAAAATGAGTTTACAAATTAAATATTGAGTAAATATGCTTGTAATAAAATTAATTATTCAGTAAAATTCTCGCGTGTGTTAAAAGGTTGTAGGGTGGAATAGAGACCGCCCACCCACCCTACATATATATATATATTGCTACTTCACTACTGCAACTGTTTTAATTAACTAAAACTAAAGCAAACTATTTTAGGATGTAGTTAAGAATTAAAAAGCAAAAGTTAAGGTGAGGATTTAAAAAAAATAAATTAGGTACAATTAGAAAAGTAATTTACCGAACAAAAATTATCAACAATTAGCTTAGTCTTTTATATTTAAACTCGATTTCTATTTCGTAACAACTATGTTAATTTTTTTTTACGACTTCCTTCCACTTTAATTAACACTAGCGTATTTTCTCCTCTCGTTTACCGTCCGCACTTCTCAACAATATTACACAAATCACAGGTGTGGCCTATTAATACACATATAACGTGCGTGATTAATAGTGTACACGACTCGAAGTAATTATCCTCATTTATTCTTTTCCACGCGAAAACGTCGAATTACTTAAGAGACCGTGACATTGTAACAATTTTTTATATTCAGGTTCCGAACGTGAAAACTCGTAAATGTCAATGTTGCAGTGTTACAATTACGAGGAGCGAAATATCTGATAATTGTTATCTAGTTTATATTTGAATGAAATATTATATAAATAAATAAATAAATTTATAGGTGATAAAGGTCGAGGTTTGTGTGTGAAATGAATTAAATAACCTGCATGCGAATTTTATTGCGACCAAGGTTCACACACCTAGATTTCCATGCGATTAATCAGGTGAATTGGATAATTCAATAATTTATTGCGTACAGCTTAGAATTAATGGATTCGTGTGAGATTGTAATTAATTGAATGGGCATTTTTCTAAAGAGGATTAATCCTACTTTACTTTATTTCTTTGGTTGTTTTATTTTATCATTCATCAAGAAGAATTTATGTTTATAGTTATGGAGTCAATCATTAGGTTAATATGTATATTAATGCACCCTCTGTCACGACCTTTCAGAAACGCCAAGATATCTATAACTAAGTATGATTCAGCCGGCATCTCTGCATCATTAATATTATGCCGTAATCTGCCAGTCAGACCCTATCTCTGCTCAGACCCCTTTCCATACCACCCCCGTATCCAGAAAATGCGATTTTTCATGAAATCCACGCTGCAGAAGTGAGGGGAAGTTTTTCACGCGCACTCTGCTGACGAAACTTTTCTTTTTTTTTGCGCAGAGAAGGAGAGATAAATACGTACTAATTTCGGGACAGTCATGGGGGAATAATTAAAATGATTTTAATCTTGATTTAAATATCTGATTATATAATCAAATGACTTAATCACCTAGAAATAATTCATGTTTATATATGATTATCATCTTAAGGTGAAGATTTAATTACATATGTGAATTGAATCTACTTCCTAAACTAACCGATTATATATTTTTTGTTTTTCTACTACTGAATAATTATAAAGGAAAATATTACCAAAGGTATCAAGCAAATTATTAAGGCATATACATTAGTGTCATTGTCTTAAAGAAAGAACTCATTTTCTTTGTAACTGTAAAAATTTTTCAATCAAAGATTTCATCTTAAAACTGTTTCTAAAAGGTTAATGTCCGTATTATTTATAAATTCAATAAATAATTAGCGTATTATAAACATACGTATCCAGTTACTTCATTAGCAATTTACATGTTATCAAAATTGAAAGTCAACCGCGAACAATGCATATACACACCTAAATGCAAAATAAAAAACGTTTATCCATTACGTAATTACACACACTCACACAATGAATGAAGACTTGCGAAATTGAAATTGTTTAAAAAAAAATTGATGTGTACAGTTTTGTATCTATTATGTGCGCAATAAATTTCGTAGGAACGTAGTAACATCATAATGGCAATTATGTAAAGTGTTGGAGGTGATGGTGGTGGTGGTGGTTAAGGTAGCCCACGGTACATGACCCACATGAACCCGCAGAGCCCAGCAATTACATTGTATTAACTCAATTAAAAGTCGTCGTGACGAACGACGGCCAGAGCTGGTCGTGATTTCGCAACAATGATGCTGATACTCATTTCTTCGGAACAGGTTCACCTACTTAAGAGTGAGAGTTGTTAAAAATATAAAAAAAAACTTCTCCACTGCAGAGACGAAAAGTAAGTTCGATCTCGAACGAGAGAAGAAGAGTTATAATAAAAATGTGTCGATTTTCTTGGCCCTTAAAATTTTTATATACATCCTTAATAATAATAATAATAATAATGAAAATAACACTCAGTTTATTCCTTACTTCAATTTGAAAACACTTCACATAAACTCAAACCTGCAATCGTAATAATAATAATATATTTATTGATAACGAAATAAATAATAAACACCAAAGAAAATTAAAACCAATTATTTTTTATTATGAATAAAATTGATTTAATAAAATTTCAACAAGTAACAACCTCTTGTATTCAAACTCAAAAAATTAATTACCCTTATATTTATTAATATAATAAATAAACGAAGACATAATTAATAAAACAAAAGCCTCCAGGGGGGAAGTGAATTACAAAGGTGTAATTAATTATTAAACGTCGTAATATTTACGAGAACGAAAGAGAGAGCGCACAATGAAATTAATGAAATGGTAATTGGTGAGCGCAATTTTTTCGTATTTTATTTTTATTTTTTCCAATTTATCTCGTGTATTAATCATTCTCGTTTCTACATTGCGTATTATTATTAAACTATCTTTGTTAGGCCGCAAATACGTTTAATAATAATAATTAAGTGTACGATCGCGCTGGGTTTAAGACTTATGTCCGCTCTTGACATTTATGCGTTTCTAGTCGAGTCGTGAGTCCGCTCTTTTATATTTTAATTTATTTATTGAGAGTGATGTTTATAATAATAAATTATAAGCAAATTATTTCGTTATTTATTCATTCTTTAAAGTCGAAAATTATTGCTGTTTTTTTATTACAATGGTAGAAAGTGAGATGAACACGAACTAAACCTCCTTGGAAACGGGCCAATTAGTACGGGAACAATATTGAATACACAATAAGATGAAGAGAAAAAAAAAGAAACACACAGAAAACCTTCCATTATATTCGTAAATCATAATAATTCTTTTGTTGTGATTGTACTTCACTTATAATTCTTGCCTTCTTTTCGTATGCAAATTAAACCCTAGTTTTTAACATTCAGATAAATCTATAAAATCCAATTTCTATGAACGTATTTTTAATATTCACCCAAAACAATTGGATACAAAATGGCGACAATTTAAACTTGAATTTATGAAAAAAAAATGCTTCCGGTGATTTGAATAATTGTAAAGTAATATTCCTTGTAGCAATTAGTTTCAAATCTTCAAAATATATAATAAATGAACGTGTTTTTAATATTAACTTATAAGAATTGATGTATTGTATGTAGAAACGAAATGGCGGCACTAAAAACTCAAATTTATGGAAAATTAACTGCTTTCGATGATTTAAATATGTAATTGTAAAAAAATATTCCCAGCAGAAATTAATTTCACATCTTTAAAATACATTACCAAAAATGATGATGTGGCCATCATACAGAAAGACACAAAAACAAACACAATTTTTTCCAGAACTTAGTGTCAGGATATTTCCGCAAAAAAAAAATTCTTCTATATAACTTAACTATCTTCTCAATATATCAAATTTTCTAATCATTGAATTTAATAGTTTCGTTGTTTTGATATATTCAATTTTCTATGTATTAATTTTTTATAATTTTGTGCATCAATTAATTCCATTGTCTTTAAGTTAATATTTTTATCGATGTTGTAGCTCGGTATTTCGAATTTTCTAACCAAAATTTTTTCTCAGTATTGAAACTTCGGAATTTTAAATTTTCCGTGCATAGAAATTTCTATACATATGATTTTTGAGTATTGAATTTTCTAAACGTAGAATTATCTATCTAATTTTTAGTAGGGAGAACAATATCTTTATTTAGACAAACAAAAACTACATTTAGAACAAATACATTTTATATATAAAATACAACTACCAGTAAATTATGGATTTCCAACTTAATAAAAATACATTGATTCGGGTCAATAGTCGGATGGGTGACCGGTACCATTCACCATTGGGATACAATTAATGGTGCTTTAGAGTGACGGGGGCGATCCTTTAAAATAACAAGCTCATTTACACACACACAAATACACAAATGACACATGGCGGAAGGACCACGTGGTCGATAGCCTAACACTACTACTACTACTACTACTACTAAAAATACATTTTAATTTAAAATGAGGTTTAGTCCATCCATTTAAGCTATTTTTAGTATTAAATCAGTTTTCGAGCTTTGTAAACGTTAAGTTTTCTATACATAGAATTTTCTTAACTTATTAAATCACGTAAAAGTTTAATTTGGCGGTTTCTAGATGTAAATATTTTTTTATCAATGTGTTAGCCTGAATTTTCGAAACATTTAATTTTCTAGATATTGTTTTTTCTAAATATAAAATTTTCCACGTATCGAATCTTCTAAACATTGAATTTAGAAGTTTCTGTGTTTTAATATATAACATTAAATGTGTAAAACATCATTTTTTATATATCGTATTTTCTATATATTAAATTTGTAAACATCCAATTTAGTTTCTTTTTTGGGTAAATATTTTTATCAATGTTATAAACTAATTTTCTAAATAGAGAATTTTCTAAACTAAATGTTAAATTTTCGAATTAATACATCGAAATTTTTGCGTAATGAATTGTCTAAATAATTTTTTGAACAATTTCTTTTATGTATTGAATTTTCTAAACAGAAAATTGCATCGAATTTACTAAACATAAATGTTTACGAAATGTTTTTTAAACAAAGAATTTTTGATACATTAAATTTTCTATATGCAAAATTTTTTTAGTATTGAATTTTCTAGACAGAGAATTTTCTTTCCGTTTATTTCTAAATATAAACTTTCTATTGAATTTTCTATACATCGAAAACATTCATATTTTTAGTATTAAATTTTTTTCAACAAAGAAGTTTCTATACATCGAATTTTCTAAACACAAATTTTAATGAATATTGAATTTTCTATACATCAAATTTTCTAAATATAAGGTTTTATAAGTTTTTTTTTTTATAAGACCAGACAATTCTCTTTACAACAAATGTTTTAAACACAATTGTTTATGAATGATGTACAGAAAATTCTATTTAGAACATTCAACTAAATAGAATTTTCTATACATTGAATTTTCTAAAACTCGGGATTTATGAATAATGAATTTTCTTAACAAAAAACTTATAGAGTTAGAGTTTGTTTATTTCCAAACAGAATATTTACATTCATGGGTGAGTCATAAGTAATAATTATTAAATATAAAATTTTCTGGATATTCAATTTTCCAAACATAGAATTTTCTGCACAGCGAAATTTATAAATATATACTTTTTCAGCATTAAAATTTCTAAATAGAGAATTTTCTAAACAAATTTTTGTATAATTGTTGAATTTTTTAAACAAAACATTTTCTGTACATTGAATCAAAGAATTTTCTGTATCAACCATTGAATATTCTAAACAAATAATTTTCTAAACATCGAAATGCCTAAACAAAGAATTATCTGTACATCGAATTTTCTAAACATAAATATTTTTGAATATTGTTTTTTCTAAACAAAGAATTTTTTATACATCGAACTTTCTAAACATATTTTTTTTAGTATTGAATTTTCCAAACAAAGAATTTTCTATACATCGACTTTTCTAAACATTTTTTTTTGAGTATTGAATTTTCTAAACAAAGAATTTTCAATACATCGAATTTTCTAAACAAAGAATTTTCTATACATCGAATATTTTTTAAACAACAAAGTTACTAAACATCGAATTTTCTGAACATCCACTTTTTTGAGTATTCAATTTTCTAAACAAAGAATTTTTTATACATCGACTTTTCTAAATTTAAGTAAAGAATTTTGAATACACCGAATTATCCAAACAAAGAATTTTCTGTACATCTGAATTTCTAAACAAAGAATTTTTTATTCATCGAATTTTCTAAACAAAATATTTTCTATATACACAAAACATAAAATCGAATTTTCTAAACTAATAATTTTTTACACATAGAATTTTTAAACAACAAAGTTTCTAAACTAAAAATTTTTTCAACATCCACTTTTTTTGAGTATTGAATTTTCTATACATCGAATTTTCTAAATAAAGAATTTTCTGTACATCGAATTTTTCAAACAAAAAATGTTGTATACGTTGAATTATCTAAACATAATATTTTATTAGTATTGAATTTTCTATACAATGAAATTTCTAAACAAAGAATTTTCTGTACATCGAATTTTTTAAACAACAAAGTTTCTAAACATCGAATTTTCTGAACATCCAGTTTTTTGAGTATTGAATTTTCTAAACAAAGAATTTTCTATACATCGACTTTTCTAAACAAAGAATTTTTTATACATAAAATTTTCTAAACAAAGAATTTTCTATACATAAAAGTTTCTAAACAAAGAATTTTCTATACATCGTATTTTCTAAACACAAAATTTTATAAGTATTCAATTGTCAAAACAAAGAAATTTCTATACATCGAATTTTCTAAATAAAGAATTTTCTGTACATCGAATTTTCTAAACAAAAAATGTTCTATACGTTGAATTATCTAAACACAAAATTCTATTAGTATTGAATTTTCTATACATAGAATTTTCTAAATAAAGAATTTCCTGTACATCGAATTTTCTAAACAAAAAATTTTCTAAACATAAATATCTTTTGAGTATTGAATTTTCTAAACAAGGAATTTTCTATACATCGAATCTTTTTAACAAAGAATTTTCTATACATCGAATTTTCTAAACATATTTTACTTAAGTATTGAATTTTCTAAACAAAGACTTTTCTATACATGGAATTTTCTAAACAAAGAATTTTCTATACATAAAATTTTCTAAACAAAGAATTTTCTCTACATCGTATTTTCTAAATATACAATTTTTCTATACATCGAATTTTCTAAATAAAGAATTTTCTGTACATCGAATTTTCTAAACAACAAAGTTTCTAAACATCGAATTTTCTGAACATCCACTTTTTTTGAGTTTTGAGTTTTCTAAACAAAGAATTTTCTATACATGGACTTTTCTAAGCAAAGAATTTTCTATACATGAAATTTTCTAAACAAAGAATTTTCTCTACATCGTATTTTCTAAACATAAAATTTTATAATTATTGAATTTTCTAAACAAAGAAATTTCTATACATCGAATTTTATAAATAAACAATTTTCTGTACATCGAATTTTCTAAACAAAGAATGTTCTATACGTTGAATTATCTAAACATAAAATTTTATTAGAATTGAATTTTCTATACAATCAATTTCCTAAACAAAGAATTTTCTATACATCGAATTTTTTAAACAACAAAATTTCTGAACATGCACTTCTTTGAGTATTGAATTTTCTAAACAAAAAATTTTCAATACATCGAATTATCCAAACAAAGAATTTTCTGTACATCTGAATTTCTAAACAAAACATTTTTTATTCATCTAGTTTTCTAATCGAAATATTTTATATATACAAAACATAAAATCGAATTTTCTAAACTAAATAATTTATTACACATCGATTTTCTAAGAGTTCAATTTTCTATTAAAGAATTTTCTATACATCGAATTTTCTAAATTCTATATTTTTTTTTTAGTATTGAATTATCTAAACAAAGAATTTTCTATATATAAAATTTTCTAAACAAAGGATTTTCTCTACATCGTATTTTCTAAACATAAAATTTTATAAGTATTGAATTTTCTAAACAAAGAAATTTCTATACATCGAATTTTCTAAATAAAGAATTTTCTAAACAACATGTTCTATACGTTGAGTTATCTAAACATAAAATTTTATTAGTATTGAATTTTCATACAGTGAATTTTCTAAACAAAGAATTTTCTGTACATCGAATTTTCTAAACAAAAAATTTTCTAAACATATATATTTTTCAGTATTGAATTTTCTAAACAAAGAATTTTCTATACATTGAATTTTCTAAACAAAGAATTTTCTATACATCGAATTTTTTAAACAATGAAGTTTCTAAACATCAAATTTTCTGAACATCCACTTTTTTTAAGTATTGAATTTTCTAAAAAAAGAATTTTCTATACATCGACTTTTCTAAGCAAAGAATTTTCTATACATAAAATTTTCTAAACAAAGAATTTTCTCTACATCGTATTTTCTAAACATAAAATTTTATAAGTATTGAATTTTCTAAACAAAGAAATTTCTATACATCGAATTTTCTAAATAAACAATTTTGTGTACATCGAATTTTCTAAACAAAGAATGTTCTATACGTTGAATTATCTAAACATAAAATTTTATTAGAATTGAATTTTCTATACAATGAATTTCCTAAACAAAGAATTTTCTGTATATCGAATTTTCTAAACAATTTTTTTATAAGTATTGATTTTTCTAAACAAAGAATTTTCTATACATCGAATTTTCCAAACAAGGAATTTTCTATATATCGAATTTTCTAAACATATATATTTTTTGAGTATTGAATTTTCTAAAGAAAGAAATTTCTATACATAGAATTTTCTAAATAAAGAATTTTCTGTACATCGAATTTTCTGAACATCCACTTTTTTTTAGTTTTGAATTTTCTAAACAAAGAATTTTCTATACATGGACTTTTCTAAACAAAAAATTTTCTATACATAAAATTTTCTAAACAAAAATTTTTCTCTACATCGTATTTTCTAAACATAAAATTTTATAAGTATTGAAATTTCTATACATCGACTTTTCTAAATAAAGAATTTTCTGTACATAGAATTTTCTAAACAAAGAATGTTCTGTACGTTGAATTATCTAAGCATAAAATTTTGTTAGAATTGAATTTTCTATACATCGAATTTTCTAAACAAAGAGTTTTCTGAACATCGATTTTTCTAAACAAAGAGTTTTCTGTACATCGAATTTTCTTAATGAATAATATTTTATACATCGAAATTTCTAATCAAAAGTTTTCTATACGTTGAATTTTCTAAACATAAAATTTTATTAGAATTAAATTGAGGTTTACGACAAAAAACTATTCCTAATAATTTGTTCACTTTCGAATTCTCTACAATTATTTGTAATATAAATTTCATGTAACTCCTGTAGTTTATTAGCAATACGAAAAAATGTCAACATTTTTAATTTTTAAATTTTTTCTTTTTTCTTAAGAACTTTTGGAAAAATGTTCAACCTAAATTTGTAGAAAAAAAACTGATTTCGGTGGTTTAATTTCATATCTTTAAAATTCATTACCAATGAACGTATTTTCAATATTAACCTAAAACAATTGACGTATCATATGCGGAAATACAATGGCGGCACTTGAAACATAAATTGATGAAAGAAAAACTGCTTTAGGTGATTTGAGTAAGTGTAAAAAAATATTACTAGCAGGAATCAGTTTAGAAATCTTCAAAAATGATTACTAGCGAACGTATTTTTGAAATTAACCTAAAATAATTGACGTTTTGTATGTAGAAACAAAATGGCGGCAATCATAACTTAAATTTTTGAAAGAAAAACTGCCTTCGGTGTTTTTAAAAATTGTAAACAATATTCCCAGCAGGAACTAGTTTCCAATCTTTAAAATGCACTACCAATGGATATGTTTTTAATATTAACCTAAAACAATTGCCGTTTCGTACGTAGAAACAAAATGACGGCACTCGAAACTAAAAAAAAATTGCTTTCGGTGATTTGAAAAATTAAAAAAAAAATATTATCAGCACGAATTAGTTTCTAATCTTCAAAATACATTCCTATTGAACGTATTTTTGAAATTAACCTAAACCAATTCATGTATCGTGTGTATAAACAAAATGGCGGCACTCAAAACTTAAATCTATTGAAGAAAAACTGCTTTCGGTGATTTGAAAAATTGTACAAAAATATTCTCAGCAGGAATTAGTTTAAAATCTTCAAAATACATTACTAATGAACGTATTTTTAATATTAACCTAAAACATTTGACGTATCGTATGTAGAAACAAAATGGCGGCACTCAAAACTTAAATCTATTGAAGAAAAACTGCTTTCGGTGATTTGAAAAATTGTACAAAAATATTCCCAGCAGGAATTAGTTTCAAATCTTCAAAATACATTACCAATAAACGTATTTTTAATATTAACCTAAAACATTTGACGTAGCGTATGTAGAAACAAAATGGTGGCACTCAAAACTTAAATCTATTGAAGAAAAACTGCTTTCGGTGATTTGAAAAATTGAACAAAAATATTCCCAGCAGGAATTAGTTTCAAATCTTCAAAATGCATTACCAATAAACGTATTTTTAATATTAATCCAAAACATTTGACGTATCGTATGTAGAAACAAAATGGCGGCACTCAAAACTTAAATCTATTGAAGAAAAACTGCTTTCGGTGATTTGAAAAATTGTACAAAAATATTCCCATCAGGAATTAGTTTCAAATCTTCAAAATACATGGCCAATAGATGTAGTTTTAATATTAACCTAAAAAAATTGACATATCTTACGTGTAAACAAAATGGCGACACTCAAAACATAAATTTATGGAAGAAAAATTGCTTTCGGTGATTTGAAAAATTGTACAAAAAAATACTCCGCAGGAATTAGTTTCAAATCTTCAAAATAATACATTACTAATGAACGTATTTTTAATATTAACCTAAAACGTTTGACGTAGCGTATGTAGAAACAAAATGGCGGCACTCAAAACTTAAATCTATTGAAGAAAAACTGCTTTCGGTGATTTGAAAAATTGTACAAAAATAGTCCCAGCAGGAATTAGTTTAACTTTTTCAAAATACATTACTAATGAACGTATTCTTAATATTAACCTAAAACATTTGACGTAGCGTATGTAGAAACAAAATTGTGGCACTCAAAACTTAAATTTATGGAAGAAAAACTGCTTTCGGTGATTTGAAAAATTGTACAAAAATATTCCCAGCAGGAATTAGTTTCAAATCTTCAAAATACTTTACCAATAAACGTATTTTTAAGATTAACTTAAAACATTTGACGTAGCGTATGTAGAAACAAAATGGCGACACTCAAAACTTAAATTTATGGAAGAAGAATTGCTTTCGGTGATTTGAATGACCGTAAAAAAATATTCTCAGCAGGAATTAGTTTCAAATCTTCAAAATACATTACTAATGAACGTATTTTTAATATTAACCTAAAACATTTGACGTAGCGTATGTAAAAACAAAATGGCGACACTCAAAACTTAAATTTATGGAAGAAAAACTGCTTTCGGTGATTTGAAAAATTGTAAAAAAATATTCCTAGCAGGAATTAGTTTCAAATCTTCAAAATACATTACTAATGAACGTATTTTTAATATTAACCTAAAACATTTGACGTAGCGTATGTAAAAACAAAATGGCGACACTCAAAACTTAAATCTATTGAAGAAAAACTGCTTTCGGTGATTTGAAAAATTGTACAAAAATATTCCCAGCAGGAATTAGTTTCAAATCTTCAAAATAAGTTATCAATAAACGTATTTTGAATATTAACTTAAAACATTTGACGTAGTGTATGTAGAAACAAAATGATGGCACTCAAAACTTAAATTTATGGAAGAAAATCTGCTTTCGGTGATTTGAAAAATTGTACAAAAATATTCCCAGCAGGAATTAGTTTCAAATCTTCAAAATGCATTACCAATAAACGTATTTTTAATATTAATCCAAAAAATTTGACGTAGCATATGTAGAAACAAAATGATGGCACTCAAAACTTAAATTTATGGAAGAAAAACTGCTTTCGGTGATTTGAAAAATTGTAAAAAAATATTCCCAGCAGGAATTAGTTTAAAATCTTCAAAATACATTACCAATAGACGTATTTTTAATATTAATCTAAAACATTTAATGTATCGTATGTAGAAACAAAATGGCGACACTCAAAACTTAAATTTATGGAAGAAAATCTGCTTTCGGTGATTTGAAAAATTGTAAAAAAATATTCTCATCAGGAATTAGTTTCAAATCTTCAAAATACATTACCAATGAACGTATGTTTAATATTAACCTAAAATATTTGACGTATCGTATCTAGAAACAAAATGGCGGCACTCAAAACTTAAATCTATTGAAGAAAAACTGCTTTCGATGATTTGAAAAATTGTACAAAAATATTCCCAGCAGGAATTAGTTTCAAATCTTCAAAATGCATTACCAATAAACGTATTTTTAATATTAATCCATAAAATTTGACGTAGCGTATGTAGAAACAAAATGGTGGCACTCAAAACTTTAATTCATGGAAGAAAATCTGCTTTCGGTGATTTGAAAAATTGTACAAAAATATTCCCAGCAGGAATTAGTTCTAAATCTGCAAAATACATTACCAATGAACGTATTTTTAATATTAAACTAAAACATTTGACGTATCATATGTGGAAACAAAATGGCGACACTTAAAACTTAAATTTATGGAAGAAAATCTGCTTTCGGTGATTTGAAAAATTGTACAAAAATATTCCCAGCAGGAATTAGTTTCAAATCTTCAAAATACATTACCAATGAACGTATGTTTAATATTAACCTAAAATATTTGACGTATCGTATCTAGAAACAAAATGGCGGCACTCAAAACTTAAATCTATTGAAGAAAAACTGCTTTCGATGATTTGAAAAATTGTACAAAAATATTCCCAGCAGGAATTAGTTTCAAATCTTCAAAATGCATTACCAATAAACGTATTTTTAATATTAATCCATAAAATTTGACGTAGCGTATGTAGAAACAAAATGGTGGCACTCAAAACTTTAATTCATGGAAGAAAATCTGCTTTCGGTGATTTGAAAAATTGTACAAAAATATTCCCAGCAGGAATTAGTTCTAAATCTGCAAAATACATTACCAATGAACGTATTTTTAATATTAAACTAAAACATTTGACGTATCATATGTGGAAACAAAATGGCGACACTTAAAACTTAAATTTATGGAAGAAAATCTGCTTTCGGTGATTTGAAAAATTGTACAAAAATATTCCCAGCAGGAATTAGTTTCAAATCTTCAAAATACATTACTAATGAACGTATTTTTAATATTAACCTAAAACATTTGACATATCGTATGTAGAAACAAAATAGCGACACTCAAAACTTAAGTTTATGGAAGAAAAACTGCTTTCGGTGATTTGAAAAATTGTACAAAAATATTCCCAGCAGGAATTAGTTTCAAATCTTTAAAATACATTACCAATGAACGTATTTTTAATATTAACTAAAAACAATTGACGTATCGTATGTAGAAACAAAATGGTGGCACTCAAAACTTAAATTTATGGAAGAAAAACTGCTTTCGGTGATTTGAAAAATTGTACAAACATATTCCCAGCAGGAATTAGTTTCAAATCTTCAAAATGCATTACCAATTAACGTATTTTTAATATTAATCGAAAACATTTGACGTATCGTATGTAGAAACAAAATGGCGGCACTCAAAACTTAAATCTATTGAAGAAAAACTGCTTTCCGTGATTTAAAAATTGTAAAAAAATAATTCCCAGCAGGAATTAGTTTAAAATCTTCAAAATACATTACCAATGAACGTATTTTTAATATTAACTAAAAAAAATTGACGTATCGTATGTAAAAACACTTAAAACTTACATGTATCAAAGAAAAACTGCTTAAGGTGTTTTGAAAAATTAAAAAAAATTATTCTAAGCAGGAATTAGGTTTTTTTAAAGGGAGCATTTCTTAATAACACTCTTATTTTAAGAGGAATGGATTATACGTCTCGCGTTAAGGCCGGAAGGTTATATGGATTTTACGTTAGAAGTTGAATACATAAAACGAGCACATTATGTCCTTATATCCGGTATAAAATTCACGTAATGAATGAGCGGGGGAAAATAAATGGATATTTTATGTAGGTGCTCGGCGAGTGTAAAGTGTGTGTTAGTGTGTGTGTGTGTTCTGCACGGGCATCCGCAGCAAAGCAAATGCCGCCCCCGCCTCATCTAGAAATCCGTCGTTCGATTTGCTCCTTCGCAGGCTGCGAATTCCGCGCGTTAATCCGCCTTTAATTCCTGCAGAGAGACCGGAAAGTAATAATTTGTTCCGAATTCGACGGCGAAATGACGATTAGACGGAGCGTATTGATTTCATTAGTTCATTGTGCATTCGCACGTTATGGAAATAAGCCGGATTCGGTTGATCGAATTACGACGCTTTTATTACGGACGATTATTGGTGTGGTAATTGCGTTCGTAAGATCCTCATTAATTACATTAGCGTTTATGTTTAATACCAATAAAAAAAAATGCTTGATTTTCATTTCCAACAACACATCACTACAATAATGTGACGAATTTCTAACCTATAAGATGGTAAATAGCAATTAATTGCAATAAGTGGCATTAAAGTATTTCTCAAATAAGTTATAAATTATAACAAATTGCCCCATTTGCTTGAGATATAAATAAGTGCTTTAATGTATCGTATTATTAGCTTATTACAATAATCTATCGCTTATTACTGACCTATTGAAATAGACATATAGTTTTTAAATTTTTTAATTAACTTTTTTGGAATATTATTAAAGGATTTATAAATAATTAATCAAATAAACATTTTCTAAAAATATAATTAAGTTTGTAATTAGAATAGTTTTAATTTATCAACACTGCATAAAAAACTAACTATGTTTTTAACCACTATAATTATTATGATTTTGATTTATCATATGTATCTTATTGTTAAGTTTCCCTGTAACTGGATGTATTTCTGTTGAGAAACAAATAAATAAATAATTAATAACTAAATATTAAAATAGAGAGTTATTCAAAACAGTATTAAAATAAATTAGATATATGTTTTTTTTTATTTAGAGGAAATTTTAATTATTACTAGTATATATCAATATTAATGATGGAATTAATATATTCATTATCACTCTCAATTTCTCACCGTCGTAGTAAAAACATACATCGCATTTAAACCGAGTTCCCCCCCTTCCCCACCATACGTACGCTCTAAGATCTCGAATATATGGACAAAGTTGAAAAGTTCCCTGCCCGCCTGAAAACTGCACAACTTTCCGGAACGGAATCAGCTCGCAGAATTTCACCCCCCTTTTCGTTTTTTTTTTTCTTAACACGAGGGCAGATGTAACATCAATTCTTTACGTTGTTAAAAAGTTCCGGCGATCGAAAATTTTTGTGAAATTTCCTCGGTATTCCGCATCGATCGGGTGTGAATTAATTTAAAGAGCACTCTCACTTTTTTCGGACGGTAAAGGAGGTCCTCGACGTTTTACTCGTTATGATAATGCCACTGACTGAGTGTGTGTGTGTGTGTGTGTTTTTTTTTTGTTTTCGAAATTAGAAAGCGCTTTGTATCTGATTGCGTGCGCCAGTGAAATTCTGAACTCGTTTTACCAGATCTCTTAATTATCTGGTTAATGACAATAATTGACACTGAATTCTTTACTCTTGCTAAATCACTACTGCGTGCATTAGTGTAAAGAATTAATTGTAAGACATAATTTTTACTTATTAAATATTATACATAATTTTTTATTCACTTTAACGCAAATAAGAAATAAAGAAATAATTAAAATTGTTAGCTAGCTGCAGAAAATTTAACGTTAAGGGAAGTGTAGTCTTTTTAGTACTATTTTTATTGGTAAATTTTGATTCAATTAAACTTGAGCTAAAAATTCCTTTAACCTCAAAGCTAAAAATTGCTGTTAAAAACCAAAGCAGCGATATTTCATAGAAAATATTTGTTTACGTAGAATAAGTCTGTAGTTTCTAATCCACCCTTTAATCCTCAAAACAATCATTAGAATATTTTCTTAATTGTAAATGATATTTTATATTCATTAAAAATTTATTAATATAGAAATGTTTCTTGAATGTTGTGGCCGTTCACTTGGTGCTACATTTTGATTTTGATTTATAACTTAGACTAACTGCTACATTTACCACTATTAGTGTACATTGTATTTATACTTGAAAGTACTAATAAAATATTATTATTATTATTTGTTCACAAATGCCTATTGTAGTAAAACAAAGCAAAAAGTGTATTTATTTTTACATAAATATTTGATAATAAGTGGAAGCCTTTATATTGTAATAAATCTTGGAATCAGGAACTGTACTTTGTTAATACGACAATGTCTTTAATATAGCAAAATTAAAAAGTAGGATTGTGGTCATTTAGTTTATAATTTGTATATTGTCCTAGCATATTCTGCAACTATCACGTTAAATTTTCCAAGATCTTATCTTACTATTTAGAATAACAGAAAAACGTTTAACTTTTTATACTAC
The DNA here is from genome assembly GCA_963969525.1 of Ontholestes murinus. Taxonomy (NCBI): domain Eukaryota; kingdom Metazoa; phylum Arthropoda; class Insecta; order Coleoptera; family Staphylinidae; genus Ontholestes; species Ontholestes murinus. The sequence goes on from OZ018387.1 coordinate 109,570,944, forward strand.
TTTTAAAAAGTAGTATAAAAAAGTTAAACGTTTTTCTGTTATTCATTAAAAATGTACTACGAAGTGAACGCCTCCAAAATTCAAGATATATCTTACTATTTACTTATTTCTGATAAATAATGCATTACCCTAACGTTTTCTTGACCTATCAAAAAAAATCATTGTTAACTCACTAATAATTGCTCTATCATACTATTTACTTATTTCTATAAATTATTCATTCCATTTGCGTTCTTTTGGTCTATTCCAATAAACTTATAATTACCCTAACGTACTCTAGACCTATCCCACTAATTAGTTCATTGAACTAGTGTACCCTTGACCTAGGCCAATGCATGATTCATTGTCCTAGCGTACTCTTGACCTATCCCAATAAATTAATCGTTGCCCTAACGTACTCTTGTCCCATTCCAATACTTAATTTATTTCCCTGGATTAAAAACATGAAAATTCATGAAATATAATTGATAATTGTCAAAAACGTAGATATGTTTAAAAAATATTTGGGGGTTTCCCAAAATAAAAACCAATTGTCACTAATCATTATTTTATTCTTTATTTTTTTTGGTATTTTCAACAATAATCAATTTTTCTAAACGATAATTAGAAATGCTTTCATTGTTAGTTGTGTTAGTTTCCGAATTTAGAAAAGAATTGTTTTCTGAAAATGTGATCTATACCTTCAACCCCCTTTGGATGTGACAGTTACAACCCCCATTTTTTTAACGGGGAAGTATGGGTTGCTTTCAATTTTATTGCAAAATTTAATTAGATGTAATGCTTGAGTTTGAGGATAACCCACATATATTGGTAAGACAAACATGCGTTACATTTAATGTTGGCTCAAAATATATAAAAGATTTGTCATTATCAAACAATAATTATTAACTCAGAACCTAATGGAATACGATTTTGATAGGAGGACTTATTTTGTTTACAAATGATAGAAATGTTTAATAACAAGATTATCCAATAGGAAAATATTATATTTTCTGATGAGTACACCACTTTTTTCCTCAACGGTCATACCAATTTTCAAAATTTCTTTGAGTTCATGTGGAAACCAAATATGTTACTAACATATCTCAGCTTGGGCAAATGTCTTTCCACGGAGGTTGTGTAATATTTCTGCGACCTCTCAAGTCATGTAACGGCGGTTTGCTTCGATTAATACTTTATTTTATCGTCTTCGTCTTTAACTGGCCGTCCTAAACGTGGCACATTTTTGACATTGAAATTACCTAAACGGAATTTGGCAAACCAATTCTGGTATTCTTTACCGTACACAGCACATATATTTTTTATGGTCTTGTGCTGCCTTTTTTCCCTTTGCTAAAGTAAAACAGTGAAACATAGCGATATTCCTGTGTTAATCAAAAATTCTGTAAAAAACTGAAGAAAAGTATTTAAAAACTTCCATAAGTCGGCTAATAATTTTCCAGAATTTTCAAAATAAAATCCTAATTAAGAAAATAAATTTTTAAAATAAAAAAAAACATAAAACCAAACTCGGTTGAACATGGGAAAGCAAACTTGATAGAGAAATCTCTAATTCTAGAATTTTAATTACCAAAGAGTTCTAACCTTTCAAAAAAAGATTATCTTAATTTGGAAAAAAATCGTGGAAAATTTGCATTAAAATAAAACAATTTCTTAATAAAATATTCTCCAGAAATGGGAAATTCTATAAATCTGAAAGAAAAACGTGTGTAAATTTACTAGAATATCGAAAACAACTTTTCCTAATTTAAAAAATGTATTCCTTATAAGTTCTTATAACATACATAAAACAAAAAATGCTTCAAAAATGAAAGAAAATCTATGAAATTATCTAATAATGTTTATCTCAGTTTTCATACACTTTCCTTCCACTTTTTGAAATTCCAATTTTATCATAATTATTTAACGTACATTCAATCATTTTTAGTTCATTTTACAGAAAGAAATACGTTCAAACTAGTGTTGCTTTGATAGCCTTGCTATTTTGTAACACGCCGAAAATTACTTTTGTATCATTCAATGTCTGTCGAGGTATTAGCTAGAGAAGTAGTTGTTTCAAAAGTGATTTGTTCTTGTAGTCTTAATAAGACTCATTTGTTGTAGATTTTACGAAATATTTTCGTGTTTTTTTCTAATCAATTGATATTGTTATTTTTATAAAACACTTTTTTAAAATATTGTCTGTCTGTACGTATTTATGTTAGAAATTTAAAGTTTTGTGTTGTGAAATTTAATATTTATAAATAATTCTAACATGTATATCGTTATTTATTTCAAAGTCAACTTTAAGTATGTTTTATGTATATAAAAATATGACGGGTGTAAACAATGAACTTGTACAAGCACAATAAATTTATTAATAATATTAATACTATTATTATTCTTATTAGATTATATTTAGTTCATAATTATATTTATATTTTATATATAGTGACTCATGTGAATAAAGAATTGAATTAAAGAAAGATTTATTTTACAAAAACATTTAAAAGTTAAAATTTTCCAAAGGAGATTATGAAATGTCATCTAACAGCTCAAAAAAGGACCAAAAATGATCAAAACGAGCCAAAAAAGATCAAAATTGTTAAAAAAACAACATAAAAGTAGGAAACGTGGCCAGAAATGACCAAAAAGAACCAAAGATTTAAAAAAGGACCAAAATGATTATAAAGAGGCCAAATACGGTCCAAAACAAGTTTTTGACAATTATTAGTTGTTTTTTATGAGCATCCATATCATTTTTATTTATTGTCAATTGTTTTTGGAGACTTTTCTGTTGTTTATTTCTTTCAATAAAAGAATAAAAGAAAATAATTGTTTAAAACAATTTGAAGCAATTTGAAATAAAGAAAAAAAAAAGGATATGTTAATTAATTGTTTTTATTTGTTTTTTGTTAAATTTGAATGTGTTTCTATGCTTCAACAAAAATAATAAAAACGTTGCTGTTTATTTTTTCTTCATTAAGATTTTTTTTGATATTTTCAGAAAGTATTTAAAAAAAAAATATTGACAATTTTTTAAAATCTTATTCTTAAAAGTAGTAATATTTCAAATAAAAACAAATAATTACTACCCTGATAAATAATTTTAAACATTTGAGAATTATGAAAAAACATTTGAAGATTCGTGAAAAAACCAATTGAAAAATAAAATGTCGTCGAACAAGCCAGACGTGCGAGTTACTGCTCCTACTGAAAAATACAAATGCTGCCGTGCCGCATTGTAAATACCTCAAAAATGTGATTCACGTTAACAAGGGATCGATAATCTGCTGCTATCGAATCGAATGTACAAATTGAGGTAAAATATTTAAAAGAACTATTGCAATCTAATCTGTATCTTTATCTTTATTTTTATTTAAACTTTATCAAACATGGTTAAATATATACAAATAATAAATTTAAAAATTTGTGAGTGACTATATTATGATAAATTTGAAACAAAAACAAAAAACAAACAAAAACAAAATTTTTGTTCCAAATTTATCATAATATAGTCACTTACAAATTATTTAACGTACATTAAATCATTTTTAGTTCATTTTACAGAAAGAAATACGTTCAAACTAGTGTTGCTTTGATAGTTGTACTATTTGTAACACGCAAATTAATTTGTATTATTCAATGTCTGTCGAAGTATTAGCTAGAGAAGTAGTTGTTTCAAATTAATTTGTTTTGTAGTCTTAGTAAGACTCATTGTTGTAGATTCACGAAATGTTTTCGTATTTTTAAATTTATTATTTAATTGTCTACAACGAACTAAAGGATTTTAATACATTTTATATACAAATAAAATAACGAAACATTCACAATATGGAAAGGATGAAAAAAATCATACATATAATTTTAACACCGTGCTGACGAGCGGAGTTCACGCTTGAAGGTGATCTTCTACACAAACCCTCATCCTCTCCTCCACTGTTCATACAACATCAGCTTCAGATACATATATTTTGCATTTACATGCTTATTGTCCTTTATTGGGCGTTAAAATAAAATTTTGTCATTTTGACATTGACACATATACAAGAGCTGCAGAAGAACGTAATCTTCCTCCAAGAACAATTGACATTTATAAATCAACTGTTGATAATTCAGAGCTCAACAATACAATCGACATTTATTCCACAAAAGGCGAACAAAGAGATAAGGCCTCAGCAGACAAAACCGCAAAAAAAAACGTCATATGGAATTACCAAAAAAGGTCAATAAAAATACCACTATTTTAGACATGAATAGTTCAACGAACCAAAATATAAACAAACAAACGCAGCAAAACTTATCAACGACAAAACTTCTGGATAGACAGTTCTCAGTGGAAACATTAGAATACCAAGATCGGAATAATTCCGAAAAGTATAACTGCTTTAAAATTGGTGTCCCCGAAGAATATGCTCACCTAATAATTGCTCCTGATGTCTGGCCTGAAGGCATTATTATACAAGAATATAAGTTAATGAATCTAGACCAATATTGTGGAGAAATGGAGATAGAATGCTTAGGATGTTCAATAAGAACAAATAATTCAAAAATTGCCATCATATGTGTGTACCGTCCACCCACAGGTAATATCAATATCTTCTTTGATGATATGACAGACTCCCTAGTTAATATAAATGAAACACGTTCTGGTCTAATTATATGTGAAGATTTTAATATCGATTATTTGTCAAATTCTGCAGCTAAACAGCAACTACGTCATTTAAACTTGAATCTAAACTATATGAACCGACTAGAATTCAATCCACCGACAACGGTTTCTCATCGACTCAAATCAATTACATTGTGACGAATCTTCTCGGAAATAATTGGACATGTAGCAATTTTAACCTAAATATATCCGATCATCATACCCAACTAACTTGTATACAACTTACCACTAGGAAGCTCGAGAAAAATGTACCTAAACGTAGATATTGCCGTCAAATAATAGTTATTTATCTAACTAGTGGGATAAGAGCATCATTAACTGACGAATGCGGTGAGTTGCTGAGACGAGGGCGTAGCCCGAGTCGAAGTAAGAGCATGAGTCTCAGTTAATATGCCTTATCCCACGTATTAGACACAACTTTTTATCTACGACTGCTCAGAATTACGGAAATTATACTTTTGAATTGAATTCGACGAAAAATCGGAATATCATAGTATGTATGTAGAACCATAGCAACATGTAATTTGAATGTCAACAATTTAAGTCAAAACTTCAAGAATTAATTTTCTAATTTGTGTTTTTCTGTGAAATAATGAGCGACTCCGAATCTCTGCCTTCGGATATCGAAGAATCGGCCATGCAGGTAGTTTCAACGTTATTGCCGAAAAAATCAAAAATTAAATATGAGCAAGCTTATGAATGTTTGGGGAAATGGTGCGATGAGAAGAAAATAAAAAATGAAGCAAGTGAAAAGGTACTTCTAGTATATTTTGAAAATATTTCGAAACGCTATAAACCTTCAAGTCTGTGGGCATATTACTGGATGATACGTGCAATGATATCCATAAAGAAAAATGTAGATATCAGTAAATTTATTCAATTGGTCGCATTTCTGAAGAGGCAGTCGGAAGGATATAAACCGAAGAAATCCAATATTTTAACAAAACAACATATAACCCGATTTTTACAAGAAGCTGATGATGAAAAGTGGCTACTAACAAAGGTAAATAAGAACAAGGCTTGAAATTTTAGATTAAGAAATATTTTCAGGTAGTTTTGATCTTTGGAATTGGTGGAGCCTGTAGAAAAGAAGAACTTACTTACATGCAAGTGACCAACTTTAGGAACGAAGGGCAGGTCTTCTGCGTCACAATACCAAATACAAAGACCAAAATTTCGCAAGAGTTTGTTATAACATCAGGAGACATTGATGGGATCAATTTCGTAGACATTATAAAAAAATACATGGCACTGCGTCCACATAATGCCGTAGAGAGGTTTTTTGTTAGTTACAGGAATGGCAAATGTATAAAACAGCCCGTTGGCATTAACACGATTGGTAGCATGCCGAAAAATATTGCTTCTTTTTTAAAATTACCAAATGCTAAAGAGTACATTGGTCACTGCTTCAGAATATCGTCAACCTCACTGTTGGCAAACTCAGGGGCGGACCTGCTAACAATAAAAAGGCATGGGGGCTGGAAGAGCAATACAGTAGCCGAAGGATACATAGAAACTTCGGTTGAAAATAAGAAACGTATCGCAACGAATATTCTTGGAGAAAAGAATGTACTTGTAGAAGCTACAACCAGTAAACGCAGTAGTTTGGAAATTTCTAAAACAGAAATGTCCTCAGGAATACACTTGAATAAATGTAAACATGTTGTTATTAATGTTCATAAATAATTGTTTAATAAATTTGATCGTTAGTTGGTATTAAAAAATGAGTGTGTTTTTGATTTCATTACCTCACTAGTTAGGTAATGAGTTTCATTACGTAACTCAAATGAATGTCAAATTCGTCACTTATCTAAGCAGTCGTAGATAATAGTTATTTATGTACCTAGTCAGTAAAGTGATACTTTATTGAACGAGTCTGAGATTATGAGCCGAGTGAGCGAAGCGAACGAGGCGAGTAACAGGCGAGTTCAATAAAGACACTTTACTGACGTGGTGCATACAAACTTTTATCGCCAACCGTAAACATTTATAATTTTTAAAAATTAACATATCAAACTTGTCACATTTTATTATGACAAAATAAACTAAACATAAACATTCATATCAAATTTGTTTTGAAAAGTTTGCATAAATTACCTTCATCATCAAGTAGATTTCATCCGGTGCACTTGGTAGAAATCTTCCTTTTTGTTTTCTTCCACTATTTTTTAATAAATAATTCTCGATTAAATTTTCACTGTTGGAGCTGAGTCAGCGAGACGCACGATTTCTGTCAATGTCATATAGTCATGGCTATGTCAATAAACATTTGCGGCAGGTAAAATACTTTATCGCCAATCGGCACTAAATACATCTATTATTATCGCCATTTGCGGCACTAAACCGTCCCATTATTTTACTACTTTCAACAAGTAACATTATGGGACAATACTAACAAAATCTAAGGAGGTCGAATCCTGTCAGTTTAGTTGTCAAAAAAAAACATGAGTAGTGAAGAGTTTGAAATACCATGTACTCCACCAGAAATACGCGAAAGAGCGATAGAAACAACGCTCGAAATTCTTCCAAATAAGTCTAGACATATTTATAATCGTCAACACGATTTATTCACAAGTTGGTGTGACAGAAATAACATTAAAAAAATTAGCGAAAACGTTCTCTTGACATATTTTTCTGAAAAATCCAAGGAATATAAAGCAGCAACATTATGGTCATATTATTCTATGTTAAAAGCATCTCTTTCGGTAAAAAACGACGTTGATATAAGCCAATATAAGAAACTTACGGCGTTTTTAAAACAGAAATCAAAAAATTATACGCCAAAAAAATCGAAAGTTCTCACACAAGAAGAAATAATACAGTTTCTATTGAATGCACCAAATGAAATATATTTAATGATGAAGGTAAGATAGTAATCAATTATCGAAGCATATTTGTTATTAATGTAGATATTATTTTAGATTTGTGTTATTTTTGGCGTTGCTGGAGCCTGCCGTAATAATGAATTAGTAAATCTTAAAGTTGATGATATAGAAGACAAGGATACTGTATTGATTGTGCATATAAGACACACGAAAACTAATAAACCAAGAGTATTTGTCGTAACATCAGAGTTCGAAGGACACGTTAAACCGATTGAGTTATATAAAAAATATGCCAAACTTCGTCCCGCACAGACCAAACATGATAGATTTTTTATTACATATAGAAAAAGTAAATGCACAGTGCAGCCTGTGGGTATCCACACTTTTGGAAACATACCATGTAAAATTGCGAACTATTTAAATTTGCCAAATCCGTCAGAATATACTGGTCATTGTTTTCGGAGGTCGTCTGCTACTTTGTTTGCTAATGCAGGGGGCAACAAAGAAAATTTGAAACGTCATGGAGGGTGGAAGAGTGGATCCGTTGCTGAGTCCTATGTTGAGGAATCAATATTGAACAAAACGAAGATTGCAAAAACGATTTTGGGTGGTGATCAAATTGCGCACCGTTTTGATATCAATGACAACACTGCCACAACTTTACATCAAAATGAAAATATTCATTTTCTTATTAATAACACCGAATTGCATAAAGATGAAAATACCCTTTTAAATAATATTCCACAAAATTTTTCCGTTGATGGGTCAACATCAGGAATAAATTTAAATATTGCCACAGGATGCACCATCAATTTCAACATATACAACAAATAGAGTGGTTTAATATCTTGATTAATTCGTAGTGTTTGTTTAAATAATAATACATATTTTCTGTTTTTTTTTTAATTTAAATAAAAAATCCTATACTTTTTCATTTATTTTTAAGATTGGCGATAAAATTTTGTATGCACCACGTCAGTAAAATATCTTTATCGAACTCGTCTTTATTCACCTCGCTCGCTCCGCTCGCTCGTCTCATAACCTCAGACTCGTTCGATAAAGTCTTATTTTACTGACTTGGTACATAAATAATTATTATCTGCCTGTTTTGCGGCAGGTAAAGTACTTTATCTGCCGCAAATTTTACAGTTAAATAAAGTGTTTGTTTACTTCCGGAAATCACTGTGGTAATGCATGGTTTTACTGACGGTTGGCGATAAAAGATAATAACATCTCGGAACTTAAAACTCATTTAAATAAAACACACTAGCAGTCTATTATAACTGAGGACGTAAATTCAAGTTTCGAGTTATTTCTTAATGAATTCTTTCATTGTTATAATCTTGCGTGTCCTTAAAAGTCAAATCAGGAACAATTATTTTCGGTCTACGGAAAACTCAAACATGCCGAAACGTTTTTATTGACAATAATATACTTACTGTACCTAGTATTTATATATTAAAGTGTGCAGAATATGCATATATAGTTATATAAGGTACAAGTGTAAAAAGTGATGCTTTATTGCACGAACTGGCGTTTAAAACACGAGCGAGGAACGAGCGAGTTTTTTTAAAGCCAGGAGTGCAATAAAGAAACTTTTTACACGTGTGCCTTACAAAATTTTATCGTATAGGATTTCAAAGAATATATTCATATGAGTAATATTTTAATGTCATTTCAATAATTCAATTAATGAAAACATAGTTTACCCGCAGTGCACTAATGAAAGCGTTACTTAGCAACCAGTAAACAAGTTGCACAAATGTCGGCCGCCATTATTATTTATGGAAAAAATGTTCGCTTTATTGTAATCGTTTCGACTTGCATTAAATGACATCTTCAGAGTTCTTAAATCTGCCATTTCGTTTGTATTATATATTTTATTTATAGTTTATTATTTATTTGTATCAATTCATAAAAAATTAAGTTTTTCGTCGAAAATTTGTGCTATAATTCATCTGTCACATTTGTCATTTCTGTGCAATAAAAAAAGTTTGACATTACCGTGCAATAAAAACGTAAAAAAGCACTAGTGCTTTAAAAGGCCACTTTTACAATGAACAATTATGCAAAAAGCGTCTACTTTCTGAACGATCGTAGATAAAGAAACATTAAAAAATATTCAATTCAGATGTTACCTTAAAGATGCCATCTATTGTCTAAACGTTAAAAATTTATTAAAAAACAATATCTGTTAATAACAATTGATAATTGTCAATAAAACATTTAAAAATTTTAGGAAAAAAGTAATTCAAATTATAAAAATATTATGGACAACCACTTTAGATTTCATTTTTTATTTTTAACCATTTTGGTTTATTTCTAACTCTTTTTGATTAGGTATTTGTAAATTTAAAAATTGTCAAAAAGAGGCGAAAAGTGACAAAAAAATAATCAAAAATAGTACTACAATTAACTTTTTTTAAAGTTGCTGAAAGCAATTATTATTTGTTAAAATTATTCGAACCTTATGAAATAAATAGGCATTTGAAATATTCTTAAAAATTGTTTTTAACATTGTCAGTGATTTATAAAAAAGTTATTATTTCAAATTGCTTATTTTCAACAATCATTAAAAAAAACCTTATGATGATTATTTAAAAATGTTTTTAAACAACTAACGATTTTGCTAAATATTAATTCAAAATAATTGATATTTAAAAACATTAGCATTTATCACAAAAATTCTCGAAAGATTTAAATGTATACTTTAATAAAACATATTATTATTGAATTATAAGAAATTTTGATATTTTTTTGGTCTTTTTTGATAAATTTCTGACATTTGTGGAATCTTTGGCTATTTTTAGTCCATTTATACCATATTTACCCTGTTTTGTACACTTTTTGTCAATGATTTGCCTCTTTTTTTAAGTTTTAAAATTACAAAAATTATGCTTTTTATTTTCTGGAAAAAAAATATTGTACGTATTAAAAAGAATGTATATTTGTCAAAATTGGTAGGATCTTATAAAAGACTTATTTAAATACAATGTAAAATGTCGAACAGAGATTTATTAAAAAAAGCATTTAATTGTCAAACGGAGACTATGAATGCTTCATTTGTCAGTTCAGAAAAGGACCAAATATGATCAAAAGTGCCTTAATGCCAAAAATAGATCAAGATTATTAAAAAAACAATCAAAAATTGGTAAAAAGTGACCAGAAACTATCAAAAAAGAACAAAGAATTGCAAAAAAGCCCCAAAATTATTAAAAAGAGGTCAAATATGGTCCAAAACCAAACATACTTTTTATAATTTAAATTATTTCTATTTAAAGAATTTAAATGTCATCAAGAAAGCATAATTTCTGTGTTTTTTTGGCAATTATTTGTCTTTCTGTTAAACAACCTATTTGACATGAAATTTCATTCTTTTACCTTGTAATTAGGTTTAGGCCTGTCAATAAAATAAATAAATAAATAAATGACTTTTCTAATAATATAGATTTGATTTGATTTCTAAAATTAGTATACATATTCATAAACCAATTTTAAATAGTCATATAAAGAATGTATTAGATAATTGTTGAAAATAACAAAATACAAATCTTAATAAAGAAAAAAACAACAATGATTTCGTTATCACTTTATTTTTTGTTTTTGAATGATTTAAAAAATAATACATCTCTTCGTTTTTTACAATTATCAATTGTTTTTTGTGAATATTCATATGTTTTCTTTCCTTATTGTTAATTCATTTAGGAGACTTTTCCGTTGTCTATAAAATAAAATAAAAACTAAGTTTATAAGACATTATTAAAATAACTTTTTATCCTATATTTAAATTATATTTATATTATATGTATATAATATTCTTATAGCTTAAATTAATTTTTGTAGTTTATTGCTGAGGATGGTCTTTGACCGAAACTAGTCCAATAAATAAAATTATTTCTATATTAGGAAGTACTAGTCAATACAAACAATTACACCAAAACCTAATAAAATGGATCTAAACCCCGAATCTAATTTATATATATATATATATATATATATATATATATATATATATATATATTATTGTTTTTTTACATTATGAACAATATTTAGTGTATTGGAGCGAATTTTGGTAATGATAATAATTTTTCAATGTAAATTTTTGCAATAAAATTAAAACCAATAGTATGTTTAAAAAGAGAATGAAGAGATCTTTCAAACGATACATTACAAGCCCATACTTCCCATTTAAAAAATTGGAGGTTGTAACTGTCACCCAAAAGGGGTTGAATTATGTCAATTTACAATTTATATATAAAACATAGTAATATTACAAATAAAATCAAGTAGTTATGACTGTTAGTATAATTTAAACAGTTGAAATTGACAAAGGACCATTGGAAAATACGTGACAAAAAAACAATTTTAATTTTAAAAAATATGGCTTGTGTTTGATTAAATTTTTGATCATATTTCGTTATTTTTTTTAGCTAATTTGGCTAATTTGTTTTTATCCTTTCGATACACAAATAGAGGCGAAACATGACAAAAAATATTATCAAATATAGGGTTTGAAACATTTTTCGTCCAATTACGTAAGGCAAAAATTATTGTTCGATATTTTGTTAGCCAAGTGATTGCATTGTTGATCCTATGTTAAAGTTGTATCAATATGTAGACCTAAAAAGCAGGTACTTTCGGTAAATGTGCTTTTTTTGTAAAGAGAAACATATTTTTTTTTGTTCTTGTGTCATTTAATATTAATATTAATTGAAAAATTGACACTATTCTCTCTGTCCTGTGTTTTGTAAATTCATTTTGTTCACGCCATTTTTCTACTAGATTATAAGTTGTTTTTTAACATTTGGGCTTCATCAGGGGTATTCCCCTCGAAAGTAGTAGTAGTGCTATCATCAGCAAACAAAATTGCTTCAGAATCTCCTATTCCTAAAAGAAGGTCGTAAATAAATATTAAAAATAATTGAAGCCCTAAAATGGACCCTTGGGGAACACATCGTTCAAGTGATTTGTGCGATGATTGTGTTCTATTTAAGTGTAACTACTCATATCTACTTACTAGATAGGACTTCATTAATTGAATACTATTATCATCAAAATTCTAAAGACTTGATTTGGTATTTAGATACACAATCAAATGCTTTACATAAATCTAAGAAAAAAACAATTGATGCATTCTTTCTTTCAAATGTTTAAAGTATTCGATTATTGAGAGAAAGCATCTGTTGTAGACTCATTTATACGAAAACCAAATTGAGTAGAGCTAAAAAAGTTATTATTTTCAAAATATTTCAAAATTTCGTTTTTAGAACCTATTTCTACAATTTTTGATACGATCGGTAAGATAGAAATTGGTCTATATTTATTAATATGCTTATGGTCATCATTCTTGTGACTTGGAACCACTTTAGTGATTTTTAATATGTTAGGAAAAGTGTTGGTTTATCCATATCAAAACTTAAAAGAATGTCCAACAAATAAATTTCTTTGTAGACATTTGTATTGAATTGAATATTAAAATCCCCACTTAGTATAACATTACAATTGCTGTAGTGCAGACGATCTAAAAATGGCCAAAGAACATAAATAAAATTATCAAAGTTCATGTAGGTTTTAGGTTAAATCCCCGTAGGCGATTTATATACACATATAATATAAGTATTAAGTTGAAGTACATAATACAAGACAATTCACAAACTTTTTTATTAGTAACTTATCATTATAGTAACGGTATGAAATCTATCCTTCTCCATAAATCATTGTTCTTCCGTGGTTGCTACATTTCGGTGCAAAGAAAGCTTGGGAAAAGATTTCCGATCTTAGAGATTTTCAATTCATCAGCATTAAGCCAATGTACACTAAGATTTATCTATTAAAAAAGCCTCAAATTCAATTAGTTTATTTCTAATTGATTGAATATTTATAAATGTAAGTTTTATTTTATTTGTAGATGTACGAAAGATCATTTAATATAATACCTAGTGAGATGTCCTTAGTATTTAGGTTAGGTGATACATCCAGGTTCTTGCAGCAGATTATGTTACTGGAATCGAATGTTAAATAATCATATAAAGAATTTATTAGATGATTGTTGAAAACAACAACAAAAAATCTAAATAAAGAAAAAATAGACAGTGATTTCTTTGTCATTTGTTTTTTAACTATAATTAATAATGAGACAAATAAAATCTCTGCACTTATGTTTTACAGTAAATGTAAAAAAATTACACATTTGTTTTTTTGTTTGTTAATGAGTTTAAAAAAGTAAATTTCTTTGTTTTAAACAATTATCAATTATTTTTATGAGCTTTGGTATGTTTTTTTATTGTTAGTGGTTTTTGGAGACTTTTCCGTTGTTTATATTTTTCAATAAAAGAAAATTAGTGTTTCAAAAGCAATTTGAAATAAAGAAAAAAAAAGTGATATGTTTAACAATTGTTTTTTTTTAATTTATTTAAATTGAAGATGTTTCTGTGTTTCAACAATTGATAAAAATACTACTGGTTTTTTCTTCAAATAAAAACAAATAATTAAATTAAAATACTTGATTATAGAGGCTTCACTTTGTGATACATATTTTATAACTTTAAATAAAATAAACTTTGTTTATATCACACACCTTATTATTTTTAGGGACTATGACTGTGTGTTAAAACTGTAGACACTAAAAATAATAAAATGTGTGATATAAATAAAGTTTATTTTATTTTATTTAAAGTTGCAAATAATTATTACCCTGATAACTAATTAAAAACCTTCGAGATTTACGAAAAACAATTTGAAGATTCGTGAAAAAAACAATATAAATTATTTTAAAAAATTATGCCTTGGTTTGATCTTTTCTAAACACCTTTGGTTCTTTTTGGTTATTTTTTATCAGTTTTGATTACTTCTATTTTATAAAAAAAATGTTTGTGTTTATTTTCTGAAAAAAATAATTTATTTATTAATGCCTTTTGCACAGGTCAAAATAAATAACAATGAAACTACAAACAAAGGAATGCTAAAACCACAATTTGTATTTGTTAAAATTAGTAGAACCTTATGAAAAAAAGCATTCGAACATTTCTAAAAATAAAATAATTTAAAATTATCGAACAGAGGTTTATGAAAAAAAAAAGAATTTAAATAAAATACAATGCAATGCAGACATCAGAGCAAAAATAAATGACAATTGTCAAACAAATTAGAAAACTCACGAAATAATGTCAATGACCTTAGCACATAACAATAAATTATTTATGGTAATAAAAAAGTTAATAAATGTTTTATTCTCGAAAAATAAGCAATTTAAATTGTAAAAAGAAATATGGACTTAACAAATCCTGATCATTTTTGATTAGTTTTTTCGACAGGTTTTGGTTATTTTTGATCGTTTTGGTCTTTTTGACAATTTTTAGCACTGTTTTATTTGATGCAACTTTGTCATTTTTTTGCCAAATTTCCCCAATGTTTGAACATTTTGTATCATTCTTGACTTTTCTAGAAAAAATAATGTTTAATGTGATGAAAATTATTTATATTTGCAAAATTAAACAAAATCCAATGAAAAGAGCATTTGAAAATTTCTAAATTAAAAAAGCATTCAAATTAAAAAAAAAACATGGGCAATTTATAAATATGTCACTTTTTATTTATTTCAACAATTTCAACAATTTGAATCAATATTTAGGTTATTTTCAACAATTACTAAAAAAAATCTCTTCATGATTGATATTGAAAGAAATAAGCAACGGAAAAAGTCTTCATAAACAATTGACAATAAAGAAATGAACATATGCATTTATAAATGCTCATATAAAAACAATTGATAATTGTCAAAAATGAAGAGATTTATTTAAATAAATTACATTCACAAACAAAGAAAAAACAAGTTACAAAGAAATCATTGTTGATTTTTTCTTCACTTATAGTTTTTTTCAACAATCATCTAATAAATTCTTTATATGATTGTATAAAATTGTTTTCAGAATAATACTAATTTTAGAAATCATATCAAATTCGAAAAGTCATGAAAAATAATGTTTAGAAAACGTAGAGAGCAAAAATTATTGGCAATTGTGAAAAAACACATTCATATTTTCCAAAAAAACAATAAAAATATGGCTTCTTCTCGACCATCTTTTGCCCCTTTTTTATTGTTTTGATCATTGATTATTTTAGACTTAGGAGTTCAAAATCTATATTGAAAATTGATAATGAGACTGTCAATTTTTCAAATATTTTCTTCAGCTGAAGAAGTTTGTGTGGCGAAACAATCTGTCTCGTTATCTTAATTATGTTCAATATGGTTAAAACTATCAAGTAACGACAAAAAAAGTGATAAAAAGTGAACAAAAATGATCAAAAAGAAACCAAAAATTGTCACAAAATGACCAATATTACAACTTTTTGGCTCCTTTTTGATCATTTCTGGTCACTTTTTTCTCGTTACTTGATAGTTTTAATCATTTTGAACATTTTTAGCTCTTTTTAATAATAATAATCTTTATTAGTGCATGAAACAAAAAGTTTTACACTAGTCAAATATTTGATTTGATAACATTTGGTCATTTTTGGCAATTTTTGGTTCTTTTTTATCAATTTTTACCAATTTTTTGATATTTTTTGTAAAAAATGCATTGTATAATTGGAGATATCGTTGGTTCTTATGTGTGTGTGTGTGCGATTGCGGCATCGAAAACTCTGATTGACCCGGCGGACGAAAGCGACGTATAAAAGTATAAAATCGTCGGTCGCGTTTTAATATAAAACAGTACGCCGCGGCCGAGTGAAAGACCTACGGAGAGCGAGAGAGAAGGGATCCTACTAAGCGGACTCAACTCTACACCAGTATCCAGTTCTTGTATATTTCCAACATTTAACTGAAATACAGTGAAGGTGTTTGGTCAGTGTTAGTGTAACTCTTGTGCGGCAGCAACGAACATGGCGGTGCTCCCGAGTGGGAACACCACGGTCGCAACGATAACCATCGTCATCATCAGCTGTTTACTAGGTAAGAACAAAACAGCAAGATTTTTTTTTGTTGGACCAATTATCCTAAGAGTAAATTTCGAAAATATCGAGCGATTGAATGATTGGGATGGATGAAGGGGTGTTATGCAACGAGTCTGCAAATTGGCTACCGAGATTTTGTCATCCGCTGCAGGCGGTTGCAGCAAGATTGCTCTTTAATTGTTCGCAGCAACCGACGGTGAAAGTGTTTTTACATTTGGTTTCCACACACACACATATATATAAATATAGTGAGAGAGAGACAAACGCGTCGCGGATGGTAATTTGCATACCTGAAGGTGACCTGTAATTAAATACTGCAATATTAGTTTGCAAGATATATCTGCATCTAATGTTATTAAAATTTATATCATCAACAATATTTAAATGTTTATAATCAGAAATAACGTTATTTTGATTATAATTAATGTTTAATGATGTTGGTAGGTGTACCTCAGGGCTTGAAATCAGGACGTATAAATATTAATTTTAAAAGCAAACTATTCAATCGTATATCATGTAATTGGTAAATGATAAAGTACAAATATACAATTATTAAATTTGCTAATTAATGATAACAAATTATAAGAATAATAGTAACAATTAGAATTAATTATTTTGAGCGTTACTGTTGCTTATAAAAACTACAAAAAAACCGACTGACTTTTATTTTCATAATACTGCTCCTGCAAATCAATATTTAAATTATAAGAAGTTGATTTGATTTTAATTCGTATTCAAATTTTCACAGTTTTTATGATGTTATAATTGAACAGGTATAAAAACTGAATGATCAATAATCTAAATTATTTATTTATTTACAAACCCAACAGATCTAAGGTTAAATTAGAGAGCGCAGAATATTTAATAAAGTAAACTATTTAATAATAATACAAATGTTCCATTTTAATGTTCATTTCGTAATAAATTTATTAGAATAATTTTTCCTCAAAGGAATTTTGTATTACTGATTTTTCCAATTAATTATATATACTTGATTAGAAAGTAAAATTTATTGGAGTAGGTCGAAAATACGCTAAAAAAAATTAATATAAAAATAGGATAAATCGTCAATATAGAACTCTGCAGATAATTTATCGTGATCTCGATTTCAATAAACCGTGCAGAGTTAATTTTCCGAATGCACAAAGACCGTCCATGCATGGAGTAATGAAGACCTTAAACGTTCGCATTCGCGTTAATTAGCAAATGAGAAGGAATGAGGAATTAAAAAGTGCAACGCCTCGGGGATTACAAACTTTTATTATTATATATAATTTTTTTGTTCTGTTCCTCGTAGCGTTCGTTTTGTAACTTCTGGATTAAGAATAATTTCATTTGCACACTACAAAAAAAAGCTTATTTTCAAGTAATTAAGCCATAGAGACGATATATTCCTCTGGATATTAGATTGTCACTTAGGAAGCAATCTTTTTAATTGCATCTCCTTCTCTCTTCCTCTCTCTCTTTATCGCATCGATAGGTAATTGATATGTAACGCTGTTACGGATTCGATCAATTCCGGGTCCCATTTAAATTTTACGTCCAGACATTTGTTGTAATTGCCTCTAATAGTTCATTTTCAGATAGATTGAATTTTAATCGTAGAGCGCACCTGAAATTGTTTAATCTAAAATGCATCGACGAGTCGTTCGATGTGGAAAATGCATTTTATTCGATATAAATAATTAATTCCTCTATTTGCTTAATTAATAAATTAATAATGGACATATATTGTCCGAAATTTATATTTAAGGAATTTAACCGTGTGTTTATTATTAATAATTTCTATAATAAAACAACTTTCATTCGCGTAAATTTTATTTAAAAACCTATAAATTGCATTCTAAACTATTAAGGTCAGTAATGTCTGCGACTTTCGAAGATACTCTCATAATATGTATATCTTATATGGGCACACTTATTCGTGGGGTTTATGTAAATTTTATTAGTTGTGAAATTCCGCGTGTGGGTGGTGTAATTTCTGCTCTCTGAGGAAGCGGCTAAATCCGTTAATTAACAGCATGTAAATTTATTCAACGTGTAATTTTTAATCCCATTAAATCTGGTTTACATCAATCTCGGGGCATAATAAACTGTTATGTGTGCTCAGAGAATTGCAACAGTGAACACTAGAAGAGGATTATGAATGTATAAAACGTGAATCCGTTTATTTTCAAAAGAAAACGTTTAAAACATTTAATTTTATAAATATTTATAATTAAATGTATTAATTTATATAAATTTAAAAGAAAATCTTCATTATCTTCACCATGAATAATAAAACGTAACACTAAATTTAATGATAAAGGTTCACTTTTAAAATTTTTGGTAATCAATCTAAACATTTTTTGGGTGTTGTGTATTATTGTATTTAACCATTTTATATAAATTTTAAAGAAAATCTTTATTATCTTCACCGGTGATAATGTGACGTAAGTCTAAATTTGAAATTTTGATGAAAAATTTCGTTTTTCAGAAAGTTACTGTTAAAATTTTTATTATCAAACCCAGATGATTTTAACTAGTTGTGTTTATTTGGATATAAACATATTATATACTTTTTTCAAATATTCTTCATTATCTTCACCGTGGATAAAATTACGTGGAACTTAAATTGAATTTTTTTGTTTTTTAAAAACTCTCAGTTAAAAATTTAATTAATAAACTCTAATGACTTTATCAATTTGTTTTATTAAATCATAACCATTATATATGAATTTTAAAGAAAATCTTTATTATCTTCACCAATGGTGATAACATTTCATGCATCAAAATTTAAAACTTTAATGATAAATGTTCATTTTTTTAAAAATCACGTAAATTTTTTTTTGTTGACTATCCTAAATGATTTTGGTGGGTTGGCGTGTTTTTATTAAACCATTTTATAGAAATTTTAAAGAAATTCTTCATTATCTTCATCGTAGAGAACATGGCGTACTTGCCAAATACGTTCGATTTTCAAACATTCACTGTTAAAACTTTTATTAACAAACACAGATAATTTTAATTTCCAGTATTTATTAAGTTATAACTATTTTACATAATTTTTCTTTTAAATCTTCATTATCTTCACATTCCATGTGTTAAATTTCAACGGTTTTAGGTAATTAGGTCACGTCCATTACGACCAGCATGCAGCTTTTGTACGTTTAATTAGAAAATTTTACATATTCATACAAAGAATTGCCAAATTATTTCGATGTGACACAATTGATAAAAAAACGTTACCACAGCGAAACGAAACAATGGATCCATTCACAACGCTCTCCTCATCATTACAAAATTTCGAAGATGACACATTTGATTAGGATACACAATTTTTTCTGCATAACAATCGCGTTATTTGTTTCCGTTTGGTAGATACTTTCAAGGTCGTGATTTTATTATTTAAAAACGAGAAAAATGAGAGTTTTTACCAAGAATCGATTGAAGCGTGTGCATTCTTCCGTTCATTCCGCGCCAGATAAAGTAATTGTTTGTTTATGGTTAGGCTAATGAAGATGATTAATTTAGCGTGTCGTTAGAAAGACGTTTAGATAGAAGAGTATAATAAAATAATTATTTTACATAAAATACATAAATAAATAATATTTATATAAATAGCATGATGATGATGATATAATCAGCAATTAACGATTTAACGTTGAAAATCTTTCTAAAACCGTTTAACCTCAGGCGGTGTAAATTGCGAACGTTACGTAAACCTTTTGGGTAGAAACGAATTGTCCGCTAATTATTTATTAATTCGTATTTGTCGCTCTGTGCGGCTAATTAGTCTGCACGTTCGAGCGTTATTGGGAAAAGATATTAACATTCCGGAATGCGCCTTCCCGTTATTTCTACACTTTACAGTTTCTTCGCGCTCTCCGATCGTGTTGTTGTTGATGATGGTGATGATGATGTTTTGCGAAGCTGCAAAGCGTCGAAACACACCATCTGCATTGACGTTAACCACTAAATCGCCCGAGTTTCTGGGTTACGGTGATTAGAAAGAGAATGAGAGATGTGTTTGATTTCCCGTTCAAGGTCGCGCGCTCCGCTGCATAGTTATATGAATGCCTTTACGTTTTATTGATCTAGAGCACCCAATTAAGCCCTTGATGTTGGTAACGTGAATTATACTTTCAGGCCTGTCGACACGCGCGGAGGCGGCTCAATACTTGGGGAAATTCTTGGGCAAGCTGACTGAACTGCATCACGGAGT
This sequence comes from Ontholestes murinus, assembly GCA_963969525.1. Lineage (NCBI taxonomy): Eukaryota > Metazoa > Arthropoda > Insecta > Coleoptera > Staphylinidae > Ontholestes > Ontholestes murinus. Next base: position 109,591,579 of record OZ018387.1, read on the forward strand.
TTCGGGGGAGGTTTATGCGGTGGACGCGAGAACTTTGCACATCAAGGACTTCACCTACGATGGCCAAGGACCAGGTACGTTAACATCCAACCAATAATAATTGGGAAGTTAAAGTTTCTCTGCGCCCTCCACCACCGGAAGTTTCAAAACGGCTTTTACCGAGAGAGCGTGGATTATAAAAGTGAATGATTTATGGGTGGAAGAAGGACGGTCTCCTCCAATCAGGCAGGAATTTCGCAATTTGCATAATTCAGGTCAACAACTAATGTATTTGAGTGCCTGTGTATATGTGTGTGTGTGCATTTTTTCCATTTCTTTCTTCACTCCGTGCTCGATTGGATATATTAGCGTCCTTTGATCTTTACTGGAGGATTAATGAATGTAGGTGTACGTCTGTGTGTGTGTGTGTGTGATTTCGAATGCACATGTCCTCAAGGCGTGTAGTGTTGCGTTAGGTGTAATAAACTAATTGTCCATTAATCATCTACATCCTAAATGGCGTATTTACAATTGATTTAAACCACCAAATGCAATTTTACTTCTTACAATTTGCGTTTTGAGTGTCGCCATTGTTTTTATTACATCAGTTCTACCTCAATTATTTCGCTACGATATTAAAACTACATTCATTGAGGATGAATTTTGAAATTTTGAAACTAATCCCAATGAAAATGGAGTTTTTACAATTGTTTTAAAGCACCGAAGGCAATTTTACAATCCACAGTTTGAGTTTTGAATGTCGCCATTGTGTTTACATAAGCTCTACCTCAATTATTTCACTACTATGTGAAAACTACATTCATTGAGGAAACATTTTGTAATTTTGAAACTAATCCCAGTGAAAATGGTGTTTTTACAATTGATTAAAACAACCGGATGCAATTTTATTTTCCACAGTTTGAGTTTTGAGTGTCACCATTGTTTTTACATCAATTCTACCTCAATTATTTTACTACAATATTGAAACTACATTCATTGAGGATACATTTTGAAATTCTGGAACTAATCCCAGTGAAAATATAGTTTTTGCAATTATTTAAATTCACCGAATACAATTTTATTTTTTACAGCTTGATTTTGAGTGTCGCCATTATGTTTACATCAGTTCCACCTCAATTATTTCACTACGTTATTAAAACTACGTTCATTGAGAATAATTTTTGAAATTGAAAAAACTAATCCCTTTGAAAATTGAATTTTTACAATTGTTTTAAACCGCCAAATGCAATTTTGTTTTATACATTTTGAGTTTTGAGTGTCGCCATTGTGTTTATATCAGTTTCATCAGTTGATATTAAAACTACACATATTGAGGATACATTTTAGAATTCTGAAACTAATCACAATGTAAATGGAGTTTGTCAATTGTTTTAAACCATCGAATGCATTTTTTTCCACTGAATGAGTTTTGAGTGTCGCCAATTTGTTTACATAACCTCTACCTCAATTATTGCACTATAGTATCAAATCTACATTCATTGAAAATATATTTCTAAATTCTGAAGGGAAATTTCCCGTTGAATAAATTATTATTATTATTAAAATAGATGTTTTCAAATTGTTTTAAATAACCGAATGCAATTTTATTTTCCACAATTTGAGTTTTGAGTGCTACTATTTTGTTTACATCAGCTCTGGCTCAATTATTTTACAACAATATTAGAATTACATTCATTGAAGATAAATTTTGAAATTCTGAAACTAATCCCAGTGAAAATAGAGGTTCTACAATTGTTTTAGTCCATTGGATGCAATTTAATTTCCCATAATTTGAGTTTTGAGTGTCGCCATTTTGTTTATATCAGCTCTACCTCAATTATTATCCCACGATGTTAAAACTACATTAATTTTGGATGGATTTTGTTATCCTGAAACTAATTCCAGTTAATATATAGTTTTTACAATTGTTTTAAGCCACTGAATGCAATTTCATTTTCCACAGTTTGAGTTTTGGTGTCACCATTTTATTTACAACAGCCCCACCACAATTATTTCACCACGAAATTAAAACTCCATTCATTGGGGAAAAATTTTGAAATTCTAAAACTAATCCCTATAAAGATGGTGTTTTTACAATTGATTTAAACCACCGAAAGCAATTTTATTTTTCACAGTTTCAGTTTTGAGTATCGCTATTTTGTTAAAATCAGTTCTACCTCAATTATTTTACTACCATATTAAAACTAAATTATCTTAGGATAAATTTTGAAATTTTGAAACCAATCCCAGTGAAAATGGAATTTTTACAATTGTTTTAAACCACCGAATACGATTTTACTTTCCACAGTTTGAGTTTAAAGTGTCGCCATTTTGTTTCCATCAGCTCTACCTCAACTATTCCACTACGATATTAAAACAGCATTCATTAAGGATACATTTTAAAGTTTTGAAGCTAATTCCAGCAAAAATGGAGTTTTTACAATTGTTTTAAACCACTGAATGCAATTTTATTTTCCACAGTTTGAGTTTTGAGTGTCGGGATAGTGTTTACATCAGTTTCACCTCAAATATTTCAGTATAATATTAAAACTACACATATTGAGGATACATTTTGAAATTCTAAAACTAATCTCAGTGAAAATAGAGTTTTCACAATTGTTTTAAACCACCGAATATATTTATTTCTATAGTTTGAGTTTTAAAGGTTGCAATTTTGTTTACATGAACTCTACCTCAATTATTTCAGTATAATATTAAAACTACATTGATTGAGGCTAAATTTTGAAATTCTGAAACTAATCCCAGTGAAAATTGAGGTTTTACACTTGCTTTAGTCCATTGAATGCAATTTAATTTCCACAGTTTGAGTTTTGAGTGTCGCCATTTTGTTTACATAAGTTCTACCTCAATTATTTCACTACGAGATTATATTCTATTAATTGAGAATAAATTTTAAAATTTTGAAACCAATTCCAGTGAAATTGAAGTTTTTACAATTGTTTTAAAGTACCGAACGCAATTTTATTTTCCACAATTTGAGTTTTGGTGTCACCATTTTGTATACATCACCTCCACCTCAATTAATTTACGACGATATTAAAACTACATTCATTGAGGATGAATTTTGCAAATTTGAAACAAATCCCAGTGAAAATAAAGGTTTTACAATCCATAAACTACCGAATGTAATTCAATTTTCCACAGTTTGAGTTTTGAGTGTCGCCACTGTGTTAACATCAGCTCTAACTCAATTATTTTAGTATAAGATTAAAACTGCGTTTATTAGGAATATATTTTGAAATTCTGAAACTAATTTCAGTAAAAATAGAATGTTTACAATTGTTTTAAACCACCGAATGCAATTTTATTTTCCACAATTCGAGTTTTGAGTGTCACCATTTTAATTACAATAAATCTACCTCAATTATTCTACTATTATATTAAAACTACGTTAGGTTAGGTTAGGTTGGTGTGGCAGCACCTCTTCGTGCACCGCGAAGAGATGCACACTTAGGCCTAGACAGGCCCGTTGTGATACCAATGAGGGACATACACGAACATCCATGGATCCGGACGGAGAATTCTTCCTTTAGAAAAATCCACCGCCCGGCTGGGATTTGAACCCACAACCGTTACATTCATTGAAAATATAATTTGAAATTCTGAAACTAATTCTAGTAAAAATGGAGTTTTTACAATTGTTTTAATACACTGGATACAATTTATTTTTCCACAGTTTGAGTTTTGAGTGTCAGCATTGTTTTTACATCAATTCTACCTCAATTATTTCACTACGATATTATAACTAGATTCATCAAGGATAAATTTTGAAATATTGAAACTAATCCCACTGAAAATTGAATTTTTACAATTGTTTTAAACCACCGAATGCAATTTTATTTCCCACAGTTTGAGTTCTCACTGTCGCCATTGTTTCTACATCAGTTTTACCTTAATTATTTCACTACGAAATTAAAATTCCATTTATTGAGGATAAGTTATGAAATTTTGAAACTAATCCTTGTGAATATAGAGTTTTTACAATTGTTTTAAACTACCGAATGCAATTTTATTTTCCACAATTTTAGTTTTCAGTGTCGCCATTTTGTTTACATCACCTCCACCTCAATTATTATACTACGATATTAAAACTGCATTCATTGAGGATTAATTTTGAAATGTTGAAAATAATACCACTGAAAATGAAGTTTTTACAATTGTTTTAAACCACCGAAAGCAATTTTGTTTTCTACAATTTGTGTTTTCAGTGTCGCCATCTTGTTTACATCAGCTCTACTTCAATTATTTCATCAGAATATTAAAACTACGTTCAATGAGGATGAATTTTGGAATTCTGAAACTAATACCAGTAATAATGGAGTTTTACAATAGTTTTAAATCACCGAATTCAATTTTAATTTCCACAGTTTGCGTTTTAAATGTCGCAATTGTGTTAACATCTGCTCAAACTCAATAATTTTATTACGAAATTAAAACTATATTTATTTAGGATACACTTTAAAATTGAGAAACTATTCCCAGATATTGTAGTTTTTACAATTGTTTTAAACCACCGAATGCAATTTTATTGTCCACAGTTTGAGTTTTGAGTGTCGCCATTTTGTAACCATTAGCTTTACCTTAATTATTTTACTAGGATATTAAAACTACATTTATTGAGGATAATCTTTAAAATTTTGAAACTAATCCCATTAGAAATGGAGTCCCCGCAATTGTTTTAATTCATCGAATGCAATTTTATTATCCACAGTTTGAGTTTTGAGTGTCGCCATTTTGTTTACATCAGCTCTACTTCAATTATTTCACCAGAATATTAAAACTAAGTTTATTGAGGATGAAGTTTGGAATTCTGAAACAAATCCCAGTAATGAAGTTTTAAAATTGTTTTAAACCACCGAATGCAGTTTAATTTTCCAAGGATTGAGTTTTGAATGTCTCCATTGTGTTTACATTACTTCAACCTCAATTATTTCACTATGATATTAAAACTTAATTCACTGAGGATAAATTTTGAAATTCTAAAGCCAATCTTAGTAAAAATGGAATTTTTACAATTGTTTTAATCCACCGAATACAATTTTATTTTCCACAATTTGAGTTTTTAGTGTAGCTATTACGTTAAAATCAGTTCTACCTCAATTATTTCACTATGGTATTAAAACTACATTAATTTAGGATAATCTTTAAAATTCTGAAACCAATTCCAGTAAAAATTGAGCTTTTACAATTGTTTGAAACTACCGAATGCAATTTTATTTTCGACAGTTTGAGATTTGAGATTCTCAATTTTGTTTATATCAGCTCTACCTCAATTATTTTAAATAATATTAAAACTAAATTCATTAAGGATCAATTTTGAAACTCTGAAACTTTTCCCAGGTAAAATTTTGTTTTTGAAATTATTTTAAACGACCGAATGCAATTTTATTATCCACAGTTTGAATGTCACCATTGTTTTTACATCAATTCTACCTCAATTATTTTACTATAGTATTGAAACTACATTCATTGAGCATAAATTACGAAATTCTGAAACTAATTCCAGTGAAAATGGAATTTAAAAAATTGTTTTAAACCACCGAAAGCAATTTTATTTTCTACAATTTGAGTTCTAAGTGTCTCCATTGTGTTTACATCAGCTCTAACTCAATTATTTTACCATGATATTAAAACTCCATTCATTGAGGAAAAAATTTTTTTTAAACCACCAAATGCAATTTTATTTTCATAGTTTGAGTTTTGACGATTGCCATTGTGTTTAAATCAGTTCTACCTCAATTATTTTGTAACTATATTAAAACTACATTTATTGAGGATAAAAACACCGAATGCAATTTTATTTTCCACAATTAGAATTTTGAGAGTCTCCAGTTTGTTTACATCATTTCTACCTGAATTATTTTACTACGATATTAAAACTACATTCATTGAGGATATATTTTAACATGCTCAAACTAATCACAGTGAAAATGTAGTGTTTACAATTATTTCAAACCACCGAATGCAATATTATGTTTCACTATTTGAGTTTTGAGTGTCGCCATTTTGTTTACATCAGCTCTACCTTAATTATTTCACTGCGATATTAAAACTACATTCATTGAGGCCACATTTTGGAATTTGAAACAAATCCCAGTGAAAATTGAGTTTTTACAATTGTTTCAAACAACCGAATGCAATTTTATTTTTCGCAATTTAATTTCGAGTGTCGCCATTGTGTTTACACCACTTCTACCTCAATTATTTTCCTAGGATATAAGGAGGATACAATTTAAAATTTTGAAACAAATTCCAGTGAAAATAGAGTTTTAACAATTGTTTTAAACCATCGATTGCCATATTATTTTCCATAATTCAAGTTTTGAGTGCCACAATTTTGTTTACATCACCTTCGCTTTAGTTATTTTACTACCATGTTAAAACTACATTCATTTAGAATACATTTTGAGATTGTGACACTTATCCGAGTGAAAATAGAGTTTTTAGAATTGTTTTAAAACACCTAATGCACTTTATTATCCACAGTTTGAGTTTTGAGTGTTACCATTGTGTTTACATCAATTTTATCTAAATTGTTTGACTAAGATATTTAAACTACATTCATTAAGAATAAATTTTAAAATTTTGAAACTAATCCTAGAATTTTGTCATTTGTTTTAAACCACCGAAAGCAATTTTATTTTCCACAATTTGAGTTTTGAGTGTCTCCATTGTGTTTACATCAATTTTACCTCAATTATTTTACCATGGTATTAAAACTACATTTATTGATGATGAATTTTGAAATTTTGAAACTAATGTCTGTGAAAATAGAGTTTTGACAATTGTTATAATCCACCGAATGTATTTTTTTTTCACAATTCGTCTTTTGAGTGTCGTCATTTTGTTTAGATCAGCTCTACCTCAATTATTTTATTATAATATTGAAACTATATTTAATGAAAATTATTATTGTTTATTGTTTGTAATTTTACCTTACTTTTTATTTACAATAATTTGTGTTTAGTTTATATCATGTATATTCACACCTATTTGCTATAATTTGTATGTTTTTTTTAAATTATTTTTAAATTCTTAATATGTGTATACCATTGTAAAAGGTGAAACCGTAAATAAATAAATAAATAAATAAATAAATAAATAAATAAATTCTGAAACTAATCCCACAAAAATGGAGTTTTTCAATTTTTTTAAAACGACCGAATACAATTTTATTTTCCACAGTTTTTGTTTTGAGTGTCTCCATTGTGTTTACATCACCTCAACCTCAATTATTTTACTACTATATTAAAACTCCATTAATCGAGGATAAATTTTGAAATTCTGAAATTATTCCCAGGAAGAATTTTGTTTTTATAATTATTTTAAACCACCGAATGCAATTTTAATTTCTACAGTTTGAGTTTTGAGTATCGCTATTGTGTTTCTACCAGCTCTACCTCAATTATTTTATTACAATATTAAAACTAGATTCATTGAGGATAACTTTTGAAATTGATAAACTAATCTCAGTGAAAATGAAGTTTTTACAATTGTTTTAAACCACCGAATGCAATTTTATTTTCCACTGTTTGAGTTTCGAGTGTCGCCATTGTGTTTACATCAGTTCTACCTCAATTATTTTTATTACGATATTAAAACTACATTAATTGAAGATAAATTCTGAAATTGAGAAACTAATCCGAGTGAAA